>SNQJ01S0006799.1:56971-78250 GCA_010110895.2 Picea sitchensis | reverse complement strand
TTACAATTTGGCTCAATAGGCAATTGGTCTTCTTTACGGGCTTACAATACTGCCATATCCAAGACCCATTTCCTCCCTGCAATTCATTCTTTACACAAACAAACAAACTGTTAGTCTATCATGCATCCATGTATATATATCTATATTCAAAACCATGCATACTAATAGTTCATCACATCTATATAAACATAAAAAGGGAATCCCATTCCTTGCTTATGCCTCATTTGAACATACCAAACCTTTCAAAACAAAATTAAACATTTCAAAGGATTTTAACAAATGTGCCAATTATTCATGGCCACATTCATACCTAATGAACTATAGCATTGTTTTCAAGTTTGTTACACTTTATGACCGGTTCTTGGCCATGGAGTGTTGGAATTTAACCAACCTTTTCCTCATATGGTTTATTCATTTTCTTTCATTCTTATATCAGGACCATACTGCCTGCTATAGGATGATCACGATCCCAAATCAGTACACATGAACTCAAAAGTTCCACATGAATGCCTTTAAGAATTCCTTAATTGGTCTATGTATTCATGACATATCAGTTCATGAATTCTTCCAAGGGTTACAAAAAATATTTACTACCAGAGGTTCACACTTCCATCATTCATGTTCTCCTTCCCGAATCATACCCTACTTGGGTATCCAATGCATACAACTGCCTTCCAATGTTCCATACATAACATTAAGACCACAAAATATTTCAAAAGGGATTCTTACCTAATCCTTTCATACCTTGTTCCATATAGGCATGAAATTTGTTTTTATATCGATTTTGGCTGTCAACATCTATTGGGATAGGGGCAGACCCAGGGTTTAGCTCCAATAGCACACCAACAAGCCCTAACTACTGGCCCTTTCGGCAACACCTGCGAGGCAGATGCAGTCTCACCTGAAGTAGCTATGGGGGGGTTGCAAGACAAAGATGTCTACAACCAAAGGGAATATCAAGTGGATCTAATACAAGAACAAAAAAACATTCATATATCACTTATCAACTCATATCTACTATGCACAACTATCTATCAGATCTAACACAGTAATGCAATATCAAATGACAAAGAATAGAGCATCAATCACACACAACACAAGATATACGTGGTTCACCCTCTCTCTAGGGATACGTCCACATAAATGTGATTTATAATATATTAATATGAAGCATATAGTTCTTGTTTGTGCTCTCATCTAGCGGATCTTCTTTCTTCTCCTCTCTATCTCTCCCCTTCCTACGCACCCAGTTGCAGGACTGATCTCCACACCCAGCTGAAGATCTTACAATACCAGAAGTCTCTTACACTTAACACTTCTCTCACTCACAACAATAATTACTCATTCCAATAAAAAAAATAGAAGGAACCCTCTTCCCTCATCTAGGTTCTTATTTATACATTACAATCACTCACTAACAGCCTTAGGTTGAAACCTAGGTGTTTAAAACCCTAGGTCAACTTAACCAAGGTTTTCAGGGATTTGCTAGCCTATATTTCCTTCCTTCTCGTGTGGTGCTCCAAAGCATCCAACGATAGATTTTTCTTCTTGTTGAGTTGTCAAGGATCCATATTCCTTGATGATTTGTCATCCTTGATCTCATTATCCAACGACTTGCTTTCTCTTACTTCACTCCGTCTTTTCTTCTCTTTTGCTCACTTCAACCGAGTAACAATCACTGTGTTTTCTGCGCAGTTCATATTTCACCTTTTTTTCTTTATTCGTCGCTTGATTCCATAACCAAGGCCCAACAGGTCCCCAAAACTCACCTGTCACTCGTCTCGGGGCACTTCAGATATGATCCTTCTTCGTTTCTTCGTCTTCAGACTGTGCAGGGCATCCTTTACTTTCTAATCTATGCCTCCTTTCCTTCCTTGTGCAGACTGTCTTTTCTATGTCTGGTACCCAATTTCAACTGCACCTAGTACCTACACCCTTTTCCTCATGCTTTTACTGAGAGTTTTGAGGGAGCTGGTTGTCGTAATACAACTTCAACCGTCTCCCGTTCACCAAACCTTCCTTCCATTCTCCATTCAAAGTCTTCAACTGCGCAACTCCTCCTTCTGTAACATAAGAAACCTCATATGGTCTGAGCCAATGCGTTCTAAAATTTCTTGGATGCTTCATGAACTTACTGTCGTATACCAATACCAAATCACCTTGCTTAAATTCCTTCTTCTTGATGTGTCTATCATGGTAGGATTTCTCTCTTTCCTTCTGTACTTGCTGATGGAATCCTGCAATAAATCTGTCCTCTTCTAGTTCGACCAACTATGCGAGCCTCTCTTGAACAATGCTAGCATCATCCATACCTATAAATGAAATGATTCTTAGGCTTGGTACCAAATATTCCATTGGGACAATGACTTCTAGACCATAAACCAACTTAAAAGGGATCTTCATTGTTAGCTTCTTGCAAGTGGTTCTATAGACCCATAGTACCGTTGGTACTCTTAAGTCCTAGTCATCCCTATTCACACTGTAAATCTTCATTAGCGCTGTCTCCAAGATCTTGTTGAATGCTTCAACTGTCCCATTTTCTTGTGGATGATAAGGTGTGCTCTTCTAATGATGCACTGCAAATTCCTCCGTCAGGGCTTCCACGATCTTATTGATGAAATGTGTGCCTTGATCACTCATAAGGGTCTTTTGTCATCCAACCCTGATTATGATGTCATCAAATATGAAGCGTGTTGCTGTAGTTGAACTATAGTCCTTAACTACTCTTTCTTCGACCCATCTGGTCAAGTATTATGTCGTAGTGATTATGTACCTTGCTCCTATGTGCTTTCCTGGTGGGTTTATAGGTCCTACGGAGTCAATGGCCCATTTCTCAAATTCTTTTAAGGTTATCTATGGTGCTAACAAAAATTCATCTCTTCTAGATGGTTTCCCAACTCTTTGGCATACATCGCAGGCTCTGTAATAATCCTTAGCATCTCCGTGTAAGGTAGGCCACCAAAGGCCAGCTCTAAGAACCTTTTACACAGTTTCTTTCCCTGCATAGTGTCCTCCTACAATGCCTTCATGAGATTCGATGAGGATTAGCAGTCATTATGCCTCTATAACACACCTCCTCAATATCTCATTAGGTCCCATCCTGTATAGTTGTCCAGCTATAAGTGAAAATTCTGTAGCGCACACTACTAGTTGTTTCTTCTGGGTGATTGTATACTCACTAGGTGCCATTCCTGTTGATAGAAACTGGACTATCTCTATGAAGTGGTCATCAATCTTTCTAATGGCCATCAAATGTGCATTCGACAGTGTATCCTCCAAAATAGTCGGCTCTTCGCCATGTTCCAACCTCGACAAGTGGTCAAGGCCTTTGTTCATTCTTCCCAGCTTAACCACAATTTCAAAATCATATTCTTGAAATAGGAGAATCCATATGCATATCCTCCCCCCCAACACTGGCTTTTTGACTAGGTATTTCAACGTAGAGTGATCAGTAAACATTTTAAAGTGTCCTTCCAACATGTAATGGTGGAACTTTTGCAGCGCATACACCATGGCCAACCCTTCTCTCTCAGTGGTGGTGTAATTAATATCAGATGTTGATAGCTTCTTGCTAGCAAAGGCTAACGGGTGGTCGATGTCTCCTGTTATCGGTTGTGATAACACAGATCCTAAGGAAATATAAGACACATCGACATGCACATGAAACTCCTTTCTCCAATATGGGAAAACCAGAATGGGTGTAGTAACCATTTTCTATTTCAGTGTGTCGAGGTTCTGTTGGCATTCTTTTGTCTTGTGAAATTGACAGTCTTTCTTCAAAAGCTTCTCCATGGGTGTTGTAATCTGGGCATAGCCTTTAATGAACTTCTTGTAATATCTAATATGTCCCAGTGCAGTGTGCAGTTGTTTGACTGAAGTAGGAGGGGGGAAATCAACGATAATCACAATTTTAGATGGATCTACCAGCAATCCATGCTTGCATACAATATGACCTAAAAACACTCCAAATGGTGAAAAGAAAATGCAGTTATTTAGGTTTAAGGAAATCTGACACTGCCTGCACTTGTCCAACATTATCCTTAGACATTCAATATGATTTTTCAATAAACTAAAAACAGTCCAATCATCAAAATATGCTTCTAGAAATTTATGTAGAAACTCCTTGAATGCTTCGACCACCACCCTCAAAAAGATGGTTCAGGAATTCTTTAATCCAAAGGGAATCATTGTATACTGGTAGGATCCCCATTCTGTTGCAAATGTGTTCGTATGGAGATATTCCTTGGCAATCCGAATTTGATGGTATCCTGAAAATCAATATGTAAAAAAATATACCTCCTGGCCTCCTACATTATCTAACACTTTGTCAGTGAATGGCGTAGGGAAGGGGTCATGAAAACATACATCGTTTAGCTTCCTGATATCTACACAGATCCTGATCTCTCCTGTCTTCTTGTCTTGTACCACCATAGGGATAATCCACTTTGATTCTTCCACGGGTTCTATGATTCATGCTTCTAGCATTCTGTTGAGCTCAATCTTCACTTTCTCCTTATATTTAGGGTTCAACCTGTAGGGTCTCTGTTTGACTCATCTTGCATCTGGTTTCAAAGGGATCCTCATATCTCCCATAGGCCCTTTAATTCGCTTCATATCAATGAACTTGGTCGGAAATAAGTCCTGATATTCATGCAGTAACTTTGTGATCTTGTCAATAGTAGTGGCATCCCAATAATCTCCGACATTTGCAAGATTCAGTGTTATCTTTGTTCCAATATTGAATTTCTTGATCTTGATCGACTGTCCAATGAAAGGGAACTCAATTCTTGGTCCTTCCACATCTCTCTGTCCTTCAGTTTCTACAATGTTCACCTTTCGAGGATCATCGTCTTCATCAACATTGATGTTGTAACATCCTTGCAGTTTCTGGAGGGGCACAATGCATTCGTCCTCTTCTTGTTCTAAAGGGAGTCAAGATGCCTCCTCAAATACTTTCTGTCTTACAATCTGTAATGCTAGATCTACTTAAGTATATTGAATTTCAAATAAGAATATAGTTACAAAATTCTGAGTCATACCTTCCCAATCTGCAGTAATGAGGAACAACTTTACTTGAAGATGCTAGTTGATAGGGGTTGTGTCCAGTGTGTTAATGAATTTGTGCACCCACTGCTCTTGAGGAATGTTTCTCCAGGATTCCTTGCAACTTCTCACATGGTCCTCGGGGAATCTTCGACATGTGTACCTAACTTCACAGCCTTCTACTTGTGAAGAGAACTGCACTGTCATCAAGGTACGACATTGTACCCAGTATGTAATGTTGTTTTTGTGTGTCCCCCACCATCCTACTGGTGTTGCTTTCAAGGCCTCATCCATTGCCAAAAATCTTTTTTTCATTGGTACACTTTCTTCAAAATCTAACAGTAAGGTTTCTAAAGGATTTATACCATCAAAGGTGGGTAAGTTACTTACTGTTGTGTCAATCCAATGAACTTCTCTGGTTACTCTAGCACATCTCCTTGTAGATACTTCAGAAATTTTGTTCTTCTAGTTCTCCAATGATTCTTATGAATCTGATGAACATGCGCTGTCGCTTCACCAACTTAGGTTCCCATCGGTCGTAGGATTAATGTAATCCTGATGTCTGGGTATTAATTTGTAAATGTTTTCCAATTCATATGCACGATCTTCTTATCTGATGGGTTCTGTGTATCGTGGACCTTTGTTAGGATCTAAAGGTGCAATGACCCTAAGGACATATCCTTCAAACATCATTTTTCTTTTGTTTAAATCAACGATAGTGGAATTATTGAAATCCCAATCAATTCCTAACAACACAGGGTAAGGACATCTGTCATCAACTATCTCAATCACCTCAAAATCTGCAAACGTCCTTACTCCATCGATGTCCACAAGGACATGTTCCAATCTTCCAAAGGGGTTTACAACTTGTTGATTATCCATCCTAAGCTTGATAGGGAAATACAAAAACTTAGGTTTTCCCATTAGTGCTTAGGTTTTCTTTGTCATGACGTTGACCTCTGACCCTAAGTCGAGGACCACATAGTCTATATCATACTCTGTGATTTGAGCATTCAAGTGTAATTCCTTATTTTTCCTTCTCCTTTTAGATACTTGGTGTACTTATCTATTTAGTAAGGGGTTTGTCTTTCCTAGATTATACTGTTTGATTAAATTTTGAAGGTCTTGTACAATGATTTCATCCCAAATCAACTTAATACAAGTATATAAAAATTCCATGACCTTGCTTACCTCTTTTTCTTCTGTTGGCAGAGCAGACTGATCAAATGCCAGAGGCATTCCATATTCTCTTAATTATGGTCATGTCTTTGATGAAGAACCTTGGTATCCCTTGAATCCTTTTCTTTCATACTAAGACATTTGTTTTTCTTTCTTTGCATCAAAAGTTTGTGTCTTCTCTGTAGCTTTCCTGACTCTCAATTCTTCTGTAGTCTTTCCTTGGGTCATTCTGTATTCTACTGTAACAATGCCTCCTCTTGTGATAACAATGAATATAGGTTCCTCTCTGCTAGGTTCAGTGTTTATCAATTGCACTTGAGGGTTCTGCTGAGGTCCTCGTCTCTCCTGAATCTTAGCTAGGAGCACAAGACAATCTTCTATAACATGTTCGAATGAATTACAATAGTTGCAAGTAGTACAAGGGTTATGACAACCCCTTTCTAAGTGTCCTGGTTGCACGTAGTTGTAACACATGATCTGTCCTCATCCTCGACCCATACCTCCTCCTCGTCCTCTTCCTCTGAATCCAACGTGAGGATTGAAGTTTCCTCGTCTTGGAGAATTATACTGCGTAGTGTTTCCTTCTTGCTATACTTTGCCTTGAATTTTGTATATATCCCTTGACCTTTCGTGCATGAGGTCATAATCCCTACAATCCCTATCATTATTCCCCATGAACTTACAGACTGTGAAATACAAATTTGTGGGCGTCTGAACATATTTTGGCATGTAATAGCACTCACCAGGGTGATGTCTATTTCGACATACCTCGCGCTAGGGTAGGGTGACTTGCTTCAAAGGGCTTGGAGCTCCAGAGGCCAAGTATTCATGAAATAGGGGATAATGCTCCTTGTCATGTCCTTCTGATTTGAATCTGACACACGATATGTCTTCTCTTTTATCTTTTCCCTTATCTTTCTTCATATCTTCGACCTGCAGAGACAATCTAGTTAGCTGACTCAAGATTTGACTCGTACCTGAGCTGGATTCTCCCATAAGGGATGATTCTAATTTCATGGAAATCTCTAGTGCCTCAGCCTGTAAAGAAATCTTTTGTTGCATCAGAGGAACTCTGATGTGTGGTAAGAGGGAAATAATGAACCATTCCTTGTTCTTCTCATTTGGGATTTGAAAAATCAGATGGCCTGTCAAGGTCTTAAATCTCTTATCAAACTCCCATACCAGTTCAACTATTCTCTGCTTGATTTCTTTTAGTTCTGTAATTCCCTGTGATTCTGAATTAGGTTTCTCGATTTCAACAATTAGCGAAGTCTTAATGGCATTCAATGGTTTGGGTGTAGCTCCTTGGACAAATTTCATGTACCATATTAGTGTGCGATCTCTTAGGGTAGTACTGAACTGAGCTCATTTGGCAGCTTCATCGGTGATATTCTTAATAATCCACACAAATTCACAGAGAAACCAGTGTTGTTCAGGGTCTTCAGATCTGTATCTTCTAAAGGTGGGTAACCTCATGTCATTTTCCATATATCTTCCTAGGTCTCCTGACTGAGTATGTGGTGGAATACTAGTGATATTTCTCTAAATTCTTTGGTGACTCTGATTACTCTGATTGCTTAACATTGCTGAATCAACAGGAAGAATAATAGTACTTAATTCAACTGTCTGTGCAGTTCCTAAAGTTTCTGGCTCTTCTTGACGAGGTTCTTCAACTTTCCCTTCCTCTGCCCTAGCGAGTTCTGGATTCTCTTCATCAGTTAGATTTGTCTCATCTCCACTGTAAAAACGCTCATCCACGTAGTTCTTCTTAAACAGGTTCACAAGGTGAAATTCTCTGAACGCTCTCCCACCTCGCGTATGTCCAGCCTTTGTGTCGCTGTCGCTGTTCGAATTCTTGAACATTAGCCTTTTTGAATCCATCCAACTACTGTATCTTCAAGATTTTCTTCTCATGCAATAGCATCTTGATCCTCAACTTTATAAAGTGTAAAAATTTTCCTCTGAGTCCCTTAAAGAAATATCTCTCGGCTTGGCTATATGACTCTACTCTGTCAACAACAAACTCAGTGATGTACCCTCCAATGGTGCTATCAAACCAATGATCTACTTCTCTTAACATGACGTTATCAATTCTCTTGACCTTCTTAATCAGTGCCAACACCCAAACCATAGGAGGTCTATATGTGATCTCAAACTGGGTATCTGCTAACCTAGCTAACCACTCATATAGCTCTTGATGGATTCCTCCAAAGAAAATCTCGTGTATATCAGTAACGATATATCTTCCTAACCAATACTCTATACTAAGATTAGGGTTCTTGTTTTGGGATTCAACGAAGTCCTTTTCTTGATCTTCTATCCACTTCTGAATCACTGTCTTTGATGGAAACCACCTTGACATTTCCTCAAGAAGATTCTTGTCGCAAAAATAGAACCATTTGTTGGGATAGGGCCAGACCCAAGGTTTAGATCCAAGAGTGGACCAACAAGCCCTCACTACTGGCCCTTTCAGAAACACTTGAGAGGTAGATGCAGTCTCACCCAAAGAAGCTATGGGGAGGTTGCAGGACAAAGATGTCTACAACCAAAGAGAATATCAAGTGGATATAATACAAGAACAACACAAAATTAATATATCACTTATCAACTCAGATCTACTCTGCACAACTATCTATCAGATCTAAAACAATAATGCAATATCAAATGATAAAGAGCAGAGCATCAATCAAACACAACAAAAGATACACGTGGTTCACCCTCTCTCTAGGGCTACGTCCACAAAACTGTGCTTTATAATATATTAATATGAAGCATACAGTTCTTGTCTGCTCTCTCAGCTAGTAGATCTTCTTTCTTCTCCTCTTTGTCTCTCCACTTCCTACACACCTAGCTGCAGGAATGATCTCCGCACCCAACTAAAGATCTTACAATACCAGAAGGCTCTTACACTTAACACTTCTCTCACTCACGCCAATAATTACTCATGCCAATAACAAAACTATAAGAAGCCCTCTTCCCTCATCTAGGCTCTTATTTATACATTACAATCACTCACCGGTAGCCTTAGGCCGAAACCTAGGCGTCTAAAATCCTAGGTCAACTTGACCTGTGTTTTCAGGGCTTCGCCAGCCTGTCTTTCGTTCCTTCTTGTGCGATGCTCCAAAGCATTGAACGGTGGATTTTTCCACTTGCTAAGTTGTCCATGATCCATATTCCTTTTTGATTTGTAATCCTCGATCTCCTCATCCAACGACTTGCTTTCTCTTACTTCTATCTGTCTTTTCTAGTCTTTTTCTCAATTTGACCCAGTAACAGTCACTGTGTCTTCCGCGCAGTTCACATTTCACCTTTTCTACTTTATTCATCGCTTTCTTCCATAACCAAGTGCCAACAACACCCCCTCTAATATTATCCCATCAGTGGTGCTCCATGGGGACTTTTAAAGTCCCTTCAACAATATTTCAACAAGAACCTTCTCATAGTCATCCTCTAATTGAGGTTGTTCATTATTGGCAACTGTCTTTCTCAAAAATGTTATCTCCTCAAATAAATTAATTAAGTTGTTTAATTTTAGGTGATAGGATGTCATTCAAAAAATACATTTCTAAATTTTTAAAGGCTCATTTTTGAGAGCTTTATGCATGTAATAAAGTTTGAAAAACATTTAGTTTCGTTTTCATTTCAAAAAGGTCAAATCTCAGGCTTCGATGGCTTAGGAAGATTTTTCCAATGTTCATTAGCCACCGAAAGCCTTATCTTTCAAAAGCTAAAATGCAAAATTCAGGCTACTCTAGCCATCACAAGTAGAGGAACTTGGAAAAGGCTAGAACATCTCTTCATCATGAATGAAACGTCAATTTTGAAGGATTATGATTACTCATTATCTGTTGGAAAGACAGGAAGTGGTTGATGATTACTTGGTAAGAGGTGCTTTAGTTTCATTATGAATATTGATGGGGTTTACTTAATCCTAAACCCTCTCTATATTACACCTATCCTAAAATCTAGGATTTGATATCTGTGCGATTAATTAAATTATTCCAAATTCAGTGCCAAAAAAATCATGTGGTTATTTGTACCTTTCTACCCTCCTAGATTGATCTACTAATCATTACCATTTCAAATCCTCATTTTCTTTCAAATCCCTCAAAGTTAGGGCCATCTTGTAAACATTCCTCATATTTCGCCTCTGTCGTAGTTGAGCCATAACCTTCCCCCAAGCTCAAGTTTTCATTTGCAGGTGTACAGGATAAGTTTACCAGATGAGGAGAGGAGCAACTACTCTCAGGAAAGAGATAAATGACATATGCTACCTAGAGTCACATCTAGAAGTATGTCAGCTATTCAAAGACGCAGGGTGTTATAGATTTTGTGAAAAGTTGCAGAGCTCTCACCAACAGGTAACAAAGGCATTTTCTCTAACTTTCGATGGGAGAAAAGTTGTCATTGGGCAGGATGAATTCATAGTGGATGAAGCTCTCATAGAAGAGGTGACAAAACTACCCAGAACTAGAGAGATTTGGTTTAAGACTGCAGTCACCAGGGATGTGGAGTTTAGGTCCTATCTCAAACCAGAACATAAAAGTTTAATTTGGAAGAGAGAGATTCCCATGTCTTTTCTTGAGGATAAGTGGCAGAACTTGTTAAAAGCCATCCTCATTTATATAACCTGTGAAGTTAGATACTGCAGGGTAATGATCTATCATTTCAAATTGATGAACCACTTCATTGGCATAACTCCTTTGAACTTTCCTTATTACCTCTACATAAGCTTGAAGAAAATGACCTTTGAAGTTCAATAAAAACCAAGTAAAGTTAAGGGCAGGCTCTTTCATCATGGCCTTATCACACTCATGGTTTGTGAGTTGTTGAAGAGAAGGAACAGGAAATGGGATAATTTCCCCTTTTGGAATGAATTTGAGACAAACTTTAGGGCAGGAGATAAGGAGAAGCCTTCTTCAAAGAAGTCTTCTACTTCTAGAAGTGGAAAGAGGAAGAGGAGATCCATATCTCTAGTTGTAGTTGATCAACCCTCTTCATATTATAATCCTGGGAAAGCTAAGAAAAAAATGGATTTTAGTCATGATACAGGGAAAGCATAATCTCCTCAAAGAGATAAAAACATCCTAAATCTCCCTTACACATACTCTAAGGATGAAGACCATCCTATGGAAACAGAGCATGAGGAAGCTATGGTAGAGAAAGGTTTTATAGAAATAGTTCCAGCAGGAGAGCTGGTGACAGAGAATGAAGACTTTCTTTCACAAGTACCTAAGGGAGATCAAGACCAGCAAGTTGTTGAAGCATCAACCAACAAACCAAAGAATTCTTCATCACAAAAGATAAATCAACTTCTTAGGCGAGTATATGAACTTGAATTTCTTGAAAGAGAAATCAAGAGAAGGAATCAAAATCTAGTAGAAAGAAATGTTGAATTATATGATTCTTTTCATATACTTGCTAAGATGTACCTCAAGTTGGAGAAGAAAAACAAAAAACTGATTCAAGCAAACCAGAAGGAATATAAGGCTTCTAGGCATTCTAAGAATAAACTAATGCTTAAAAAGCCAAAGCCTATAGTTCACTCAGGCCTGGAGAACCTAGCAGTGGCCGCAGAGAATCTGGATCAGACTACAAAGACTCTAGAGGAGAAACCCTAAAGTTATTAAAGCATAGAGGTAACACATTTTTGCAATTTTGTGAATTGTTTTTAATCTCAGGTCTCAGTGGCTTAGGCGGACATTTCATTGTTCATTAGCCACCAAAAACAGAGCTTTCGATGGCATACAGTCTCAAATTTTAACTCTTATAGCCACCGAAAGTTACAGACAGGGCAAAGAGCTTGTATTTTCGCCCAGATCCAAGTTTTTCTTAATCAAATGCCTCAAGGATGGTTTTAAAAGATGGATAATAATTAAACACATTAGATTTAAATA
Organism: Picea sitchensis; assembly: GCA_010110895.2. Classification (NCBI taxonomy): domain Eukaryota; kingdom Viridiplantae; phylum Streptophyta; class Pinopsida; order Pinales; family Pinaceae; genus Picea; species Picea sitchensis. The sequence continues at coordinate 66,131 of SNQJ01S0006799.1, read as the reverse complement.
TTTGTTTTGATATCTAAGGAATTTAGTAAAGGGGAAAATGTGGAATTAGTTACCTATTTTGTTGGTACAGAAACAATGTTTTTCCAGAAATAGCAGATTCGACTTATCTTATCTCAATAGCCTTGGAAGGCTTTCTACACTTGTCAAAGTTTTGAAAGATATGAAGATCATCAAGGATGAGGATATTGACCTAGTTTTTAGCATCTCTTCCTATTTTATTGTACTAGATTTTGACTTACTATTTCAAGTAAATCTGATCCAACTTTTTAGGATCTAGATTTCTCATGTAAAGGCTATAAAGCCATAAATTTTTAAGGAATACTTGTTCGATTTTGGAGACTAGATTATTGATTATTGTACTTTGTGTTGAGACACTTTCTTTAATATATGAGACTTGCAAGCTTCTTTCAGTGATGTTATCGAATTCCTTCTTTCTTATTTTTCTATGTTTATGAGTGAATGACATTCTTTGTCTATGCTTATATAATCCATAGGTGACTGTCATCTCACTACTTGATTATTTGGAAAAGGATCATAAGCCATTGTACTAGTTTATAGACCCATCATACCTATTGTTTTATATATGTGTGATCTGGTTTATGTGATTATATTCTGTTCTATTTGATATACAACCTATCTGATAACAACTCTTGAAGGCCTTGTAATGTTGAATATACCTAGACTGTCTTGGTTGTAAGATTCAGTGAGTTAGTTATCCATCTTGATCCAATTATATATTCAACATTGAGAAAATAGTTAAGTTACCAGGCATCTTCGAGCTACAACCTAGAAGAGTTTCCTGAAGTGATAACAAATTGGCGCAGTTGCCAGGGAATGAATATTAAAGCTCATCTTCCTTGGGAAACAACATAGATCCAACTTTGATGATAGACAAAGTGTGGACACTATTTTTGGTTGTAATCATCTATTTGGTGACTCCATTGGAACGAAGTGGCTCCGAGAAGGGCTCATACCAGAGAAAATCAAGAAAGGCCATTGGAAACACTAGTTTCAGGCCCTGAGAAGATCATCAGAATTGGAAAAGCACTGCAAAGACAAACTTCCAGATCTATAAGAGCATCTAGATCAGGTATTTCAAGAAGTACTTCTTCATTTGTATCTAGAAAACCTCTTGTAAAATCCACTTCTGCTGAAACTTCTAGTTCTCAGAAAATTGTAATTGAATCATAAAACTTGAAGGGTGATGAACCTTCAATTTCTTCTAATGTTATAGATCCTATTTCTGAGCATATCACTACATATGACTTAGGAAAATAAGTTGGAGAATCTACCCAAGAAGAGGACTCTTCCTCTTCCTTGAATTATTCACAAGCTGAGCCTATTTTTTTTTTCTATACCCATACCAGTTTACTCGTTATTGAAGATATTTTACAAGACCTTTCCTCCAAGGGTGAGGAAAACTTGGCCTTGCTGCTTGGCCAATTTTACAGAGCTTCCTATTTCCCACCTTGTTTGGATTTTGAAGAAACCACATTCTAGGGTAGTCATTCTACCGGTGCTTCCACTCCATTACTCAATGAATTAAAACCAACATCATTGTCCATAGTGCCACCTGTCTCATTTCAATCATCATATACAAAAACATATTCCTCTGCACCAACCCCTAAGATTGCCATGGCTTCTCCTTTGACGAAGATGGAATAGATCTTAGCAAATAGTTATTCTCCTCTTTTTTTTCCCAATCCCTTATCAGCCATGCCAACAAGAGATTATCAAAAATACATGCCCAAGTTGACTGGATCTGGAGATTATACTGCTGAAGAGAACATAGAGGCTTTCTATGCCTATGTTGAGAACATCAACATTTCTGAGGAAGATGTTTGGACCAGAGTAATCATGTAGAGATTGGATGGTCAAGCTAGGAAGTGGTTCAAGGAATTGCCAACAAATTTAGTGACATGTATTGAGTAATTAGATGAAGTGGTTTTGAAACATTGGGGAGAAAGAAGAGACCTTTTGTATTATATTACTGAATTTGGAAACCTAAAAAGAGAAAATGGTGAATCTGTCTCAGATTTCACCAAAAGATTAAATAAGATGTTTGGCAAGATCCCTGCAGAGATCAAGCCAACTGACGCATCAACAAAGATTACTTACTCTTCTGCCTTTGATTCATAATTTTGCTTGATCATTAGATAAAGAAGGTCAGCCACACTTGCCTTAATGCAAGATTCTTCTCTTGAGGTTGAATCTAACATTGTGGCATCCAAGAAAATTTAAGGTAAGTTTGAGAGAAAGAAGTCATCTACTGGTCCTCCTTCTTCTTCAAATACTAAAATGGAAAAGATGGACAAGATGTTGGATAGCCTGACCTCAGAGATAAATTGAAAATTCAAGGTCAGTAACCAGTAAGAGGTAAAGAGACTAATACCTATACTACCATAAATTCTAATGCATTCCCTTATAGACAGAACAACCAGCATGTCCAGATCCTTTAGAGATAAAAGAATGCATCTAAAGACCAAAAGATCAGGGCCCCTTTCCAAAATGTTGTGCTGGAAGAAGAGTAGGAGCTATCTCATGGTGAAGTTGAAGAAGAAGATGACATCAATTGCTTTGAGGATGATGTTGATTCCTCCTTCTTGACACAAACAGATTATGAGGAGGCCCTCATGAATGAGCAAATTAATGAGGCAAGAATTGAAGAATATTTTTATCAGACAAATGATCAGCAAGGTTATAATTTAAGATCCAAGACTGCTTCTTCAAAACCATTGCTTGCTACCCCCGGAAAGAAGAAAGATGTTGCTACCAAGCAGCCTGTCGCACCTGAAAAATAGATGTCCACTCCTGCAAAACAGCAGTAGAAGCCATTTCAGCCCCAAGCTAAGGATTATGTGTCCCTCGGAGCTCCCTCTAACAAGGTAAGACCTTCTGACAAAATATCCTATTCATTTAATTTCGAATAAAAAATTCATACGGTAAAAATACCTATGCCATTGACTGAACTCATGAAGAATGATATATTCAAGTCTGCTATCCTGAAGTCCCTTCAACCAAAGACGCCCATAGCTACTGATTATGTAAAACTTCAATATGATAAGCCCACAGTGACTATAGGACCTATGGTTGAGAACCGATATGATTCTTGTCCACCCTTATACATATCCCTGAATATCCATGACAATATCCTTCATAATTTATTGCTTGAATCGGGAGCATCACACAATCTTATGCCTAAATAAGTGATGGATGAGCTTGGTATTGACATCAAAAAGCCTTACCATGATCTCTTCTCTTTTGAATTTAGGAAATTCAGATTCCTCGACCTCATAAAAGACCTTGTCATAAACCTTGCCCAGATGCCAATGAGAAGCATGGTAATGGATGTTGTAGTGGATGATATCCCACCCAAGTTTGACCTCCTCTTGTCACGTTCATAGAGAAAAAGGTTATGTGGTAACCTCCAGATGGATCTTTCATATGCCACAGTCCCGGTGTTTGGAGGAGAGGTAAAGAGACTTTATAGAGAGAATCAACTTGCCTACAACATTAGTGATGAGAAGAATTCTGTAAACCATCCCATCTATGCATTGAACATGAAATTTGGGTCATGCATTCTGCAAATAGATGGTTTTTATCTAGTTCCTTTTCCTCTCACAAATCCTACTTATCAGCAGTCCAATGGAGAGAGTACTCTCGTCTGGATCATGTTCTTTGATGGTTCCAGTACCAAAGACTCAGCAGGTGCAGGTGTAGTTTTGATTTCTCCTTCAAAGGAGGCTATTCATTTGTCTTTTAAACTTGATTTTAAGACTACTAACAATATAGAAAAGTATGAGACTTTGTTGTTGGGATTAAATGCTACCAAGGAGATGGGAATCAAAGGTCTAAAGGTATTTGGAGATGCAGATCTCATCATACAACAAGTGAACAGTACTTTCCAAGAAAAACATGTCAGGTTGAAAGCCTAAAAAGATGAGGTAGGGAAACTTAGGGACTCTTTTTCCATTTTTGATATTTCTTATATACCCAGAGCTATGAACCACCTAGATGATTCCCTTGCTGTCTCGGCCAGTATGTTCATTCCTCCCATGCCTCCTAGAATGAACTATGAAATCCAAGTCAAATACAAGCCATCTCTACCTGTCAATGTCAAGTATTGGAAAGTCTTTGAGGATGATGATGAGCTTAGTAGATTTCTCCAGGTCGTAGATGAATTTTCTGATATACATATTGACCAGGAAAATCAAAATGTAGAGGAATCTAAAAAGCCTAAGTTGGAGAGAAAAATGGGTCAACACAATATTGTTTAGTTGCCCAACAATTATATATCTCGGGGTTTGGTCCCTCTTGAGAAGATTTTTGACCAAAATGATGTCCCTTACAGACTTGATAAGAAGGAGAAGGATCCTGCTATCCATGAGCACAATATAGGAAACCAGAGTCCTCCTAAATTCATAAATCTGTCTACTGAGTTAACTGTTGATAAGAGGTCAGAATATTGCAGCCTTATGAAGGAATTTGCTGATGTATTCACATGGGAATACAGTGATCTAAAAACCTATAATAATGATTTCATTCAACATAGGATTCCCCTGGAGAAAGACATCATCCCTTTCAAACATAAATTGAGACCTATCAATCCTCTCTTATTGCCTATAATCGAAAAAGAAATCAAAAATCTCCTTGATGCCAAAATCATAATTCCATTGGGATACTCTAAATGGGTTGCAAACCTAGTCATAGTGAGGAAGAATAATGGTGAGATCAGGTTATGTATTGATTTTAGAAACCTGAATAAATGCTCCAAGAAAGACAACTATCCCCTGCCCAAGATGGAGTATTTGCTGCAGAGAGTTTCAGGAGCTAGTGTCATGTCTTTCCTAGATGAGTTCTAAGGCTATAACTAGGTTTCTATGCACCCTGATGATCGAGATAAAACTACCTTTACTACTCCTTGGGGTACCTTCATGTACGCCAAGATGCCATTTGGGATAATAAATGCTGGGGCCACCTTTCAGAGGGCCATGGACATAGCCTTTATGGGAGAGAAGGACAAGTTTGTCCTCATCTATCTTGATGATATCATAGTCTATTCCAGCAACCATGAAGAGCATCTCAAGTATATGAAAAGAGTATTTTTGAAGAAATTTTCTCTCAAGGAGGGTAAGCTCCTAGGCCACATTGTTTCAGCAGAGGGAGTGAAAATTGATCCATCTTGGGTTGAAGAAATTTAGAAGTTATCCATACCAAGGTCAAAGAAATATATCCAATCCTTACTTAGTAAGATCAATTTTGTCAGAAGGTTTATTCCTAATTTCACTGAGTTAGTAAAACATATAACCTTTATGCTAAAAAATGGATCTGAGATCAGATGGACAAAAAATGAAAGAAGTTCATTCTAGGATATCAAGCAGGCTATCATGGAATCTCCTACTCTAATCAGTCCAAATTACACCAAGAAATTCTATATTTTCTCTTTTTCTTCATATGACACAGTGGAAACACTCTTGTTACAGAAAGATGATGAAAGTCTTTATCACTTGATGGATTTCTTCAACAAATCACTCAACGATGTTGAACTAAGGTATGATCCTATAGAAAAACAAGCCTATGCTCTCATTAAGTCATTAAAATATTTCATAATTTATATCCTCCATGCAAAGGTTATTTCCTATGTTCCTTCAGCCTCTATGAAGGATTTCTTGACCTAGACTGATATTGATGGAAAGAGAGCCAAATGGATTGCAAAGCTGATTGATTTTGACATAGAAGTGAAGCCCACCAAGCTGGTAAAAGGCCAAGGCCTTTCCAATCTCATGAAAGAAGTGAACTGTGATATTTTAGGCATAAATTTCATTGGGGTAAGTTCTACAAGATTACAGACAGAGGTAGCAGTAGAAGAGCAACATGACAACAAACAGGTGGATGAGAATTTGTCTTCATGTGAGTGGTATTCATGTATTGTTCATTTTTTGTAGAAGTTGGAGGTTTCTCCTGAACTTAGAATGACTCAAGTCCGAGCTCATAAGCTCAGAGCAATTAAATTCTTCTTAAATCATAATCTTTTGTATTGGAAAGATCCTTCTGGTTTATTATTGAGATGTTTGGACAAAGACGAGTCAGCTGAAGTCACGTATCTGTCCCATTCAAGTATTTGTTGAGGCCATCATTACTAGAAGACAACAACTCATAATATTCTAAGGGTTTGGTACTATTGGCCTTTTATTTTTTTATGTGTGTGTGCCTTTGTGAAATCTTGTGATAAGTGCCAAATATTCACAGGGAAGCAACAACTCAAATCTCTGCCCCTAAGACCTATTGTACTGAATGGTCCCTTTCAACAATGGGGCTTAGATTTCATAGGCGAGATTAATCATTCATATAGTGGTCAACATAAGTGGATCGTGGTAGCCATTGACTATTTTACCAAGTGGATAGAGGAAATCCCCACTAGAAACTCCACTCATCAAGTCATCATGAAGTTTCTCTATGAAAACATCCTGACCAGATTTTGTTGCCCAAAAAGGATAGTGAAAAATAATACAATGACCTTTAAATATGATGCATTGGTTGACATGTGTGAGTCAATGGGAATTCAATTTGTACACTCTACCTCATACTACCCTTAAGGAAATGGCCTTGCTGAGTCATCCAATAAGAGTCTAGTCAGAATCATCAAAAAACTGTTGGAGGAGAATCAAAAGAGTTGGGATTATAAACTAAAGTTTGCTCTTTGGGCTGACAGAGTGACCAACAATAAATCTATAGGGACTTATCCTTTCAAACTGGTTTATGGAACTGATGCCATTTTCTCCACTCAGTTAGTTCTACCATTTGCTAAGTTCTTTCAAGAAGAACAAACTGAATCAAATGACATGGTAAGAAGAATGCTTTACTTGGTAGAATTGCAGCAAGTCAAAGAACAATTAGTGGACAAATCAGAAGCTCATCAAAAGAGGATCAAGGATACTTTTGACAGAAATGCAAAGGTGGACAACTTTTAGGTTGGTCACTGGGTTCTAAAATGGGATGCTCTCAAACAAGATAAAGGAAAGCATGGAAAGTTTGACTCTTTGTGGAACGGTCCTTTCATGATAACTCAAGTACAACATAACACCACTTTCATTCTAAAATGTTTGGAAGGTGAAGAAATGTTTGGTGGCCCAGTCAATGGGAGTTTTCTAAAACTCGATTTTGTCTAAGGCTTCAAAGCCTTGCCACTGTAAATATTATTTTCAATTTTTGTTTTTTGCAAAATAACTCCATGCCCAATGGAAACACTAGTAGATAGGTTTGAATTTTTTTTTTACAGGAAAGGCATTGGTTCTGTGGTTCTTGAAACCTCACAGGAAGGATTTCACCCCCAATAGGAGCCAGTGTTTTCTCCTCAAATAAATTGATCAAGTTGTTTAATTTTAGGTGATAGGATGTCATTCAAAAAATACATTTCTAAATTTTTAAAGGCTCATTTTTTAGAGCTTTATGCATGTAATAAAGTTTGAAAAACATTTAGTTTCATTTTCATTTCAGAAAAGTCAAATCTCAAGTTTCCATGGCTTAGGTAGACTGTTCAAATGTTTGTTAGCCACTGCAATCCTTAGCTTTCAGAAGCTAAAATGTGAAATTTGGGCTACTCTATCCACCACAAGTGGAGGAGCTTGGAAAAGGATAGCATGTCTCTTCATCATGCATGAAACGCCAAGTTTGAAGGATTATGATTACTCATTAGCCACTGAAAAGACAGGAAGTGGTCGATGATTACTTGGTAAGAGGTGCCTTAGTTTCATTATGAATATTGATGGGATTTATTTAACCCTAAACCCTCTCTATCTTACACCTGTCCTAAAATCTAGGATTTGAGATCTGCACGATTAATTAAATTATTCCAAATTCAGATCTACTAATCATTACCATTTCAAATCCTCATTTTCCTTCAAATCCCTCAAATTCAAGGCCATCTTGTAAACATTCCTCATATTTCACTTCTGTCATAACTGAGCCATAACCTTCCCCCATCTGCGTTGTGTGGCCTTACCCCAAGCCCGAGTTTTCATTTGTAGGTGTACAAGAGTAGTTTACCAGATGAGGAGAGGAGAAACTGCTCTCAGGAAAGAGATAAATGACATACGCTACCTAGAGTCACATCCAGAAGTATGTCATCTATTCAAAGACACAGGGTGTTACAGATTTTGTGAAAAGTTGCAGAGCTCTCACCAACAGGTAGTAGAGGCCTTTGCTCTAACTCTCAATGGGAGAAAAGCTATCATTGGCCAGGATGAATTTATAGTAGATGAAGCTCTCATAACAGAGGTGACAAAACTACCTAGAACTGGAGAGAGTTGGTTTAAGACTACAGTCACTAGGGATGTGGAGTTTAGGTCCTATCTCAAACCAGAACATAAAAGTTTAATTTGGAAGAGAGACATTCCCATGTCTTTTCTTGAGGATAAGTGGCAGAACTTGTTAAAATCCATCCTCGTTTATATAAACTGTGAAGGTAGATACTGCAAGGTAATGATCTATCATTTCAAATTGATGAACCACTTCACTGGTAGAACTCCTTTGAACATGCCTTATTACCTCTACAGAAGCTTGAAGAAAATGGCCTACCAAGTTCAAGAAAAACCAAGTAAAGTTAAGGGAAAGATTTTTCATTATGGCCTAATCACACTCATGGTTTGTGAGCTGTTGAAGGGAAGGAACAGGAAATGGGATCATTTCCTCTTTTGGAATGAATTTGAGACAGACTTTCAGGTAGGAGATAAGGAGAATCCTTCTTCAAAGAAGTCTTCTACTCCTAGAAGTGGAAAGAGGAAGAGGGGAGACATCTCTTGAGTTGTATTTGATCATCCCTCTTCATCTTCTAAGCCTCATAAAGATAAGAAAAAATTGGATTTCAGTCATGATACAGGGAAAGTAGAATCTCCTCCAAGAGATAAAAACATCCTAAATCTCCCCTACATAGACTCTAAGGATGAAGACCAGCCTGTGTCAATAGAGCATGAGGAAGCTGTGGCAGAGCAAGGTTTTCTAGAAACAGTTCTAGCAGGAGAGCTTGTGATAGAGCATGAAGACTTTCTTTCACAAGTACCTAAGGGAGATCAAGACCAACAAGTTACTGAAGCATCAACTTGAAAGCCATAGAAGTCTTCATCACAAAATATAAACCAACTTCTCAGGAAAGTATAAGCAC
>SNQJ01S0006799.1:0-56921 GCA_010110895.2 Picea sitchensis | reverse complement strand
AAGTAAAACAAAGTCCACAAAATTTTGGCAACATAACACTACCAAGAATAAGTGAGATCCATTTCTCTTCTACCATATTTGTTTTATAAAAAAATCCTCATTGACATATGTCCTTATGCACAAATAATTAACATTTTAGATTAAAATAATTCTTATTATTCACCTAGACACTTGTCACCCTCTCCCGAAATTGCACAAGTAATTACGATTTTTCGTTTTATTTAAAAAACTATTTTCCCTCACATTCCCCAATTTGTTCCTATTTTCGCTCCTAGTTGTCCCTTTGTTCCCCAATTTCTCATTTAATGAGTCTCCCCTAACTAGATATTAGTTAGAGTTATATTATGAGTCTTCTTTTAGTTAGACTTAGTGGAGTTGACTCTAGATACTATTCTATATGTACACCTATTCTCTCATATTATTACCTCTTTTTATTTTAAAATTCCAATTTATTAATTTCATGCACACATGTGTATTTTATCTAATCTTTAGATTTTACTCACTCTTTCCTAGAATTTTATTTATCTCAATTCTTTTAATTTATTTAATATTTTTAATTATATCTTAATTAAATTTAGACTTAGGCTTAGACTCTTGTTAGGCTTCTCAGTTTATAATTTACTGACTAATTAATTATTTTATGTTAACAAGGTCTAACCATTTCAATGTTTTGTAGGCCACCTAGATTTATTTGACTCATAAATTAATTATGTGACGTACCCGTCAAGACGCACCTCTATGCTCAAAGGATTCCACTCACCTTTGACTAGTTTTGGAAGTTTGTCTGACCTTTGGAGTCAACACTCCATTCGATCGACCTTGTGAGAGACTAAGGGCTTCTAACGAATAAGGATTATACCTTATTGTGCGCCCATTAGAAATATTCATGAGTGACTATCTCAGTCTGCCCTCACGACATCGTGGGCCTCTCAAAATAGGTAATCATTAACCTACAGTTCAGGCCACGATGAGATTGCTAGTAGTCTGTGGCAGGGATGCTGCCACACCTCTCCCTCAAATGTCTGGTTTCTATGCATGGCCCTTTTACTCATGTTTAATCCTTATGTGAGTCAGATTAGAAATCATTGTCAAGCCTACATCCACTAACAAAAACAGTGTCAATAATCCATATACATAAATCATACTGTAATCAATGATATGTCACATGTGTAAAATGAAATACTCAAACAAATACAATCCACTCCCTGACTCAATCCGGAGTCCAAGGAAGTTACTTGATTCCATCAACATCCATAACTTGTCATGTGTCCTGCACACTCAGGAAAACTCATCAATAACATCTGCCAATACTTATACATAAAAACAACAATAAGTCACAACACATCATCATCATAATATATAACCCTAATCAAAACAAAATTATAATGTATCATAACTGGATCACTTGCATGCAAGTGTCCTAAAATAATAAGTCAATAAAAGTGTGCACAGTAGAACGGGATGTTACATACACCCCCTGTTGTTTTAAACTTCATCCCGGAGTTTGTACAATATATAAATCCAAGTAAATAAGTGTATCTGACATAGATTACATATCTAATCTATCAACCAAGTAAGAAAATTGTTGATGTATCTAGTATGCGTCCTCCCAGGTTGTCTCTTATGGACTATAGTCGTCCTAGTAGACCGTGACCTGATCGACTATTCAACATCGTAGCTATTGAATGTGATGGTCCAAAATGCGGATTGGCTCCTTCATGAGAGCACCCTCATCCGACACCTGTAGAGAAATATTGTCAATAACATGTGATAGATCACTAATATAATGTCGTAAAACAAATACATGAAACATATCATGTATACACCTCAAAGAATCAGGCAAGGCTAGTTGATAAGACACAGATCCTTTCCTTTCCACAACCTCGAAAGGTACCACAAACCTAGGAGAGACTTTAACATCCTTTCCAAACTTGATCGAACTCTTGTGTGGTTTTACCCGCAAGAAAACTCTATCTCCAACTTCATAACTGCGATCAATGCGATGCACATCAAGATAACTCTTATGCCGATCTTGTGCTTCTTTAATCCTATGTCTTATTGATTGAATATATTCTTCCATTTCTGGGATCACTTTCATTCCTACTAGGACACTATCCTCAAGTTGATCCCAACTCAATGGCCTTTGACATAGTTTCCTGTAAGGAGACTCAAATGGTGCAATCTTAATCGTACTCTAGTAACTGTTATTGTAAGAAAACTCCACCAATGGCAAGAAGTATTCCTAAATTTTTTTCTGATCCATAACATACATACGCAACATATCCTCCAAAATCTGGTTTGTTCATTCTGTTTTTCCGTTTGTCTCTGGGTGATATGTTGTACTAAATTTCAGCTATGTTCCCAAAACCTCTTCGAAACCGGTCCAAAACCGTCCTGTAAACACCAATCCTCGATCGGATTTGATCTTTCTTGGTACTCCATGTAACCTCACAATATCACTAACAAAAACTATGGCTATATTCGACACCTGATATGTCATACGCACTAGAATAAAGTGTGCACTCTTTGTCAGAGTGTCAACTAGCACAAAAATCGAATCGTGTCTCCTTGCCGTCAATGGAAATCCAATAATAAAATCCATCAAAATGACCTCCTATTTTGATTCAGGAATAACATGTGGCTGTAACAGTCCTACTAGATGTCTATGTTCATCCTTCACCTGCTGACATTCTAGACATATCGCTACACAACTAACTATGCCCGGTTTCATTCTTTTCCAAAAGAATAAAGGCATAAGGTATGCCTTCATCTTGATGACTCCCAGAAGAGCCACGTAAACTACTTGATGAGCTTCTCTTAAGATCAAACTTCTTAATTCAACGTTAGGTGGTTTGTAGATTCTATCGTTATATCTCAATAATCCATCATTTTCCAATGAATAACCTTCGTACTTCGGTACCATCATGGTATTTTGTCCAATAGTATCCTTGACTTATTTGTACCAGTCATAGTCTATCTATAAAGTTATAATCATTTGTCAAAGATTCATATTAGGAGGTATTACCGAGAATATGCATGGTATTCGACTCAACTCATCTGTCACTCTGTTCATTGTTCCTTTAATGTAAGTAATCTCAAAGTTGTATTCACTAAGTAATTCTGACCAATGCCTATGTCGTGCATTCAAGTCACTCAGAGTAAATATATGTTGCAATCCACCGTGATCTGTCTTTAATTCAAATTTTCTTCCAATCAGATAATGTGTCCATACTCTCAAGGCATATACAATTTCTAATAACTCCAAGTCATGTGTTGCATAGTTTTCCTCATGCCTTCTCAATTTCCTTGAAATGTAAGTGATCACTTGATCGTCTTGCATCAAAATTCCGGCTAAACCTTTCTTGGATGCGTCTGTGAATACCAAGAATTATTTTTCCATGTGGGGGACCTTTAGTATCGAAGCTATCATCAACAACTATTTGAGCTTTTGAAATGCTTCCATGCATTTCTCATTCCATACAAACTTCTTGTTTTTCTTTTGCAATTCCGTGATTGGATTTGCTATCTTCAAAAAAAATTCAATGAACCGTCGGTAATATCCCGCTAAACCCATAAAGCTACAAACTTCTTGTATGTTTGTCGGTGCTGGCCATTCCATAATGGCCTCTAAGTTCTCTGGATCCACAACGATACCTTCATTAGATATGATATTCTCAAGTAATGAATCTCCTTCTGGTAAAAAGAACACTTTGACAGCTTCCTGTACAACTTGTTTTATCTCTGACATTGTAAAACCAATCTCAAGTGTTCGTCATGCTCTCTTCTCTCATCCGAGAGTAAATGGATATATCATTAATGAATACTTGAACAAACTTGTCTAAGTATTCAAGAAATACCCCGTTCATCAAGCTCATGAACACTCTTGAGGCATTTGTTAGTCCAAATGGCAAAACAATTAACTCATAGTGTCCAAATATCATCTTAAATGTGGTCTTGGGGATATCTTCCTCCTTAATCGGTAATTGATGATATCCCGATATCAAGTCAACCTTATAAAATATCATTTCTCCCTTCATATAGTAAAAAAATAATCTATTCTTGGAAACGGATACTAGTTCTTGATCGTCACTTTTTTCAATTGACAATAGTCAATACAAAGTCTCCACGATCCATCCTTCTTTCTCATGAAAATAATTGGCGCACCCCATGGAGACACACTTGGATGTATAAGTCCCAAGTCCAACAACTCCTTTAATTTCATTTTCAACTGCTGCAATTCTAGTGTTGACATCTGGTATGGAGTTCTTGTAATCAGATCTATTCCAGGTTTTAGATCTATGGTAAACTCCAGTTCTCTTTCTGGTGGAAAACTTGGTAATTCCTCAGGAAAGACATCGATGAACTCTTGTACTACGAAAAGGTTTTCTAATCTTTCCACCTTGCCATTTTCATTTAGTGCTAAGATTGCATATATATTGCATCCCTTGCACATACTCTTCTGCAATTGTAGGGAAGAAATACACCTCAGAGACATCCCCTGGTTTCTTCCTACAATCACTCTAATTTGCCCCAAATCATCCATCAAACTTAACCGTTTTGTCTTACAGTTATGTATCGCATCCTGTGATTCCAACCTGTCTTTTCTTATCACTATTTCATAATATCCTAAGATCATGATGTATAGGTTGGCCTTCATTACAAAATATCCCAAGTTAATTCTACAATGTGTAACCTTTCCTCCAACTTTCTGTTTGGCACTAGATGTCATTTCTACGTATTTGATATCATCCTGATCGACTTCCTTTACCTTAATTCTCTTTAGCACTGCAATATAAATAAAGCTCTCTATAGCACCTATGCCTATCAAGATACTAAAAGTTTGATCAACGATCATACTTGGCGTCTAGAGCACAATGGACTGGTGCTTGGCTTGGTGGTTTTTCACTGCTGCATGTATCATGTGCACCTTACCCAAATATACAATTGTAGTAGGTCTTCATGGTCTGGTCTCTATGGCCATCTCAATCGAAAAATCTTGTTAGTAATGTGGCTCTCCACATTTCCAACATCCAGTCTTTGGTCCAATGCTCCTGGTCCCCGAAGTAGAAGATACTGGCCTAGTAGTCTGTGATCCTGGTCTGTTATTGTGAACATGCCTAAAATTTTGTTGCTGCTATGGTATTCTATAAGGAGTCCTCTACTGAGGAGTATGTTGTCATGGTGTCAAGAAGATAGGTCCTCTAGGTGTATCTCGATGCCTAAAAGTTTGTTTGACTCATGTCTAATGGTGCTGCACTCCTGAAATCATTTGTCTAGTCAGTTTAGAAGGATACCTTCCCTGAGCCCCACCACTTAGCTCTTCCTCAACAGTGAGGGCCTTCTGAACTGCATCGTGTAATGTTTGAGGCACTGGGATCCTCACCTTCACATGAATGTTGAAGTTAAGAACGAACACAAAATTGTTGACCTTTAACTTCTCCATGTTCAGATGTGGAGCATACCTTAGTAGGTCCATGAACCTGGCCTCATACTCCGACACCATATGACTACCCTATCGTAAGGCATTGAAATCATTAAGATTATTCTTAATGAATTCATATGACAAATTCCTCTCCTAGAATTGTTCCTTGAAAACTTCTCATGACATGTCTTCAACAACCATGTTTAGTTGAGGTAGGAGTGTCTTCCACCAAAGTAGAGCACTCCCTTTCAGCTGAAATACCACCATGTGGACTTTCATGTTGGAGGTGTAATCATGAAGTGAAAATCACATAACCATGTTCTCCAACCATACCTTGGAGGCTAAGCCATCTGTGGCACCCTAGAACTTGGGAAAATTCACCTTCTCGAGTTGTCAGTGTATACTACTACTACCAGCTGGTTTACACTATGAACCCTCATTGGGCACAAACTCTCTTCCCTCATATCGATCCAGGTGGTTGATCAATGCCTCTAATATACTTTGGAAGGATCTCGTCATACCTACCACATATCCCAAAACAACCTTCTCCTTCTCAATCGTTTGCTCATCTCCTTGAGGGTTAGATCCCTCTGGTGTGGATACTATCAAAGGAGGCATACCTCTTCCTTTCACACCACGACGTCTACTTCCTCCACATCCTCTAACCATGATTACATGCATGGAAAATTTCAAAATTAATTAGTGATACTTCTTTAATCATTTATTTAACATAGTGGAAGGCGTAATGGTCCAATGTCGCAGGGTTGAACCCGCTTTGATACCATATGTAATGACCCCTCCATTACGACATATAAGTAGGTAAGTAAATACACTGGATTTTTTTTTAAAACATCAGTTAGCACAAGTGACATGCAGAAATAACATACATCAATATTTCACATTCTATTTTCAACTACATCACTACATGACAAGAATCAATAAAAAAATATTGTTACTAATCGATCAATCACATCACATAAAGATAGCAAAAGGTGTCTACCCCTCCCAACCTACCCTGCAAGGTTAGGACCTCCAAGACACATAATCAACACTCAAGTCCAAGATTCATCCGATTGATTTTGACCATTTAAGTTCTCAGGACTCGTGATTGATCTGAGGAACATGGATGTATCTAATTCCCACCTCTCCAATCCTATTTTGAATTCAAAACTAAATCATCAATTTACATATTATACTTAAATTAGACTAAGTTGGTTAACTAGTTAGAAATTTATCAAGAGTTCTATTAATCTGAAACCAAAAACAATCTCTATAGATATATATATACATAGTAGTAGTTAATTATTTTATTACAAAGGAAATCACAATTTTGCACATTATCCATAAAATTTATATCTCTTTCCAAGAGAATTACAAAACTATCTAAAAATGCAACTACACTCTATAAATGTAGAGAGAACGCATTAGATAGCCAATTAAATAACTTTCAAGTTTGAAGTTATTAGAGCATAAATAAACATTTAAAGTAACTATATCAATCTTACCAATCAAATCCCTTAGTTAATAATTGAAGTAATTCTTCAACCCTTCTCAACTTACTATATATTGATAGAGTTTCACCATCTTAGGGTTTTTTTAATTATAATTTTTCTTGAGGTGGTTCCCTAGAGAAGTTAGGTCCTCAAGCCCATTTCATATATAAAGTTTATATAATTCTTAATTCTTCTAAGTAGGTCTCTTCATACTAAAAAAATAGTTAACAAACTGCAGGTTAAGTAAATTTTTGTCTTATTCGAATGTTATAAAAGTGCACCACTAATCTTTTACACACATCCTAACCTATATAGGATTATATCTTTTAAGTGACTAAAATTCCATAATTAATTATCTAAAAAACGAATTTAAAATCTAAGTTCAATTTGAGTTCCATTTAAATTTTATCCCTTTTTTAAAAACAATTTTTAAAAAGTCTACGATGTCATCCGGATCATGGTTAAGATAACAATCATTACATCAAGTTTAAACATTGACGCCAACAAGCAATTGGTAGACAAAAAATATTCCAAATAATCTTTAATCCATTGGGAATGGTAGTTTCACATTTAAGAATATTTTCGAGATCTCATTAGTCTTTGCCGTAGGCATAGAGGGACTATAATGATTGATAATTCATTGACCTAGTATTAGTTTGTCCTTTGACCACAAATATTTGGATAATATCTTATGTTGGAACTAGAGAACAAAAAACATTTATTTTTATATAACAAAAAGTACCATATATGTCATGATCTGATTGGATAACAAATTGGAGGTCTTATTGTCGGCTTCCCTATTCCCAATGTTTTATATGTTAATATATCCAAACTTTTTGATCGTATACTGTCTTTTTGAATCATATATATTTTTATGCATTTCTTGAAGGCGAATTAATGATAGCATTAGTTCGAATGTTTGTCTTAGCATTTTCTGCTAGCTAATTTATCACAATGTTTGATATGCTAGTGTATCCACGATTTGTCTATTTTGTATTATTATTAAGTACTTAACGTACTTAAATCCCGCCACACACATTATTTCTTAAATGTTTACACAACTCTAGGCCCTTGGACTGTTCTGACAACCTTAAATGTTTACCTAACATGCACTAGAGCCTTAAATGTTTACTTAACATGTATATCACGGAACAAGGTGGACATGAAAAATAAAAATAAATTTGAATAGTTAATTGAATAAAATTTAACAAACCATTATCACATATTAACAAGTGCTCCATGGAAGCATAGTCCCTGCCAGGTTGGAATGGGAGTAAATGCATGGGTTGCAAGTTGTAGTACATGTGGTATCCATGCAGAATTTAGTATTTCCAAATTAGTTTTATTTGAAATTTATAAAAAATTATTAATGTCTAGTACATGAAATATTTTTTCATGTCCATCTTGTTCCGTGATATACATTTTGCACCCAACACTTTCGTTATATACATTTTGCACCCAACAATTCCGTCATATACATGAGACTGAGTAATTTATAGAATATTATAACATTGTACCAAGATTTATAGTAATTTATATAATGCTATAACACTTTTTATTTAATGAATAGTATAAACAGATATTTAAATTTTATTAATATTATTTAAAAAAATTTTAAATGTAAATTTGAAATTTTGGAATTTTGATTTTGTTTATGATAATAAAGGTGAAATTTATTTTTATTTTTCATTTTTCATGTCCTGCTTGTTCCGTGATATACATTTTGCACCCAACACTTCATTTTTCACCTTACAATGACAAGTCGCCTATTGGAGGAGTATGAATAGTATGAAAACATATTTAAATTTTATTAATATTATTTTTAACTTTTTTAAATGTAAATTTGGAATTTCGATTTTGTTTATGATAATAAAGGTGAAATTTATTTTTATTTTTCATTTTTCATGTCCAGCTTGTTCTGTGATATACGTTTTGCACCCAACACTTCATTTAGCACGGAGTCGCCGGTTGGAGGAGTGTAGCCGCTGGTTCACATTTTTCATTTTTCTAGTGTGTTCCATTATACATTTTGCACCCAACACTTATGTCATATACATTTTGCACACAACAATTCCTTCATATAAATGAGACTCATTAATTTTTTTATAAAATATTATAACATTGTACCAAGATTTATAGTAATTTATATAATGCTATAACACTATTTACTTAATGAATAGTATAAACAATTATTTAAATTTTATTCAATATTATTTTTTACATTTTTAAATGTAAATTTGGAATTTTGATTTTGTTTATGATAATAAAGGTAAAATTTATTTTTATTTTTCATGTTCAGCTTGTTTTGTGATATACATTTTTCACCCAACACTTTTGCCATATACATTTTGCACCCAACAATTATAGAGTCATGGGTTTGTAGAATATTATAACATTGTATCAAGATTTATAGTAATTTATATAATGTTATAACACTTTTTAATTAATGAATAGTATAAACAAATATTTAAATTTTATTCAATATTATTTTTAACGTTTTTAAATGTAAATTGTAAATTTTGGAATTTTGATTTTGTTTATGATAATAAAGGTGAGATTTATTTTTAATTTTCACCATGATATACATTTTGCACCGTCGCGCGTTGGCGGAGTATGGGGTTCACATTTTTCATTTCCCTGATATACATTTTGCACACAACACTTCCGAGTAATTTATAGAATATTATAGCATTGTACCAAGATTTATAGTAATTTATATAATGCTATAACACTTTTTACTTAATGAATAGTATAAACAATTATTTAAATTTTATTCAATATTATTTTTAACATTTTAAAGTGTAAAATTGGAATTTTGGAATTTTGATTTTTTTTATGATAATAAAGTTGAAATTTATTTTTCAATTTTCATGTCCAGCTTGTTCTGTGATATACGTTTTGCACCCAACACTTCTTCCATATATATTTTGCACCCAACACTTCTTCCATATATATTTTTCACCCAACAATTACTGAGTCGCGGTCACATGTTTCATTTTTCATGTACAACTATTTAGTGATATGCATTTTGCACCCAACAATTCTGTCATATACATTTTGCACCCAAAAATTCCGTCATATACATGAGACTGAGTAATTTATAGAATATTATAACATTGTAATTTGTAGAATATTATAACATTGTACCAATATTTATAGTAATTTATATAATGCTATAACACTTTTTACTTAATGAATACTATAAACAAATATTTAAATTTTATGCAATATTATTTTTAACGTTTTTAAATGTAAATTTGGAATTTTGGAATTTTGATTTTGTTTATGATAATAAAGGTGAAATTTATTTTTAATTTTCATTTTTCATGTAAAGCTTGTTCCGTGATATACATTTTGCACCCAACACTACATTTTTCACCCAACAATTCCCTCATATACATGAGACTGAATAATTTATAGAATATTATAAAATTGTACCAAGATTTATAGTAATTTATATAATGCTCTAACACTTTTTACTTAATTAATAGTATAAAGAATTATTTAAATTTTATTCAATATTATTTTTAAAGTTTTTAAATGTAAATTTAGAATTTTGGAAGCCATCATATACATTTTGCACCCAACAATTTCGTCATATACATGAGAATGAGTAATTTATAGAATATTATAACATTGTACCAACATTTATAGTAATTTATATAATGCTATAACACTTTTTACTTAATCAATACTATAAACAAATATTTAAATTTTATTTAATATTATTTTTAACGTTTTTAAATGTAAATTTGGAATTTTGATTTTGTTTATAATAATAAAGTTGAAATTTTATTTTAATTTCCATTTTTCATGTCCAACTTGTTCCGTGATATACATTTTGCACCCAACACTTCCTCCATATACATTTTTCACCCAACAATTACGGAGTCGCGGGTTGGCGGAGTCGAGGGTTCACATTTTTCATTTTTCATGTCCAACATGTTCCATGATATACATTTTTCACCCAACACTTCCATCATATACATTTTGCACCCAACAATTCCGTCATATACATGAGACTCAGTAATTTATAGAATATTATAACATTATATAGCATTATATAAATTACTGTATCACGGAACAAGCTGGACATGAAAAATTACTATAAAACTAATTCGGAAATACTAAATTCTGCATGGATACCACATGTAGTGCAACTTACAACCCACACATTTACTCCCATTCCAACCTGATAGGGACTACGCTGCCATGCAACACTTGTTTACTAAGTGATCACTACAATTCCAACATAAAGATATTAAAGTTATCGCAACTATAATATGGACTGGTAGATAAATAGAGTATCACTCTCGGTTCAACACCAAGCATCGAGTTCTAGGAGTAAGCCGAGCACTGAGTAAGTCGAGAGGTGAAAAGTCATAAAACTAGACCTATGAAAAGAGCTAGCAAATTTTATTTCTACAGGTGTTCATCAATCCGACTAATAATATTCATAATCTCAGTCTCCCAAGTGGTCGGTTATGATTGTTATTAATTTTTTCTAAGTTTGTGTTCTCCTCTCTCATTGCCCTATACCTTTATTAAAAAAATCATTCATTTTATGTTGGTTATGTTGGCTCCCCATTACTAAATGACTCTATTTTTTTTATCATTACCTTGCTTGATTGATTCTTTGCACCATCTTTTTTTTTTCTTGAAAGATAATTACATGTTCTGGTCTGGTTTGAAGTACTTGTCATCAAATTTGCCATGGGTTGAGCTCATAGCAGGTAAAACATTCTTTTGTATGTAGAAAAAAGTTGATTGCAAGAACCAGACTATTCTTTCAAATGAGGATTGACACGCTAATTTTGAAATCATTTTAGAATTTAATTTGTTATTTTAAATATTTGAACCGTTTGAATGGCGTTTGCATACGTGCATGATCATAAACAAGTTTCTCCACACCAGATTACACACAGTTCCATCATTACACAACATCAATTATGATTGTGAGAACTGTACCAATTCATCATGGCCACTATAGCTTCAACGGAGGGTTAACACCACACAATATTGGCTATGATCTTCACGCAGACGTTTGATGGCTTCCAGACACTGCTTGGGGATACCTGGATTCATGTTACAAAACACTTCATTGGAGCATCATGCACTCTCCCCGTCTGTGGGGAAAGATGGTTTAAGAAATGAAAAATGCCTCTCGACCTATGCAACAAATTCCTAGTTCCCGAACACCAAGACCTCGATTGAAGCCAATGAATCCCTGTGGCTTGGATAAAGGAAGACTGGAAAGGATCCCTACCAACAATGCATAGGCATATCACAGGTGAGGGTCGATTCAACATTGTACATTGTTATCACCTTCATTTCCTTATTCATCTAAGTGGAGACAAATAGCTTAATTTACCATATTACCTACTTAAGAGCCTAACCAAAATGGCCAAGAGGGTTCAAGGTCACCCCGAATCTTCTCACAGGAGCCTATACCATCAAGGATTGATTAAATTGTTGGTAACTTTCATTCTCGAGGAACATAAAATTCCTTGGGATTATTTCTTGAAGTCTATGGGATTGAAAGAGTAGGAGAAGGTGCCTGATTTACAGAACAAAGGTGACACCAGTGAAGATAAGATGGAGATCATGATTTCTCTAGAGCCTAGGAGCTCGATGAATCCTGTCCAACCCATAGTGAGTAAAGGGAAAGGCCCCAAAACAAGAAACACACCCTCAAAATAAAAAAATCATAAACCCCCATGGACGAGTCCCCTCACATGCAATTTATGACTTCTACAAAAAAGTGGAAGGAAAACAAGAGTGGCAAAGATGTCAGCATGCACCCACCCACACTAGAAACATCACAGAGGTCTTTGTCATCCAACCACTAAAAGGAGGAGCAAACAAATCCCATCGAGCAACAACCTGATAAACCCATGACTCTAATGAGGGGGAAAATTGGGCTTGGTTCATGCAACAAGGAACTAATTAAGGGAGAGGCTATTCCTGCATAAGCCTTACCTAAAACATCTCCTGCAGCCAGAAAAGTCATGAAGAGGAAGGGCGAGAAAAACATTGAAGTTCCAAGCAAGCCAAACATAAAAAAATAGGATTACAAATAAATTAAGGTTGAACTCCAAGGCTTTGTTCAAGCCATAATTAAAATACCCCCAGCCAATTGTGATCGAGGATGATGATAGTCCTGAATTTGCTAGCCTGGAAGAAATGGTAGTCAATGTTTTGAAGGGAATAACAATGAAAAAAGAGAAATCAAAGTCTAGTGAGGATGAAGCTACATAAACACCATTTGTGAAAGTGAAAAAGTAGTATCCTACATACTCCAGTCAATAGGGAATACAATATTATGGGCTTGATCTTGAGCAATAGTCTATTATCCCCTCACCACATGCAAGGGATCGTTGCCACAATTTACAAGACATTAAACCAAAGATTAAAGATGGCACTTTGGGAGTACAGGGGTCCACTAAAGGAACAAAAGGTAAAGAAACTAACATTATACACAATTATAATATGAGAACAAGAAGTAGATC
The DNA here is from genome assembly GCA_010110895.2 of Picea sitchensis. Lineage (NCBI taxonomy): Eukaryota > Viridiplantae > Streptophyta > Pinopsida > Pinales > Pinaceae > Picea > Picea sitchensis. Next base: position 43,497 of record SNQJ01S0006799.1, on the reverse strand, counting down.
ATTGGATGACCACAACAATTCTAGCACAAAGCAAGACAAGAAGAAGATGCAGGTTGAGGTAAAAAAAGAGAGGGTTGATGACAACCAACAAGTGCATGAACTGAAGTTTCAAGTCCAGACCTTGCAACCCCACAACCAAGAATTGGAAAAACTACACTCCAAACTGAAAAAGAAGTATCAAAGACTCCTAAAAAAAGCACCAAAAGACTTGATCCTTTCTAAAGGAGATAATTTGAAGGAGTACCTAAAGAAGCTGCTAACACATCCAGTTATCTCACAGTTGGCCTCCAACAACGTGCACGGATACCAATGCTCAATACAAAACTTAGTTCTATTATCTCTAGTCATTTTTTGTCAAAGCTCAGTTCACTTTAACAAATGCATCAATTTAATTTTATCACTTGTAGCAGTTTTAGTCATTTAAGTGCAAGACTCTTTTAGATTAAGGCATAATAAGTGGTCATTTGTGTTTGATATGAACCACTAATTTTTGTTAAGTTAAGTTTGAAGTATACATTACTATGCTCCAATAGTATTTAGCTAAGTCAATAAGTTGTTCTCTAACTGATAGTGTAGAGTTAAGCCTCAGTTCCAGATGGACGAGAGTCTCTACAACTTTGATAAATATGCAATTTTTGTATGTTTTGAGGGTTCGGGTTTTGGGAAGGAAATCTATACATCAACTAATTGAACCTGTTCTATGAGTGGATTAAATATCTCTACCTGGTGAATATAATCTTGATGACAATGTGTTTTTGTCCAAATATATATGCGATTTTCTCTTATCTTGAATGTAGTTTTTGATTTGTGAAAAGTACATTTCATTTCCTTTCAGCTATTGTATAACTCATCTTTAATGATATGAAACCTATAAAAAAACTAATGCTTTGGTGAATATTTGTTTTTATCGCAACATGTGGGAGTAATTGTGTTTGGATACATGTTTAATGCCTTGAAATACTATTTTGAGACTTAAACATCTTGTAACAGATAATTCATTGAGTTGTTTGTTGTTTCCTTTTTTTTTACCTCTATTATCTCACTTGTCTATCATTTGTGTGCCACTAGTCAAGGAGGACCCTCATCCATATCATTTTTACAACCCAGCCATGTTTCTGCCTCGATAAAACCAACCCTCTGACTGACCAACAAAATCAATTTATCAAGAAACCAACCATTCTAAACTTGAGGTGGCCTAGCTCTGCCCTTTAGTAGTCAGGTGTAGAATTTAGGACCAACATATTTTGGTGCCGTTGACAGGGAACATAGTAAATAAACATATTTCCCTCGGAGAAGGATAATGAGTAGATCTGACCTTTGATGGTGAAAAAATATCAAACACATTCAGACTTCCACCTTTTACCTGGTGACTCTATTGAGTAAACTTCACAAAAGAAATATTGGCTCCCAGAAAAGGGCTCAAGAGATCCAAATATGAGCACATCAAAGTCACTAAGTCTCATCCTAACCCTGAGACGGACATAATAGTCTCTGAGCCAGAAAGAAAGCTAATAAAATCCACCTTAGCTCATAGATATACGTCGTCCCTCAAGGGTAAAGCTACAACTAAGGAATCTACCTTTCTCAACTATCACAAGAAGCTTGAATTTGCTAGCCCCGAGAATCACATTTCCAAGGAATCTCAGACACCTTTAACCACTACCTCTACTTCATCATCCATTCTATCATCCATTTGTATCTCCAATCAATCCTTATATTTCTATTTCCCAAGCAATGAATGTTAACAAGATGGATGCCATAATTGCTGCCAGATATGCACCCCTATTTTTTCCCGTAGGATTACATGCACTCCCAACCACAAATTATATGGAATATTTGCCAATATATAATGGGGAATGGGATGTCACAACTAAGGAACATCTGGTATCCTTCTACAACTTTGCAAACAACTTCAACATTGACTATGAAGATGTGTGGATGAGGTTGTTTGTATATGTAACATACCCACGATGGGGCATATAAATTTTCGCTTTCTTAAAGGACAGATTCTCCATCCATGGTTTTTAATTTGGGAAGTTAGGGAACCAGTCCAACCTCCCGATCAAGGATCTCTGATTCTGAAGCCAACCACTCTATGAGACCCCGATGGTCTCGCTCATTGATTAAACACGAAACCTTTCGACTTCCAGGTGCAGGTCTAATGGTACCCGCGGCCTTCCCTTCGTGCTTGGGGAATATTTGAGTTTGGGCGCTAGCCCCTTTTCTGATAAGCCCCTCCTTGAGGTGACCTTAGGTGATAAGCTCATGTAAACACACAATTGTGGGCATGGCCAAAGGCGGTTTGAAACCAAACTACCTTTCAACCCACAATTCTCCTCGAGCCTCCACGTGTCCTTTCTTCAAAACTGTGCTTTGGATTGGGGCCCACCCTCAACTTTTTAAAGGTTTCACATCTCCAACCCATACAATGCTAGAGGACCGTCGATCTAATGGTCTTAACGGTGCCTTTGAATTGAAAGCTCAAATCTATCCCTTTCAAATATGCAGATCAGATCTGACCTCTTTCAAATCAATGACTATGATTTGTTTCGGAATTTCGGACTTCGGAGTTCTCAAGTCTCAAAATTTCCTTTCTTCCATACGTCAATCTTCTGGATTTGATTATTTGAGGAAACCTGTCCTTCTCAATCAATGACTCTAGCTCTGCTTCGGGGGTTTGACATTTCAACTAGATCAACGGTCCTGCGACCCCTTTGCTCGATCAACGATCGAGGTTTCCTTCGGGTCTCTGGACTTTTGAGATCTCAAATCTCAAACTTCACTTCCCCTTGAAGTAAGGAGATTCCTGCCACATGTCCACTTGAATCATAAGGTTGAGACTGGCTTGGTTGAGGCTTGCTTCAGGTCTTTACTCGAAATCTATAGATTAATGCCACCTGTCCTCTTGATATGATGGCTATGAATTACTTCAGACATTTACCTGGAATCCATCGATATACACCATGTCTCTTCTGGATCAAATGATCCAAATTCACCTCGGAATACTTGATGCTTTATATTTACTTCGGACGATCTAACGACTGAGATCTACTTCGGATGATTGAACGATTGAGATTTACTTCGGCTCTCCAGACTTCGGGAGTCTCAAATATTGATTGAAAACTCTTGAACAGATTTCTCTAAAGTCCACGATCTGTCGCCACGTGTCCCTTGGGATCTAGTGGTCCATATTCACTTCGGGTCTTCGGGGTTCAAAAATCTTAATTCTCAACTAAAACTCCAATGCAATTTACCCGAAGCTTGCGATCTATCGCCACGTGTCCCTCTGGATCTAATGGTCCAGAGACCTTCGGATCTTTGACTCTTCGACACTTCAACTCTTCGACTCTTCGACGCTTCATATCTTCATCATTTTGGCTCTTCGACACTTCAACTCTTTCGCACTTCGGCACATCGACGCTTTGACTATTTGGGCTTTGGGAGTTTCAACTCTTATGCACCCATTTCTCAGGGGTGATTTTACCTGAAATACACGATCTCCTGACATGTATGCCCCTGATGATCAACAACCAGGATTTACATCGGCTATTTGTCCTTCTCCTTGTCCACAAACCTTCGAATTTGTGGATCTTACGACACGTATCAACCATGACATTGGATGGTTCCGATTGACTTCGGGACTTCTGGACTTCACAAGTCCACTCTCCTGTGCACTTTCAAAGGGTTAGGCTTCATGCACTTTCCTTGGGATCCAACGATTGTTGGTCCTCATGCTCATATCTAATGACCCAGATATGATCTCCTCCTGTGCGCTCTTCTAATTGTCTGGACGTGGATCCCACCAGTCTAGATATTTCATGGTGTTCGATCCAACAATCACTATTGCTCCTCCCCCTGAGCTTTCACTTTCTTCCCTGACTTGGAAGATTTCATATGTTTTGAAGGTCTCGACCTTTGATTTACTTCCTGTGAGCCCTGATGTATGGGTCTTGACTTCCGCTTCCCTCCTGAGCTTATGAACTTGAAACAAGTTCACCTCTGGGACCTCATCTGCACTTCTGAAAATCACTAGTCTCTTCAAAGCTTGGTCCTTAGGGAATTTCGAATTCCCACATACTCCTTGCATTAATTTTCTCATGTCGGATCGATGGTCCATGACCTTCCTTGATCCAACGGTCCAGATCACATCACAACTTTGGGTTTTAGAAGTTTAATCACACCAACGCGCGATTCATTCGCCGCGCGAACTCTGCACTCACGGATCTGACGGTCAAGGCGTGTCCCGATAGATCCTTGGATCTATGGTTCATATCGCATCGCGACTTTGGGTTCTAGAGGTTTAGTCTCACCAACGCCTGATTCTCCCATCGCGTGAACTCTGAACTCATAGATCCGACGATCAAGGTGGGTCCCGATAGATCCTTGGATCTACAGTCTAGATCACATCACGACTTCAGGTCTTGTAAGATCCATCCCCTTCACGATGATTACCAACATTCGTTGATCTTGTAAAGACTGAAGGATTCGAGGTGTTAACGCCTGCACTCCTTCTTCCAATCTAGCGGTCATGACAAACCTTGGATCCTCCTGAAAGGTCTCATTTGTTCATCTTCCAAACGAAAGGATATTCCCTTTTGATACTTGAATCTCGTTATCCTTCCCGATCTTCTTCAGTTATGAAGGATTTAAGAGCGTTGCGCTCTTTCTACTGAACTTAACACTTAGAAGGGTCTTCTTCACAACTCTTGCGCTCCTTCATCAATTCTAGAACTTAAGTGGTTCTCAGTCTCTTCTTTCCTCACAGAGAGCCTATGCATATCTCCACTACCTCTCCTGAACTTAACAAAATCCATCCTCCAAGGGACTCAAAACAACTAGGAGGGTCGACATGCATACATGAAACTATGCCCACCATCGATGAACTCGCAGTTCATGGCTTTGGCTTAAGCCACCACAAGACACAAGCATTTACAAGTATAAAAACACGTCCAATTCATACAATTTCCTACTTGCCTAATTACACAATCAAGTAGACACAAAAAGAGTACACTATAAATCATTAAGAAAACATATCCATCCCTGCAACATTAATAGGATATCCAACTTTAATTCACAGTACCACTTAAATACACAAGATATGTGATTACTTATCCATTATAGGTGGTAGCCAAATAACTGACTGTGGGTGTTCGTCCTTCCACCCGACCATAGGCTCATAGGCATTCATTCTTATCACTCTAGCCACCCCCATGCCAAGCTATGATATCACCACGGAACTCTCGCATTTCTTAAGGATTATTTCTATATTTTAGCTTTTGCTCGGGTATTATTCTCTGCAAACGTTCAAAGATTTATTTCTCTATTATGGCCCAAGGTGAGGTTTATTAGATTCTCACTTGACATTAAGCTTGTGGCCTTCTGTTTCCCTTTTGTAGGAGAGCTTCATGCATTCTCCTTACCTATTTTTTTTATCATATCTTCTCTCCAGGATGGTTCTCGACTGATCGTATTCCTTCTTTCTGAAGGGAACTCGGGTCAGCTTGGTCTGTCATACCTAGTGGTACTTTGAGTTGACATTATGTAGTTAGACCATGCTCCCATTCATGGGAGTGGTTGATGATTCAACCACTGGTCCTTTATTTATTAACTGATTTCTTTCCTCTAGAGATCCGAAGGAGATTTATTATCCCCATCAAGGGAAATTTGGGGTTATTTGATATAATGAACCCTCTCTTATATTTTTCACATTCTTTCCTCTAGTGATATCATGGCCAGTACTTTCAAGGCTTCACCCCCATAGTCAGTTATTTCTAACTAAAACAATAATACATTTACACTGTCCACATGACTTAGCATGGTAATCCTATTTTATGATTAATTACAAGATGGGGGAAATAGGGGTGTTATAATTCCCTCCCCCTTAAAGGAACATTGTCATCGGTGTTCTTTCTCAAAAACACATGTCATGCCTTTCTAATTTAGTTGTTTCATAAATCTTGATCCTTGTTCCTTGGTTAGGTCCTTTTTCAGACCTTAAATCTTGGTCACCTTCTTTCAATAATTCTTAGACAACAAACATGTTAATCATAGTATTATGAGAAAACATTGCATAAAATTTCTATGAAAATTTCATAATCTTAGCACAATAATTATTTGCGTAGTTTTTTGATTTGTATCCACATGGTTTTTTTGTTATCCAGGCTCATTGTTTTTCCTCGACATACCCATTGGTTGGATGATCCCCATCAATAGTTTACAAGAACTATCCAAGTTTTCTCTTCCTTTCGGTCACTCACCCTCCAGGCCCAGGCTCATGCATCCCCTTCTCTGCTATACAGTCCCTCAGGTGATCCATCTTGCCTTGCTAAGGTTTTCTCACATAGGAAGGACTACCCATCGTGTGAATGATCCCAATAGTTTAAAATAACTATCATGGTATCATCTTCCTTGTGGTCACTCATCCTCCAGGCCTAGGCTCATGCATCCCCTTCTTTGCTATACAGTCCCTTGGGTGATCCATCTTGCCTTGCCAAGGTTTTCTCACACATAAATAATTCCATAGACTCTATCGAGTCTTATAGTCGAGGCGTCCCTCAGACTTTCTCTACTGAGGTATTCCTATGACTTGTGTTACACCAACACAACATATTCTAGGTGATCGTGGCTTACCATGGGGTTCTCATGGCTCAACAATATACATTTTTCATGCTTTTACAGCTTGACAGCCTTTCGGCTAAGATAAATTTAGGGACAAAGGTTACTCTCCTTCTCTCGGTACCATAATAGATAGGGGAGAAGGTTACTCTCCTTCTCTCGATACCGTAATATATAGGGACGAAGGTTACTCTCCTTCTCCCAGTACCCTAATAGATAGGGATGAAGGTTACTATCCTTCTCCTGGCACAAAAATAGTTAGGGAAGAAGGTTACTCTCCTTCTCCCGACTCAATCATAGATAGGGACAAAGGTTACTCTCCTTCTCCTGAGTCAGTCTCTATTTCATGCGATCGAATTATACTCTTTCTCACAGTTCTCCCTCGAACCCGATAGCTCAGTATCTCGTCTCTGAACTTCTTCACAGATCTTTCCCTTTCACATGTATCACATGTATACAAAAATTCACGAGACATCATAAATTTTTAAATTCAAAATTTTATTGTAAATCAGTCACCTACATATTTCCAATTCCACATTTTATTTCCATATTTGTTCCGCATAGGAACCAGATTCATAATTATGGGACTTTCCTTCCCATAGTGGTTTGTCTCTGCAAGAAATTGGTCTTCCTTATGGGCTTACAACACTACCATATCCAAGACCTCTTTGCTTCCTGCACTTTCAACTTAATCAACCAAACAAATTGTTATCTTTTCCATGCACATGCATTTTTATTGCACCTTTAGAACGTCATCACAAACAATTTCAGAATTGTGCATACTAGCAATCAAATTCACTTTCTTAAAAAAGAAATACCATTCCTTACAATTTGGCTCAATAGGAATTTGGTCTTATTTATGGGCTTACAATACTGCCATATCCAAGACCCATTTCCTCCCTACAATTCATTCTTTACATAACAAAACAAATTGTTAGTCTATCATGCATCCATGTATATATATCTATATTCAAAACCATGCATACTAATAGTTCAACACATCTATATAAACATAAAAAGGGAATCCCATTCCTTGCTTATGCCTCATTTCAACATACCAAACCTTTCAAAAAAAAATTAAATATTTCAAAGGATTTTAACAAATGTGCCAATTATTCATGGCCACATTCATACCTAATGAACTCTAGCATTGTTTTCAAGTTCGTCACACTTTATGATTGGTTCTTGGCCATGGTGTGTTGGAATTTAACCAACCTTTTCCTCATATGGTTTATTCATTTTCTTTCATTCTTATATCAGGACCATACTACATGCTATAGGCCGATCACGATCCCAAATTAGTACACATGAACTAAAAAGTTTCACATGAATGCCTTTAAGCATTCCTTAATTGGTCCATGTATTCATGACATATTAGTTCATGAATTCTTCCAAGGGTTACAAAAATATTTACTAACAGAGGTTCACACTTCCATCATTCATGTTCTCCTTCCCGAATCATACCCTACTTGGGTATCCAATGCATACAACTGCCTTCCAATGTTCCATACATAACATTAAGACCGTAAAACATTTCAAAAGGGATTATTACCTAATCCTTTCATACCTTGTTCCATATAGGCATGAAATTTTTTTTTATACCGATTTTGGCTATCAACATCTATTGGGATAGGGGCAGACCCAGGGTTAAGCTCCAAGAGTGCACCAACAAGCCCTAACTACTAGCCCTTTTGACAACACCTATGAGGCAGATGCAGTCTCACCTAAAGCAACTATAGGGGGGTTGCAGGACAGAGATGTCTACAACCAAAGGGAATATCAAGTGGATCTAATACAAGAACAAAAAAACATTCATATATCACTTATCAGCTCAGATCTACTATGCACAACTATCTATCAGATCTAACACAACAATGCAATATCAAATGACAAAGAACAAAGCATCAATCAAACACAACACAAGATATACGTGGTTCACCCTCTCTCTAGGGATATGTCCACATAAATGTGATTTATGATATATTAAGATGAAGAATATAGTTCTTGTTTGTGCTCTCATCTAGAAGATATTCTTTTTTCTCCTCTTTGTCTCTCCCCTTCCTACGCACCCTGTTGCAGGACTGATCTCCACACCCAGTTGAAGATCTTACAATACCAGAAGTTTCTTACACTTGACACTTCTCTCACTCACAACAATAATTACTCATTCCAATAAAAAAATAGAAGGAACCCTCTTCCCTCATCTAGGTTCTTATTTATACATTACAATCACTCACTGATAGCCTTAGGTCGAAACCTAGGTGTTTAAAACCCTAGGTCAACTTGACCGACGTTTTCATGGATTTGCTAGCCTGTATTTCCTTCCTTCTCGTGCAGTGCTCCAAAGTATCCAACGATAGATTTTTCTTCTTGTTGAGTTGTCAATGATCCATCTTCCTTGATGATTTTTCATCCTCAATCTCCTTATCCAACAACTTTCTTTCTCTTACTTCACTCCGTATTTTCTGCTATTTTGCTCACTTCAACCCAGTAACAATCACTGTGTCTTCCGCGCAGTTCATATTTCACCTTTTTTTCTTTATTCGTCGCTTGATTCCATAACCAAGGCCCAACAGGTCCTCAACACTCACTTGTCACTCGTCTCGGGGCACTTTAGATATGATCCTTCTGCTTTTCTTCGTCTTGGGATTGCGCAGGGAATCCTTTAGTTTCTACTCTATGCCTCCTTTCCTTCCTTGTGCAGACTGTCTTTTCTGTGTCTGGTACCCAGTTTCAACTGCACCTGGTACCTAGACCCTTTTCCTCATGCTTTTACTGAGAGTTTCGAGGCAACTGGTTGTCGTAATACAACTTCAACTGGCTCCCGTTCACCAAACCTTCCTTCCATTCTCCATTGAAAGTATTCAACTACACAACTCCTCCTTCTGTAACATAAGAAACCTCATATGGTCTGAGCCAATGCATTCTGAAATTTCCTGTATGTTTCATGAACTTACTATCGTATACTAATACCAAATCACCTTGCTTAAATACCTTCTTCTTGATGTGTCTGTCATGGTAGGCTTTCTCTCTTTCCTTCTGTACTTGCTGATGGAATCCTGCAATAAATATGTCCTCTTCTAGTTCAACCAACTGCGCGAGCCTCTCTTGAACAGTGATAGCATCATCCATACTTGTAAATGAAACGATTCTTAGTCTTGGTACCAAATATTCCATTGGGACAATGACTTCTAGACCATAAACCAACTTAAAAGGGGTCTGCATTATTAGCTTCTTGCAAGTGGTTCTATAGGCCCATAGTACCTTTGGTACTCTTAAGTCCCAGTCATCCCTGTTCACACTGTAAATATTCATTAGCACTGTCTCCAAGATCTTGTTGAATGCTTCAACTGTCCCATTTTCTTGTGGATGGTAAGGTGTGATCTTCTAATGATGCACTGCAAATTCCTTCGTCAGGGCTTCCATGGTCTTATTGATGAAATGTGTGCCTTGATCACTCATAAGGGTCTTTTGGCATCCAAACCTGATTATGATGTCATCAAATATGAACCGTGTCACTGTAGTTGCACTACAGTCCTTAACTACTCTTGCTTCGACCCATTTGGTGAAGTATTATGTCGCAGTGATTATGTACCTTTCTCCTATGCGCTTTCCTGGTGGGTTTATAGGTCCTACAGAGTCAATGTCCCATTTCTCAAATGATTTTAAGGTTAGTTGTGGTGCTAATGACATTTCATCTCTTCTATATGGTTTCCCAACTCTTTGGCATACATTGCAGGCTCTGTAATAATCCTTAGCATCTCCGTGTAAGGTAGGCCACCAAAGGCCAATCTAAGAACCTTTTACGCAATTGTTGTCCCTGCATAGTATCCTCCTACGATGCCTTCATGAGATTATATGAGGATTAGCATTTGTTATGCCTCTATAACACACCTCCTCAATATCTCATCAGGTCCCATCCTGTATAGTTGTCCAGCTATAAGTGAAAAGTCTGTAGCACGCACTACTAGTTGTTTCTTCTGGGTGATTTTATACTCACTAGGTTCCATTCCTGTTGATAGGAACCGGACTATCTCTGCGAAGTGGTCATCAATATTTCTAATGGCCATCAAATGTGCATTCGACAGTGTATCCTCCAAACTAGTCGAGTCTTCTCCATGTTCCAACCTCGACAAGTGGTCAGGGCCTTTGTTCATTCTTCCCGGCTTAACCACAATTTCAAAATCATATTCTTGAAATAGGAGAATCCATATGCATATCCTGCCCCCCAACACTGGCTTTTTGACTAGGTATTTCAACGTAGAGTGATCAATAAACATTTTAAAGTGTCCTCCTAACAAGTAGTGGTGGAACTTTTGCAGCGCATACACCATGGCCAACCCTTCTCTCTCAGTGGTGGTGTAATTAATATAAGATGTTGATAGCTTCCTGCTAGCAAAGGATAACAGTTGGTCAATGTCTCCTGTTATCAGTTGTGATAACACAACTCCTAAGGAAATATAAGACACATCGACATGCACATGAAACTCCTTTCTCCAATATGGGAAAACCAGAATGGGCGTGGTAACCATTTTCTATTTCAGTGTGTCGAGGCTCTGTTGGAATTCTTCTGTCTAGTGAAATTGACAGTCTTTCTTCAAAATATTCTCCATGGGTGCTGTAATCTAGGCATAGCCTTTAATGAACTTCCTGTAATATCTAGTATGTCCTAGTGCAGTGTGTAGTTGTTTGACTGAAGTAGGAGGGAGGAAATCAACGATAATCAAAATTTTAGATGGATCTACCTGCAATCCATGCTTGCATACAATATGACCTAACAACACTCCAAATGGTGAAAAGAAAATGAACTTATTTAGGTTTAAGGAAATCTGACACTGCCTGCACTTGTCCAACATTATCCTTAGACATTCAATATGATTTTTCAATAAACTAAAAAAAGTCCAATCATCAAAATATGCTTCTAGAAATTTATGTAGAAACTCCTTGAATGCTTCGACCACCACCCTCGAAAAGATGGTTTAGGCATTCTTTAATCCAAAGGGCATCACTGTATACTAGTAGGATCCCCATTCTGTTGCAAATGTGGTCGTATGGTGATATTCCTTGGCAATACGGATCCGATGGTATCCTGAAAATCTATCTGTAAAAAAATATACCTCCTGGCCTCCTACATTATCTAATACTTCGTCAATGAATGGCATAGGGGCGGGGTCATGAAAACATACATCGTTTAGCTTCCTAATATCTACATAGATCCTAATATCTCTTGTCTTCTTGTCTTGTACCACCATAGGGATAATCCACTTTGATTCTTCCACAGGTTCTATGATTCCTTCTTATAGCATTCTGTCGAGCTCAATCTTCACTTTCTCCTTATATTTAGGGTTCAACCTGTAGGGTCTCTGTTTGACTGGTCTTGCATATGGTTTCAAAGGGATCCTCATATCTCCCATAGGCCCTTTAATTTTCTTCATATCAGTGAACTTGGTCGAAAACAAGTCCTGATATTCATGCAGTAACTTTGTGATCTTGTCAATAGTAGCAACATCCCAATAATCTCCCACATTTGCAAGCTCCAATGTTTTCTTTGTTCCAATAAGGACTTTCTTTATCTTGATCGGATGTCCAATGAAAGGTAACTCAATTCCTGGTCCTTCCACATCTCTCTGTCCTTCTGTTTCTGCGATGTTCACCTTCCGAGGATCATCGTCTTCATCAACATTGATGTTGTAACATCCTTGCAGTTTCTGGAGGGTTGCAATCCATTCATCCTCTTCTTGTTCTAAAGGGAGTCGAGATGCCTCCTCAAATACTTTTTGTCTTACAATATGTAATTCTTTATCTACTGAAGTACATTGACTTTCAAATAAGAAGATAGTTACAAAATTTTGAGTCATACCTTCCCAATTTGCAGTAATGAGGCATAACTTTGCTTGAAGATGCTAGTTGATAGGGGTTGTGTCCAGTGTGTTAATTAATTTGTGCACCCACTGCTCTTGAGGAATGTTGCTCTAGGCTTCCTTGCAACTTCTCACATGGTCCTCCGGGCATCTTCGACATGTGTACCTAACTTCACAGCCTTCTACTTGTGAAGAGAACCGCGCTGTCATCAAGGTACAACATTGTACCCAGTCTGTAATGTTGTTTTTGTGTGTCCCCCACCATCCTGCTGGTGTTGCTTTCAAGGCCTCATCCATTGCCAATTTTTTTTTTTGCATTGGTACACTTTCTTCAAAATCTAACAATAAAGTTTCTAGAGGATTTAGACCATCAAAGGTGGGTAAGTTACTTACTGTTGTGTCGATCCAATGAAACTCTCTGGTTACTCTAGCACATCTCCTTGTAGATACTTCAGACATTTTGTTCTTCCAGTTCTCCAGTGATTCTTCTTAATCTGATGAACATGTGCTATCACTTCACCAACTTAGGTTCCCATCGACCGTAGGATTAATGTAATCCGAATGTCTGGCTATTAATTTGTAAATGTTTTCCAGTTCATATGCACAGTCTTCTTATCTGATGGGTTCTGTGTATCGTGGACCTTCGTTAGGATCTAAAGGTTCAATGACCCTAAGGCCATCTCCTTCAAACATCATTTGTCTTTTCTTTAAATCAACCACAGTGGAATTATTGAAATCCCAATCAATTCCTAACAACACAGGGTAAGGAGAACTGTCATCAACTATCTCAATCACCTCAAAATCTACAAACGTCCTTACTCCATCGATGTCCACAGGGACATATTCAAATATTCCAAAGGGGATTACAACTTGCTGATTAGCCATCATAAGCCTGATAGAGGAATAAAGCAACTTAGGTTTTCCCATTAGTGCTCAGGTTTGCTTCGTCATGACGTTGACTTCTGACCCTAAGTCAAGGACCACATAGTCTATATCATACTCTCTGATTTGAGCATTCAAGTGTAATTCCTTATTTTTCCTTCTCCTTTTAGAGACTTGGTGTACTTCTCTATTCAGTAAGGGGTCTTTATTTCCTAGCTTATACTATCTGATTAAATTTTGAAGCTCCTGTACACTGCTTTCATCCCGAATCAACTTAATACAAGTATATAAAAATTCCATGACCTTGCTTACCTCTTTTTCTTCTGTTGGCAGAGAAGACTGATCAAATTCCAGAGGCATTCCATATTCTCTTAATTCTGGTCATGTATTTGATGAAGAACCTTGGTATCCCTTGAATTCTTTTCTTTCATACTAAAACATTTGTTTTTCTTTCTTTGCATCAAAATTTTGTGTCTTCTCTGCAGCTTTCCTGACTCAAATTTCTTCTGTAGTCTTTCCTTGGGTCATTCTGTCTTCTACTGTAACAATGCCTCCTCTTGTGATAACAATGAATCTAGGTTCCTCTCTGCTAGGTTGAGCGTTTATCAATTACACTTGAGGGTTCTGCCGAGGTCCTCGTCTCTCCTGGATCTTAGCTAGCAGCACAGGACAATCTTCTATAACATGTTCGAATGAACTGCAGTTGTTGCAAGTAGCACACGGGTTATGACAACCCCTTTCTAAGTGTCCTAGTTGCACGCAGTTGTAACAGATGATATATCCTCATCCTCGACCCATACCTCCTCCTCGTCCTCTTCCTCTAAATCCACCATGAGGATTAAAGTTTCCTCGTCTTGGAGAATTATACTGCGTAGTGTTTCCTTCTTGTTGTACTTCGCCTTGAATTTTGTATATATCCCTTGACCTTCCGTGCATGAGGTCATAAGCCCTACAATCTCTATCATTATTCCCCATGAACTTACAGAATGTGCAATACAAATTTGTGGGTGTCTGAACATATTTTGGCATGTAATATCACTCACTAGGGAGATGTCTATTTCTACATACCTCGCGCTAGGGTAGGGTGACTTGCTTCAAAGGGATCAGAGCTCCAGAGGCCAAGTATTCATGAAATAGGGGATAATGCTCCTTGTCATGTCCTTCTAATTTGAATCTGACACACCATATGTCTTATCTTTTATCTTTTCCCTTGTCTTTCTTCATATCTTCGACCTGCAGAGACAAACTAGTTAGCTGACTCAAGATTTGACTCATACCTGAGATGGATTCTCCCATAGAGGATCATTCTAATTTCATGGAAATATCTAGTGCCTCAGCCTACAAAGAAATATTCTGTTGCATCAAAGGAACTCTTATGTGTGGTAAGAGGGCAACAATGAACCATTCCTTTTTCTTCTCATCTGGGATTTGAAAACTCAGATGGCCTGTCAAGGTCTTAAATCTCTTATCAAACTCCCATACCAGTTCAACTATTCTCTACTTGATTTCTTTTAGTTTTGTAATTCCCTGTGATTCTGACTTAGGTTTCTTAAATTCAACAATTAGCAAAGTCTTAATGGCATTCAACGGTTTGGGTGTAGCTCCTTGGACAAATTTCATGTACCATATTAGTGCGGGATCTCTTAGGGTAGTACTGAACTGAGCTCATTTGAGAGCTTCATCGGTGATATTCCTAATAATCCACACAAATTCACAGAGAAACCAGTGTTGTTCAGGGTCTTCAGATCCATATCCTCTAAAGGTGGGTAACCTCATCTCATCTGCCATAGATCTTCCTAGGTGTCCTGACTGAGTATGTGGTGGACTACTAGTGATATTGCTCTAAATTCTATGGTGACTCTGATTACTCTGATTGCTTAACGTTGTTGAATAAACCGGAAGAATAATAGTACTTAATTCAACTGTCTGTGCAGTTCCTGAAGTTTCTGGCTCTTCTTGACGAGGTTCTTCAACTTTCCCTTCCTCTTCCCTAGTGGGTTCTGGATGCTCTTCATCTGTCAGATTTGTCTCATCTCCACTGTAAAACCCTCATCCACATAGTTCTTCTTAAATAGGTTCACAAGGTGAAATTCTCTGAACACTCTCCCACCGCATGTATGTCCAGCCTCTGTGTCACTGTCGCTGTTCGAATTCTTGAACATTAGCCTTTTCGAATCCATCCAACTACTGTATCTTCAAGATTTTCTTCTCATGCAGTATCATCTTGATACTCAACTTTATAAAGTGTAAAATTTTTCCTTTGAGTCCCTTAAAGAAATATCTCTCGGCTTGGCTATATGACTCTACTCTGTCAACAACAAACTCAGTGATGTACCCTCCAATGGTTCTATCAAAACAGTGATCTACTGCTCTTAACATGACGTTATCAATTCTCTTGACCTTCTTGATCAACGTTGACGTCCAAACCACAGGAGGTCTATATCAGATCTCAAACTGGGTATATGCTAACCTAGCTAACTACTCATATAGCTCTTGATGGATTCCTCCAAAGAAAATCTCGTGTATATCAGTAACGATATATCTTCCTAACCAATCCTTTGTACTAAGAATAGGGTTCTTGTTCTGGGATTCAACGAAGTCCTTTTCTTGATCTTCTATCCACTTCTGAATCTCTGTCTTTGATGGAAACCACCTTGACATTTCCTCAAGAAGATTCCTGTCCTGCCAGCAAAACCATTTGTTGGGACAGGGGCAGACCCAGGGTTTAGCTCCAAGAGTGGACCAACAAGCCCTAACTACTGGCCCTTTTGGAAACACTTGAGAGGCAGATGCAGTCTCACCCGAAGAAGCTATGGGGAGGTTGCAGGACAGAGATGTCTACAACCAAAGAGAATACCAGGTGGATATAATACAAGAACAACACAAAATTAATATATCACTTATCAACTCAAATCTACTCTGCACAACTATCTATCAGATCTAACACAGTAATGCAATATCAAATGACAAAGAACAAAGCATCAATCAAACACAACACAAGATATACGTGGTTCACCCTCTCTTTAGGGCTACGTCCACAAAACTGTGCTTTATAATATATTAATATGAAGCATACAGTTCTTGTTTGCGCTCTCAGCTAGTAGATCTTCTTTCTTCTCCTCTCTATCTCTCCACTTCCTACACACCCAGCTGCAGGACTGATCTCCACACCCAACTAAAGATCTTACAATACCAGAAGGCTCTTACACTTAACACTTCTCTCACTCACACCAATAATTACTCATGCTAATAAAAAAACTAGAACAAGCCCTCTTCCCTCATCTAGGCTCTTATTTATACATTACAATCACTCACCGGTAGCCTTAGGCTGAAACCTAGGCGTCTAAAACCCTAGGTCAACTTGACCTATGCTTTCAGGGCTTCACCAGCCTATCTTTCCTTCCTTCTCGTGCGATTCTCCAAAGCATCGAACGGTGGATTTTTCCACTTGCTGAGTTGTCCATGATCCATATTCCTTTTTGATTTGTAATCCTCGATCTCCTCATCCAATGACTTTCTTTCTCTTACTTCTATCTGTCTTTTCTAGTCTTTTTCTCAATTCGACCCAATAACAGTCACTGTGTCTTCCGCACAGTTCAAATTTCACCTTTTCTACTTTATTCGTCGCTTTCTTCCATAGCCGAGTGCCAACAACACCCCCTCTAATATTATCCCATCGGTGGTGCTCCATGGGGACTTTTAAAGTCCCTTCAACAATCTTTCAACAATAACCTTCTCATAGTCATCCTCTGATTGAGGTTGTTCATTATTGGCAATTTTCTTTCTCAACAATGTTATCTCCTCAAATAAATTAATTAAGCTTTTTAATTTTAGGTGATAGGATGTCATTCAAAAAATACATTTCTAAATTTTTAAAGGCTTATTTTTGAGAGATTTATGCATGTAATAAAGTTTGAAAAACATTTAGTTTCGTTTTCATTTCAAAAAAGTCAAATCTCAAGCTTCGGTGGCTTAGGAAGACTGTTCCAATGTTCATTATCCACCGAAAGCCTTAGCTTTCAAAAGCTAAAATGCGAAATTCAGGCTACTCTAGCCATCACAAGTGGAGGATCTTGGAAAAGGCTAGCACGTCTCTTCATCATGAATGAAACATCAAGTTTGAAGGATTATGATTACTCATTATCTGTCGGAAAGACAAGAAGTGGTCGATGATTACTTGGTAAGAGGTGCTTTAGTTTCATTATGAATATTGATGGGATTTACTTAATCCTAAACCCTCTCTATATTACACCTACCCTAAAATCTAGGATTTGATAACTGCGCGATTAATTAAATTATTCCAAATTCAGCACCAAAAAAATCATGTGGTTATTTGTACCTTTCTACCCTTCGAGATTGATCTACTAATCATTACCATTTCAAATCCTCATTTTCTTTCAAATCCCTCAAAGTTAGGGCCATCTTGTAAACATTCCTCATATTTCGCCTCTGTCGTAGTTGAGCCATAACCTTCCCCCATCTGTGTTGTGTGGCCTTACCCCAAGCCCGAGTTTTCATTTGCAGGTGTATAGGATAATTTTATGATATGAGGAGAGGAGAAACTACTCTCAGGAAAGAGATAAATGACATACACTACCTAGAGTTGCATCTAGAAGTATGTCAGCTATTCAAAGATGCAGGGTTTTACAAATTTTTTGAAAAGTTGCAGAGCTCTAACCAACAGGTAACAAAGGCCTTTTCTCTAACTTTCGATGGGAGAAAAGCTGTCATTGGCCTGGATGAATTCATAGTAGATGAAGCTCTCATAGCATAGGTGACAAAACTACCCAGAACTTGAGAGATTTGGTTTAAGACTACAGTCACCAGGGATGTGGAGTTTAGGTCCTATCTCAAGCCAGAACATAAAAGTTTAATTTGAAAGAGAGACATTCCCATGTCTTTTCTTGAGGATAAGTGGCAGAACTTGTTAAAATCCATCCTCGTTTATATAACCTTTGAAGTTAGATACTGTAGGGTAATGATCTATCATTTCAAATTGATGAACCACTTCATTGGCCTAACTCCTTTGAACTTGCCTTATTACCTTTACAGAAGCTTGAAGAAAATGATCTATGAAGTTCAAGAAAAACCAAGTAAAGTTAAAGGTAGGATTTTTCATCATGGCCTTATCACACTCATGGTTTGTGAGCTGTTGAAGAGAAGGAACAGGAAATGGGATCATTTCCTCTTTTGGAATGAATTTGAGACAAACTTTCAGGCAGGAGATAAGGAGAAGCCTTCTTCAAAGAAGTCTTCTACTTCTAGAAGTGGAAAGAGGAAGAGGAGATCCATCTCTCCAGTTGTAGTTTATCAACCCTCTTCATCTTATAATACTGGGAAAGCTAAGAAAAAAATGGATTTCAGTCATGATACAGGGAAAGAAGAATCTCCTCAAAGAGATAAAAACATCCTAAATCTCCCCTACACATACTCTAAGGATGAAGACTAGCCTATGGAAATAGAGCATGAGCAAGCTATGGTAGAGCATGGTTTTATAGAAACAGTTCCAACAGGAGAGCCTGTGACAGAGCATGAATACTTTCTTTGGCAAGTACCTAAGGGAGATCAAGACCAGCAAGTTGTTGAAGCATCAACCAACAAACCAAAGAATTCTTCATCACAAAAGATAAATCAACTTCTCAGGAAAGTATATGAACTTGAATTTCTTGAAAGAGAAATCAAGAGAAGGAATCAAAATCTAGTAGAAATAAATGTTGAATTATATGATTCTTTTCATATACTTGCTAAGATGTACCTCAAGTTGGAGAAGAAAAACAAAAAACTAATTCAAGCAAACCAGAAGGCATATAAGGCTTCTAGGCATTATAAGAATAAACTAATTCTTAAAAATACAAAGCCTATAGTTCACTTAGGCCTGGAGAACCTAGCAGTGGCTACAGAGAACTTGGATCAGACTACAAAGACTCTAAAGGAGCAACCCTGAAGTTATTAAAGCACAGAGGTAACACATTTTGCAATTTTGTGAACTTTTTTTAATCTCAGGTTTTGGTGGCTTAGGCGGACATTTCATTGTTCATTAGACACCGAAAACAGAGCTTTCGATGACATACAGTCTCAGATTTTAACTCTTATAGCCACCAAAAGTTACAGATAGGGCAGAGAGCTTGTATTTTCACCCAGATCCAAGTTTTTCTTAATCAGATGCCTCGAGGATGGTTTTAAAAGATGGATAATAATTAAACACATTAGATTTAAATATTTGTTTTGATATTTGAGGCATTTAGTAAAGGAGAAAATGTGGAATTAGTTACCTATTTTGTTGGTACAAAAACAATTTTTGCCAGAAATAGAAGATTCGACTTATCTTATCTCAATAGCCTTGGAAGGATTTCTACACTTGTCAAAGTTTTGAAAGATATGAATATCATCAAGGATGAGGAGATTGACCTAGTTTTTAGCATCTCTTCCTATTTTCTTGTACTAGATTTTGACTTACTATTTCAAGTAAATCTGATCCAACGTTTTAGGATCTAGATTTCTCATGTAAAGGCTATAAAGCCATAAAATTTTAAGGAATACTTGTTCGATTTTGGAGACTAGATTATTGATTATTGTACTTTGTCTTGAGACACTTTATTTAATATATGATACTTGCAAGCTTCTTTCAGTGATGTTATCAAATTCCTTCTTTCTTATCTGTCTATGTTTATGAGTGAATGCCATTCTTTGTCTATGCTTATATAATCCATAGATGACTGTCATCTCACTACTTGATTATTTGGCAAAGGATCATAATCCATTGTACTAGTTTCTAGACCCATCATACCTATTGTTTTATATATGTGTGATCTAGTTTATGTAATTATATTCTGTTCTATTTGATATACAACCTATCTGATAATATCTCTTGAAGACCTTGTAATGTTGAATATACCTAGACTGTCTTGGTTGTAAGATTCAGCGAGTTAGTTATCCATCTTGATCCAATTATATATTCAACATTGAGAAAATAGTTAAGTTACCAGGCATATTCGAGCTACAACCTAGAAGAGTTTCCTGGAGTGATAACAAATTGGCGCAGTTGTCGGGGAATGAATATTAAAGCTCAGCTTCCTTGGGAAAGAACATAGATCCAAATTTGATGATAGACAAAGTGTGGACACTATTTTTGGTTTTAATCATCTATCTGGTGACTCCATTGGAACGAAGTGGCTCCGAGAAGGGATCATACTAGAGAAAATCAAGAAAGGCCACTGGAAACACTAGTTTCAGTCCCTGAGAAGATCATCAGAAGTGGAAAATCACTACAAAGAAAAACTTACATATCTACAAGAGCATCTAGATCAGGTATTTCAAGAAGTACTTCTTCATTTGTATCTAGAAAACCTCTTGTCAGATCCACTTCTGCTGAAACTTCTAGTTCTCAGAAAATTGTAATTGAATCAGAAAACTTGAAGGGTGATGAACCTTTGATTTCTTCTAATGTTATTGATCCTATTTCTGAGCATATCACTACATCTGACTTAGGAAAATAAGTTGGAGAATCTACCCAAGAAGAGGACTCTTCCTCTTCCTTGAATTCTTCACAAGCTGAGCCAATTTTTTTTTTTTTTNTTACAGAGCTTCCTATTTCCCACCTTGTTTATATTTTGAAGAAACCACATTCTAGGGTAGTCATTCTACCAGTGCTTCCACTCCATTACTCAGTGAATTAAAACCACCATCATTGTCCATAGTCCCACCTGTCTCATCTTAATAATCATATACATAAACGTCTTCCTCTGCATCAACCCCTAAGATTGTCGTGGCTTCTCCTTTGAAAAAGATGGAATAGATCTTAGCAAATAGTTATGCTCCTCTTTTTTTTCCCAATCCCTTATCAGCCATGCCAATAGGAGATTATCAGAAATACATGCCCAAGTTGACTGGATCTGGAGATTATACTACTGAAGAGAACATAGAGGATTTCTATGCCTATGTTGAGAACATCAACATTTCTGAGGAAGATGTTTGGACCAGAGTAATCGTGTAGAGCTTGGATGGTCAAGCTAGGAAGTGGTTCAAGGAATTGCCAACAAATTCAGTGACATGTATTGAGCAATTAGATGAAGTGTTTTTGAAACATTGGGGACAAATAAGAGACCTTTTGTATTATATTATTGAATTTGGAAACCTAAAAAGAGAAAATGGTGAATCTGTCTCAGATTTCACCAAAATATTCAATAAGATGTTTGGCAAGATCCCTGCAGAGATCAAGCCAACTGACACATCAACAAAGATTACTTACTCTTATTCCTTTGATTCAGAATTCTGCTTGATCATTAGATAAAGAAGGTCAACCACACTTTCCTTAATGCAAGATGCTGCTCTTGAGGTTGAATCTAACATTGTGGCATCCTAGAAACTTAAAGGTAAGTTTGAGAGAAAGAAGTCATCTACTGGTCCTCCTTATTCTTCAAATACTAAAATGGAAAAGATGTACAAGATGTTGGATAGCCTGACCTCAGAGATAAACTGAAAATTCAGGGTCAGTAACCAGTAAGAGGTAAAGAGCCTAATACCTATACTACCATAAATTCTAATGCACTCCCTTATAGACAGAACAACCAGCAGGTCCAGATCCTTTAGAGAGAAAATAATGCATCTAAAGACCAAAAGATCAGGGCCCCTTTCCAAAATGTTGTGCTGGAAGAAGAGTAGGAGCTATCTCATGGTGAAGTTGAAGAAGAAGATGACATCAATTGCTTTGAGGATGATGTTGATTCCTCCTTCTTGACACAAACAAATTATGAGGAGGCCCTCATGAATGAGCATATTAATGAGGCAAGCATTGAAGAATCTTTTTATTAGACAAATGATCAGCAAGGTTATAATTTAAGATCCAAGACTGCTTCTTCAAAACCATTGCTTGTTGCCCCCAGAAAGAAGAAAGATGTTGCTACCAAGCAGCCTGCTGCACCTGCAAAACATATGTCCACTCCCACAAAACAATAGTAGAAACCATTTCAGACCCAAGCTAAGGATTATGTGTCCCTCAGAGCTGTCTTTAATGAGGTAAGACCTTCCGACAAAATATCCTATTCATTTAATTTCAAATCAGAAATTCATAAGGTAAAAATACCTATGCCATTGACTGAACTCATGAAGAATGATATATTCAAGTCTGCTATCCTGAAGTCCCTTCAACCAAAGACTCCCGTAGCTGTTGATTATGTAAAACTTCAATATGATAAGCCCACAGTGACTATAGGACCTATGGTTGAGAATCGAGATGATTCTTGTCCACCCTTATACATATCCCTGAATATCCATGACAATATCCTTCATAATTGCTTGCTTGACTCGGGAGCATCACACAATCTTATGCCTAAAGAAGTGATGGATGAGCTTGGGATTGACATCAAAAAACCTTGCCATGATCTCTTCTCTTTTGAATTTAGGAAAGTCAGATTCCTCGACCTCATAAAAGATCTTGTCATAAACCTTGCCCAGCTGCCAATGAGAAGCATGGTAATGGATGTTGTAGTGGATGATATCCCACCCAAGTTTGACCTCCTCTTGTCATGTTCATAGAGAAAAAGTCTAGGTGGTACCCTCCAGATGGATCTTTCGTATGCCACAGTCTTGGTGTTTGGAGGGGAGGTAAAGAGACTTTACAGAGAGAATCAACTTGCCTACATCATTAGTGATGAGAAGAATTATGTAAACCATCCCATCTATGCATTGGACACAGACTTTGGGGCATGCATTCTGCAAATAGATGGTTCTTAGCCAACTCCTTTGCCTCTGACAAAGCCTACTTATCAGCAGTCCGATGGAGAGAGTACTCTCGTCTGGACCATTTTCTTTGATGGTGCCAGTACCAAAGACTCAGTAGGTGCAGGTGTAGTTTTGATTTCTCCTTCAAAGGAGTCTATTCATTTGTCTTTTAAACTTGATTTTAAGACTACTAACAATATAGAAAAGTATGAGGCTTTTTTGTTGGGATTGAATGCTACCAAGGAGATGGGAATCAAAGGTGTAAAGGTCTTTGGAGATGCAGATCTCATCATACAACAAGTGAATAGTACTTTCCAAGCAAAACATGTCAGGTTGAAAGCCTACAAAGATGAGGTAGGCAAACTCAGGGACTCTTTTTCCATTTTTGATATTTCTTATATACCCAGAGCTATGAACCAACTAGATGATTCCCTTGCTGTCTCGGCTAGTATGTTCATTCCTCCCATGACTCCTAGAATGAGCTATGAAATCCAAGTCAAATACATGCCATCTCTACCTGACAATGTCAAGTATTGGAAAGTCTTTGAGGATGATGATGAGCTTAGTAGATTTCTCTAGGTCGTAGATGAAGTTTCCGATATACATATTGACCAGGAAAATCAAAATGTAGAGGAATCCAAAAAGCCTAAGTTGAAGAGAAAAATGGGTCAACACGATATTGTTTAGTTGCCCAACAATTATATACCTTAGGGTTTGGTCCCTATTGAGAAGATTTTTTACCAAAATGATGTCCCTTACAGACATGATAAGAAGGAGAAGGATCCTGATGTTCGTGAGCACAATATAGGAAACCAGAGTCATCCTAAATTCATAAATCTGTCTACTGAGTTAACTGCTCATCAGAGGTCAAAATATTGCAGCCTTATGAAGGAATTTGCTGATGTATTCGCCTGGGAATACAATGATCTAAAAACCTATAATAATGATGTCATTCAACATAGGATTCCCCTGGAGAAAGACANAATTGAGACCTATCAGTCCTCTCTTATTGCCTATAATCGAAAAAGAAATCAAAAAGCTCCTTGATGCCAAAATCATAATTCCACTGAGATACTCTAAATGGGTTGCAAACCTAGTTATAGTGAGGAAGAAAAATGGCAAGATCAGGTTATGCATTGATTTTAGAAACCTGAATAAATGCTCCAAGAAAGACAACTATCCCCTGCCCAAGATGGAGTAATTGCTGCAGAGAGTTTCAGGAGCTAGTATCATGTCTTTCCTAGATGACTTCTAAGGCTATAACCAGGTTTCTATGCACCCTGATGACTGAGATAAAACTGCCTTTACTACTCCTTGGGGTACCTTCATGTACGCCAATATGCCATTCAGGATAATGAATGTTGGGGCCACCTTTCAGAGGGCCATGGACATAGACTTTGTGGGAGAGAAGGACAAGTTTGTCCTCATCTATCTTGATGATATCATAGTCTATTCCAACAACAATGAAGAGCATCTCAAGCATTTGAAAAGAGTACATTTGAAATGCAGACAGTTAGGGATTTCGCTGAACCCAAAAAAGTCTAAATTTTCTCTCAAGGAGTGTAAGCTCCTAGGCCACATTGTTTCAGCAGAGGGAGTGAAAATTGATCCAGCTCGGGTTGAATAAATTCAGAAGTGATCCATACCAAGATCAAAGAAAGATATCCAATCCTTACTCAGTAAGATCAATTTTGTCAGAAGTTTTATTCCTAATTTTGCTGAGTTAGTAAAACATATAACCTTTATGCTAAAAAAGGGATCCGAGATCAAATGGACAGAAAATGCAAGAAGTTCATTCCAGGATATCAAGGAGGCTATCATGGAATCTCCTACTCTAATCAGTCCAAATTACACCAAGAACTTCTATATTTTCTCTTTTGCTTCATATGACACAGTGGCAACACTCTTGTTACAGAAATATGATGAATGTCTTTATCACCTGATGTCTTTCTTCAACAAATCACTCAGGGATGATGAACTAAGGTATGATCCTATAGAAAAACAAGCCTATGCTCTCATTAAGTCATTAAAATCTTTCATAATTTATATCCTCCATGCAAAGGTTGTTTCCTATGTTCCTTCAGCCTCTATGAAGGATTTCTTGACCTAGCCTGATATTGATGGAAAGAGAGCCAAATGGACTGCAAGGCTAGTTGAGTTTGACATAGAAGTGAAGCCCACCAAGATGGTAAAAGGCCAAGGCTTTTCCAATCTCATGAGAGAAGTGAACTGTGATATTTTAGGCATATATTTCATTAGGGTAAGTTCAACAAGATTGCAGACAGAGGTAGCAACAGAAGAGCAACATGACAACCAATAGGTGGCTGAGAATTTGTCTTCATGTAAGTGGTATTCAGGTATTGTTCATTTTTTGTAGAAGTTGGAGGTTTCTCCTGAACTTAGCATAACTCAAGTTCGAGCTCATAAGCTCAGAACAATTAAATTATGCTTAAATCATAATCTTTTGTATTGGAAAGAGCTTTCTGGTTTATTATTGAGATATTTGGACAAAGACGAGTCAGCTGAAGTCACGTATCTGTTCCATTCAAGTATTTGTGGAAGCCATCATTACTAGAAGACAACATCTCATAAGATCCTAAGGGTTTGGTACTATTGGCCTTTTCTTTTTTTTATGTGTGTGTGCCTTTGTGAAATCTTGTGATAAGTGCCAAATATTCACAGGGAAGCAACAACTCAAATCTTTGCCCCTGAGACCTATTGTAGTGAATGGTCCCTTTCAACAGTGGGGCTTAGATTTCATAGGCAAGCTTAATCCTTCATCTAGTGGTCAACATAAGTGGATCATGGTAGGCACTGACTATTTTACAAAGTGGATAGAGGCAATCCCCACTAGAAATGCCACCCATCAAGTCATCATGAAGTTTCTCTATGAAAACATCATGATTAGATTTGGTTGCCCAAAAAGGATAGTGACAAATAATACAACGAACTTTCAAGTTGATGCATTGGTTGACATGTGTGAGTCAATGGGAATTCAATTGGTGCACTCTACCTCCTACTACCCTTAAGGAAATGGCCTTGCTGAGTCATCCAATAAGAGTCTAGTCAGAATCAACAAAAATATGTTGGAGGAGAATCAAAAGAGCTGGGATTCTAAACTAAAGTTTTCTCTTTGGGCTGACAGAGTGACCAACAAGGAATCTATAGGGACTTCTCCTTTCAAACTAGTTTATGGAACTGATGCCATTTTCCTCATTTACCTAGTTCTACCAGTGGCTAAGTTCTTTTAGGAAGAACAAACTGAATCAAATGACATGGTAAGAAGAATGTTTTACTTCATAGAATTGTAGCAAGTCAGAGATCAATTAGTGGACAAATCAGAAGCTCATCAAAAGAGGATCAAGGATACTTTTGACAGAAATGCAAAGGTGGACAACTTTCAGGTTGGTGACTAGGTTCTGAAATGGGATGCTCTCAGACAAGATAAAGGCAAGCATGGAAAGTTTGACTCTTTGTGGAACGGTCCTTTCATGATAGCTCAAGTACAACATAACAACACTTTCAGTCTACAATGTTTGGAAGGTGAAGAAATGTTTGGTGGCCCAATCAATGGGCGTTTTCTAAAACTCGATTTTGTCTAAGGCTTCAAAGCCTTGCCATTGTAAATATTATTTTCAATTTTTGTTTTTTTCAAAATAACTCCATTCCCAATGGAAACACTAGTAGATAGGTTTGAATTTTTGTTTTATAGGAAATGCATTGGTTCTGTGGTTCTTGAAACCTCATAGGAAGGATTTCACCCCCAATAGGAGCCAGTGTTTTCTCCTCAAATAAATTGATCAAGTTGTTTAATTTTAGGTGATAGGATGTCATTCAAAAAATACATTTCTAAATTGTTAAAGGCTCATTTTTGAGATCTTTATGCATGTAATAAATTTTGAAAAACATTTAGTTTCGTTTTCATTTCAGAAAAGTCAAATATCAGGTCTCCGTGGCTTAGGAAGACTGTTCAAATGTTCATTAGCCACCGAAATCCTTAGCTTTCAGAAGCTAAAACGCGAAATTTGGGCTACTCTATCCACCACAAGTGGAGGAGCTTGGAAAAGGCAAGCACATCTCTTCACCCTGCATGAAACGTCAAGTTTGAAGGATTATGATTACTCATAAGCCACCAAAAAGACAGGAAATGGTCGATGATTACTTGGTAAGAGGTGCCTTAGTTTCATTATGAATATTGATGGGATTTACTTAACCCTAAAACCTCTCTATCTTACACCTGTCCTCAAATATAGGATTTGAGATCTGCACGATTAATTAAATTATTCCAAATTCAGTGCCAGAAAAATCACATGGTTATTTGTACTTTTCTACCCTCCAAGATTGATCTACTAATCATTACCATTTAAAATACTAATTTTCCTTCAAATCCCTCAAACTCAGGGCCATCTTGTAAACATTCCTCATATTTCACCTCTGTCATAGCTGAGCGATAACCTTCCCCCATCTGTGTTGTGTGGCCTTCCCCCAAGCCCGAGTTTTCATTTGCAGGTGTACAGGAGCAGTTTACCAGATGAGGAGAGGAGAAACTACTCTCAGGAAAGAGCTAAATGACATACGCTACCTAGAGTCACATACATAAGTATGTCATCTATTCAAAGAGGTAGGGTGTTACAGATTTTGTGAAAAGTTGTAGAGATATTACCAACAGGTAGTAGAGGCCTTTGCTCTAACTCTCGATGGGAGAAAAGATATCATTGGCCAGGATGAATTTATAGTAGATGAATCTCTCATAGCAGAGGTGAAGAATATACCTAGAACTGGAGAGAGTTGGTTTAAGACTACAGTCACCGGGGATGTGGAGTTTAGGTCCTATCTCAAACCAGAACATAAAAGTTTAATTTGGAAGAGAGACATTCCCATGTCTTTTCTTGAGGATAAGTGGCAGAACTTGTTAAAATCCATCCTCATTTATATAACCTGTGAAGGTAGATACTGCAGGGTAATGATATATCATTTCAAATTGATGAATCACTTCACTGGAAGAACTCCTTTGAACATGCCTTATTACCTCTACAAAATCTTGAAGAAAATGGCCTACCAAGTTCAAGAAAAACCAAGTAAATTTAAGGGAAAGATTTTTCATTATGGCCTAATCACACTCATGGTTTGTGAGATGTTGAAGAGAAGGAACAAGAAATGGGATCATTTCCTCTTTTGGAATGAATTTGAGACAGAATTTCAGGTAGGAGATAAGGAGAATCCTTCTTCAAAGAAGTCTTCTACTCCTAGAATTGGAAAGAGGAAGAGGAGAGACATCTCTCCAGTTGTAGTTGATCATCCCTCTTCATCTTCTAAGCCTGAGAAATCTAAGAAAAAATTGGATTTCAGTCATGATACAGGGAAAGTAGAATCTCCTCCAAGAGATAAAAACATCCTAAATCTCCCCTACACAGACTCTAAGGATGAAGACCAGCCTGTGTCAATAGAGCATGAGGAAGTTGTGGTAGAGCAAGGTTTTCTAGAAACAGTTCCAGTAGGAAAGCCTGTGATAGAGCATGAAGAATTTATTTCACAAGTACCTAAGGGGGATCAAGACCAGCAAGTTGCTGAAGCATCAACTAGAAAACCAAAGAATTCTTCATCACAAAAGATAAATCAACTTCTCAGGAAAGTATTAGCACTTGAAGTTATTGAAAGAGAAATCAAGAGAAGGAATCAAAATCTAGTAGAAAGAAATGTTGAATTGTATGATTCTTTTTATATACTTTCTAAGATGTACCTCAAGCTGGAGAAGAAAAAAAGAAAACTAATTCAAGCAAACCAGAAGGCATATAAGGTTGCTAGGTGTTCAAAGAATAAAATCATGCTTAAAAATCCAAGGCCTATAGTTCACTTAGGCTTGGAGAACCTAGTAGTGGTTGCAGAGAACCTGGCTCAGACTACAAATACTCTAGAGGAGCAACCCTGAAGTTCTTAAAGCACAGAGGTAACACATTTTTGCAATTTTGTGAACTGTTTTAAATCTCAAGTTTTGGTGGCTTAAGAGGACATTTCATTGTTCATTATCCATCGAAAGAAGAGATTTCGGTGGCATACAGTCTCAAATTTTAACTCCTCTAGCCACCGAAAGTTACAGACATAGAAGAGAGCTTGTATTTTCACCCAAATCCAAGTTTTTGTTAATTAGATGCCTCGAGGATGGTTTTAAAAGTTGGATAATAATTAAACACATCATATTTAAAGATTTGTTTTGATATTTGAGGCATTTAGTAAAGGGGAAAATGTGGAATTAGTTACCTATTTTCTTGGTACAGAAACAATTTTTGCCAGAAATAGCAGATTTGACTTATCTTATCTCAACTGCCTCAGAAGGCTTTCTACACTTTTCAAAGTTTTGAAAGATATGAATATCATCAAGAATGAGGAGATTGACCTAGTTTTCAACATCTCTTCCTATTTTCTTGTACTAGATTTTGGCTTATTATTTCATGTAAATCTGATCCAACTTTTTAGGATCTAGATTTTTCATGTAAAGGCTATAAAGCCATAAAATTTTAAGGAATACTGGTTCGATTTTGGAGACTAGATTATTGTACTTTGTGTTGAGACACTTTCTTTAATATATGAGACTTGCAAGCTTCTTTCATTGATGTTATCAAATTCCTTATTTCTTATCTTTCTATGTTTATGAGTGAATGCCATTCTTTGTCTATGCTTATATAATCCATAGGTGATTGTCATCTCACTACTTGATTATTTGGAAAATGATCGTAAACTATTGTACTAGTTTCTAGACCCATCATACCTATTGTTTTATATATGTGTGATCTGGTTTATGTGATTAGATTCTTTTCTATTTGATATACAACCTGTCTGATAACAACTCTTGAAGGCCTTGTAATGTTGAATACACCTAGATTGTCTTGAGTGTAAGATTCAGTGAGTTAATTATCCATCTTGATCCAGTTATATATTCAACATTGAGAAAATAGTTAATTTACCAGGCATCTTCGATCTACAACCTAGAAGAGTTTCTTGGAGTGATAAAAAACAATTCCAATATATTTCTTTATACACATGACATATGTCATAAACACATTAGTTGTCATGTAGATTATCCTTAAATGTTTCCACATATGTATGCACTTCATCACATTATCCTTTAATGTTTCCACAAGTGCAACACAAACAGATTTTGATTGTATCTTCAACAATACAATCCTTATCACTATGGTGTCAAAAACTTTTTACTTTAATTAGCGTACCAACTTTCTCATCCAAGAGAAAACATAATACTCAACAAAGAAATAATTGAGGACTCTCCCCTTCTTCCAACTCTTTCTACACCGCCTGGGAGTTTTTAGCCCAATCAAGTTATCTCTAAGGCCTCACTGCCTTTTATTAATCATGGCTTAATCCTATTCAGTTAAACATACTCATTTATTCATTTAATCATACTCAGGGGGTTTACTTGTCTTTTACCAACTATACCAGTTTCGACAACTGCTCTTTTAATTCTACGACTCTGTTAAACAAATTAGAGTTCTTAGGGCGAGGAAAGTGTTCCTCCTTTTCTCCCCCTTTACTTATGAAATCTACTTCTTATTGTTATATTTTTTATCTTTCCCGAGCAGCCCTGGGTTAGGCTCATCCTAACTCTTAGGATACATCAACTTTGCTTTAATAGAAAAATATTTTCCCATAATGAATCATGAACCTATGCATCCTGAATGTTACTATTCGGTTATTAGAATGGTTAAGATTCATTATTAGTCTTCTGTCACTACATTTATGTTTTCAAGTAGCAATCCTTGATTATGGTATATGTATGTATGTAGCATATATATATATATATATATGTATATGTAAACACGTGAGCTCCTTAATTCTCATCATTCATTAAGGTTGTGAATTTGTTTTCTTGACAAGGAATGTTCACAATTCCTCCATGATCCTTCAACATCTGACTTCCTTATTGCGTATACATCACTGTTGTGATGGCCTTGATTAGGTGAGTTAGCTTGTTGGTTACCATTGCATATACATCACTATTTGTGATGGCCTTAGTCGTGAGTTAGCTTCAGTAGTTTACCAAATATCCCATAAGGAATATAAACATGCATCTTTTTCATGTACCCAAATTATGTATCCATACATATTCTGGTTTTGTTAACTTACATCATACCTGTGCATCACTTGCACGTTTAATATCATTCATACCTAACTGGTACTACTATCAGGCTTCATATTAGGAAGATCCATAATTCATTAAACCCATGTACTCAACATAGTTAAACACATACAAGTATTCATCATGCTATCTTATTGCTTGCACTTTTTCCATGTCATTCACACACATGGACATATTTGACTTCTATATCCTTTTCCCAAGGATCTTCCAATCATCCTTAAGATCATGTATACATATTTGTGTATAAGTAGGTGCATCTCTTGCACCTTTTTACCTCATGCATTCACTTGATGGTTTAATTTCATCATTACTGTCCTTTAGCTTGAGATTTCAGTCACTTACATGACTAATCTCACAGTCATATATCATATTGATGTTTCCTTCTCTCAAGGCCATAACCAACCATGGGAACTTTCCTCTTTATGCGACAACGCCTGGAAATAAAAACTTATTTCCTCAACATCCATAGGGTTTTACCCATCTCACTTTTCTCTAGTCCTGAGGAGTTATATACTCCAATTTAATATAAAGAAGTAACTATAACTGCCAGGGATCCTACCTGATCTTATCAGATTCCTCTAATACCACAAAGGTATTAACCATTATATAATCCACCATCATCAGTGCTTGAAGTTCCAACTACCCATGCTTAGAAGAAGTGTTATGAACACTAGGTCATCCATCCTTCGGGCTTCAGCTTCCATTGACATAACCCTTCCACCTTCAACTATCCACATTCAAGTCTTATTATAAGTGTTAATTAGCATATCCCTACTGTTGTAAGAGTAGTTATCACTTTGACAAGGGGCTAAAGAAATTCTTCTGCTGAAATTCAACAAGGATTCCCAAAATCATAGGTTCAATCTGCAATCCTTCTCCCCAAGGAGTAAATGAAAATAACAATACCTCCTTACATAACTCGTACATGAGCCCAAGCAGGCCAAGTGTTTTAACCATGCTCTGATACCAATTTGTAACATACCCACGACGTGGCATAAAAAAATTCACTTTTCTTAAAGGACAGATTCTCCATCCATGGTTTCTAATTTGGGAAGTCCGAGAACCAGTCCAACCTCCCGGTCAAGAATCTATGATTCTGAAGCCAATGACTCTCTCAGACCCTGATGGTCTTTCTTTGTGCATAAACGCAGACCCTTTCGAATTCTGGGTGTAGGTCTAATGGTACCCGCGACCTTCCCTTCATGCTTGGGGAATATCTAAGTTTGGGAGCTAGCCCATTTTCGGATAAGCCCCTCCTTGAGGTGACCTTGGGTGATAAACCCATGCAAACACACAATTGTGGGTGCGTCCAAAGGAAGTTTGAAACCAAACTACCTTTCAGCCTGCAATTCTCCTCGAGCCTCCACATGTCCTTTCTTCAAAACCGTGGTTTGGATTGTGGCATGCCCTACACGTTTTAAAGTTCACACATATTCAATCCCCGCAATGCTATGGGACCGTTGATCTCACAGTCTTGACTATGCCTATGAAATGATGGCTCAGATCTATCCCTTTCAAAGCTCTGGATCAGATCTGACCTCTTTCAAATCAACAATTGTGATTTTTTTCGGAATTCCAGACTTCGGAATTCTCAAGTCTCAAACATCCATTTCTTTTGTACGTCAATCTTCCAGAGTCAATGATTTGCAAATACCTATCCTTCTCAATTAGCGGCTCTACCTCTACTTCGGGGGTTTGACCTTTCAACTAGATCAATAGTCCTATGGCCCCTTTGCCTAATCAATGGTCGATAGTTCCTTTGGGTCTCCAGACTTCCAAGATCTCAAATCTCAAACTTCACTTCCCCTCGAAGTAAGCAGATTCCTTCCGTGTGTCCACTTGAATCAGATGGTTGAGGCTTGCTTTGGGTTTTTACTCGAAATATACAGATTTATGCCACATGTCATCTTGATCTAATGGATATCAATTACTTCGGGCCTTTACCAGAAATACATTGATCTACGCCACGTCTCTTTTGGATCAGATGGTCCAGATTCACCTCGGACGATCTGATGCTTGAGATTTAGTTCGGACGATTTGATGACTGATATCTACCTCGGATGATCAGACGACTGAGATTTACTTCGACTCTCCGACTCTCTGTACTTTGGGAGTCTCAAATATCAATTTAAAACTCTCTAACATATTTCTCCGGAGTCCACGATCTGTCGCCACACACCCCTCTAGATATGGCCGTCTAGATTCACTTCGGGTCTTCGGGGTTCGTAAATCTCAATTCTCAACTGAAACTCTAATATAATTTACCCGAATCTTGTGATCTATCGCCATGTGTCTCTTTGGATCTAATGGTTCAGAGACTTTCAACTCTTCAATTCTTCAGCCCTTCAACACTTCAACTCTTCTGTGCTTCGACTCTTTGGCACTTCGACGCTTCGGCTCTCTGGGCTTCGGGAGTTTCAAATATTATGCACCCATTTCTCCAGGGTTCTTTTACCCGAAATGCACGATCTCTTAACACGTATCCCCCTGGTGATCAATGGCCAAGATTTACTTCAGTTGTTTGTCCCCCTCCTTGTCCACAAACCTCCGAAGTTGTGGATCTTACACCACATATAAACCCTGACATTGGATGGTTCTGTTTGACTTCAAGACTTCGCAAGTCCACTCTTCTATGCACTTTCAAAGGGTTAAGCCTCATGCACTTTCATTGGGATCCAATGACTGTTGGTCCTCATGCTCAGATATGACAACCCATATCTGATCTCCTCTTACACACTATTCTAATTGTCTAGACGTGGATCCCAGCGATCCAAATCTTTCATAGTGCTTGATCCAATGGTCACTGTTTCTCCTCCTCCTGAGATTTTTCTTTCTTCCCTGACTTGGAAGATTTCAAATGTTTCGAAGGTATCGACCTTCGATTTACTTTCTGCAAGCCCTAATGTATGGGTCTCAACTTCCGCTTCCCTCTTGAGCTTACGAACTTGAAACAAGATCACCTCTAGGACCTCATTCGTGCTTTTGAAAAGCACTATTCTCTTCAGATATTGGTCCTTAGGGAATTTAGAATTACCACCTACTCCTTTCATTAATATGATCGCGCCGGATCGATGGCCCATGACCTTCCTTGATGCAATGGTCCAGATAACATCGCAACCTCAGGTTTTAGAAGTTTAATTGCACGAACGTGCAACTCTCCCGTCGCGCAAACTCCGTACTCACAGATCCGACAGTCAAGGTGGTCCTCGATAGATCCTTGGATCTACGGTCCAGATCGCATCGTGACTTAGGGTTTCATAGGTTTAGTCGCACCAATGCGTGATTCTCCCATCGCGCGAACTCTGAACTCATAGATCTAACGGTCAAGGTGGGTCCTGATAGATCCTTGGATATATGATCTAGATCATATCACAACTTTGGGTTTCATAGGATCCATTCACTTCACAATGATTACCAACATTCGTCGATCTTGCGAAGACTGAAGGAGTCAATGCATTAACAGCTACGCTCCTTCTTCAAATCTAGCAATCGCGACAGACCTTGGGTCCTGTCAAAAGGTCTCATCCACTCGTCTTCCAAATGAAAGGATATTCCCTTTCGATACTTGAATCTCACTATCCTTCCTGAGATTCGTCAATTATGAAGGATTTAAGAGCATTGTGCTCTTTCTCCTGAACTTAACACTTAGAAGGGTCTTCTTCACAACTCTTGCACTCCTTCATCAAGTCTAGAACTTAAGTGGTTCTCGGTCTCTGCTTGTCTCGCAAAGAGCCTATGCATATCTGCAGTACCTCTCCTGATATTAATAAACTCCATCCTCAAAGGGACTTTAATGACTAGGAGGGTCGACATGCATACATGAAACTATGCCCACGGTCGACGAACTCCTAGTTGATGGCTTTAGCTTAAGCCACCACAAGACACAAGCATTTACGAGTATAAAAACAAGTCCAATTCATAAAATTTCCTACTTTCCTAATTACACAATCCAACAAACACAAAAAGGGTACAGTATAAATCATTAAGCAAACATATCCATCCCTACAACATTCATAGGATATCCAACTTTAATTCACAGTACCACTTAAATACACAAGATATGCAATTACTTATCTATTACAGGTGGTAGCCAACTAACTAACTGTGGCTGTTTTTCCTTCCACCCAACCATAGGCTCATAGGCATTCATTCTTAGCACTCTTGAAACCCATGTGCCAAGCCATGATATCACTAGGGAACTCTCACATTTCTCAAATATTCTTTCTCTATTTCATCTTCCACTCAGGTTTTGTTCTCTACAAACATTCATAGATTTCTTTCTTTGTTATGGCCCTGGGCGAGGTTTATCAGATGCTCTCTTGGAACCAAGCTCACGACCTTTTGTTCCCCTTCTTTTGGAGAGCTCTGTGCATTCTCGTTACCGATTTTTTTGATCATATCTTTTCCCCAGGATGGTTCTCGACCCATCCTATTCCTTCTGTCAAAAGGGAAATCAGGTCAGCTTGGTATGTCATAGCCAATGGTACTTCGAGCTAACATTCTGCAGTTAGACCATGCTCCTTGATGATTCAACCAATGGTCCTTTCTTTATTAACTGATTTCTTTCCTCTAGAGATCCAAAGGATATTTATTATCCCCATCAAGGGAAATTTGGGGTTATTTGATATAATGAACCCTTTCTTATAGTTTTCACATTATTTCCTCTAGTGATATCATGGCCAGTACTTTCAAGGCTTCACCCTGATAGTCATTTATCGAAAAATCAAGCAAGAATACATTTACACTATCCACATGCCTTAGCATGGTATTCCTATTTTATGATTAATTATAAGCTGGGGGAAACAGGGGTGTTACAGTATAGATCTTGGATGGGGAGGTAAGGAAATAGTTTTAGGATCTCCCTCCAGCCTCCATTACAGATATTGATGCACTAGATGAAGCTTTTATAAAGAAATGGGGAGATATAAGATATTATCTATATTACATCATCGAGTTTGGGGCCCTTAGGAGAAATACTGGTGAGTCTATTTCAGAGTTCACCAAGAGATTCAATAAGATGTATGGTATAATCCCAGATGACATCAAACCAACTAAATCCTTTGCCAGGATCACTTATTCCAATGCCTTTGATGAAAAAGTATCCCTTTTATTGAGGGAGAGAAGATCCACGACCTTGTTGTCCATGCAAGAAGCAACCATTGAGGTTGAGTTCAACATCCTAGCATCAGATAGGTTAAAGACTAGACCTCATAAAGACAAGAAGAAACAGAGGGAGGATTCCCCTGCCTCCTCTAACCCAACTGCATATGATCCCAAACTTAATGATATGACCAAAACATTAAAGGATTTGACATCTGAAATAACTAAGATGAAATGGGAATGCAAGCAACCAAACAAATATTTTCAAGGGGCTGGGAACAGAAATCCAAGCCAATTTAGGAGGCTGAATGATGTCCCTCAGATGATGTAGAGAGAGAGGAGGAATGTTGATGAACAAATAGTAGTACCTACTTTCCAAAACAATCAAATTGAGGAAATGGATGTAGATAGTGATGTTGTTGTGCTTTTTAATGAAACATGTTTTTATACCAGTCACTTAACACAACAAGATTATGAGGTAGCACAACTTTCAAATAAGTTTGATATTGAGATAGGGGAAGAGGGAGTTATTCAAGGCCATCCCCAAAATAAATATGATTTGAGGCCTAGAATAGGGGCTCCCAATGCCACCACCTCCGATTAGAACAAAAAACCGAAGGTTCCTCCTAATCCAAATCCAAGCAAGGGTGTATTGATTAGAACTTACCAACCTCCCCCATCTAAACCTGTTGTCCTTGAAGTAAAGGAAGCTTCCATCCCACAAGCATATTTCAACCTAGAGCATGAGTTGATCAAGATCAAGATCCTTGTAGCTTTTTTAGAATTGTTGAAAAATGATCCTTTCAAAAAATCTATTATGAAGGTTCTGCAACCACCTACTTCTTTTGTAACTTCTGATGTAATTAGTCTACAGGATGAAACCCCAACCATTACTATGGGTCCACACATTGACGACAGATTTGATGCCTCTCTACCTTTCTACATATATTTAAATGCCCATGACAAGATCCTACACAACTATTTTATGGACTCAAGTGCCTCACACAATGTCATTCCTAAGGTTGTTATGGAGGAACTAGGTCTGGATATCACCAAGCCCTACCAAGACCTTTACTCCTTTGAACCTAAAAAAGTGAAATGTTTGGGATTAATAAAATATCTAGTGGTTTCTTTGGCACAATTACCCATGAAAAGTGTAGTGATGGACATCATTGTGGCTGACATTCCCCCCACGTTTGGTATGCTTTTGTCCAGGATGTGGGCCAAGAAGGTTGGAGGATCATTACAAATGGACCTCACATATGCTACCATCCCTATTTTTGGAGGAGAACTTAGGAGGATATACAAGGAGGTCATATTGGAAAATATCGCCAATGACCATCATAATCCAAGACCATCCAGTTTATGTTGTTGAGGATGATATTGGGTCATCTGTTTTCCATTTAAATGATGATGAACCAGAAATAACAATCATCAAATGTATAAATCAATCATTTCCAAATCAACATAATGAAGTATGGAAGATATATTTTGATGGCTCTTCATCAAATGAAGTTTCTGGTGCTGGTATACTCCTCATTTCCCCTACATAAGAAGTAATAACACTCTCTTATAAGATGGAATTTGAGACTACTAACAATATAGATGAGTATGAAGTTCTAGTCTTGGGATTGAGGGATGCCAAAGACATGGCCATTGACAGGTTGGAAGTTTTTGGTGATTCCGAGTTAATTATCAATCAAGTCAAAAACATCTATCAAGATAAGAAAAATAGGATTAAACAATACATGAACGAGGTGTGGGACCTAGTTGACAACTTATTTCTCGCATTTAACATTTCCTTCATTCCTAGAGAGGAAAATCAGAAGGCAGATTCTTTGGCCTTGGCTGCTAGTACCTTCATACCTCCCATTGGTCCAAATATTAAGTATTAAGTGGAAGTCAGACATAGGGAAACCATACCAGACAACATAAATCATTGACAATTATTAAGTGATGACTTGGAGATACAAAGATTTATGTAGACCATTCAAGAATTCTCCAATATCTCAATAGATCAAGAGGGTGAAGTTGATGAATCTGAAAATCAACAAACATCTCATCTGTTGAACAAAGTGGTTGGCCACAACATTGTGTATCCCAAAACAAATCACATCCCTAGGGGTCTAGCTCCACTAGAAAGGTCATTTGACATTTATGATGTCTCTTGAGAAGCTGATATAAAAAATCAAGAAGAAGAGGTAATGGACTGCAACATTGGGACACTTGAAAATCCTAAAATAGTCAAACTATCCAAGGCATTAACTGCAAAACAAAAGAAAATGTATGTCATCCTCATGAAATTTTTTTTCGATATTTTTGCATGGTCATATGAGGATTTGAAGTCTTTTGACACTGCATCATCCAACACAAGATCCCTCTCAAGGCTGGTTATAAGCGATTCAGACAAAAGATTTGTAAATTTAATCCAATGATGATGTCCATAATTGAAAAAGAGATGAAACAAATGCTTGATGCCAAAATTATTGTGCCCTCGAGGTATTCGAATTGGGTTTCCAACTTGGTACCCGTAAGGAAAAAGAGTAGGGAAATACGCTTGTGTGTTGATTTTTGAAATCTCAACAAGTTTTCTCTAAAGGTCAACTAGCCCCTGCCCAAGAGGGACCATATTTTGTAAAGGGTAGTAGGTTCCCACAGGATTTCCTTGTTGGATCGATACTCTAGTTATAACCAAATAGCAATGTGTGAAGAAGACAAAGAACAAACAAC
Organism: Picea sitchensis; assembly: GCA_010110895.2. Lineage (NCBI taxonomy): Eukaryota > Viridiplantae > Streptophyta > Pinopsida > Pinales > Pinaceae > Picea > Picea sitchensis. The sequence goes on along the minus strand of SNQJ01S0006799.1, from coordinate 4,437 downwards.
ATTCACCACCCCATGGGGGACATTCATGTGCGACAAAATGCCCTTATGGATGAAGAACACATGGGCCACCTTCCAAAGGGCTATGGACATAGCCTTCGTGGGGGAAAAATACAAATTTATGGTTATATGTTTGGATGACATCACCATTTTCTCCAAATTAGATGATGAACATTTACAACACCTTGAGAATATTTTCTGAAAATGCAGAATGTATGGGATCTCTTTGAATCCCAGGGAGTCCCACTTTTCTATGCCATAAGCTAATCTCTTTGGCCACATCATATCAACAAGAGGAATAAAAATATACCCTAAGAGATTTTATGCCATTCAAGAAATTGAAATCCCCATAAATAAGAAGTCTATTTAGTCTTTTATAGGCATAATAATTTTTTTAAGGTGCTGTATGCCAAACTTTTCTAATACCACAAGGCCTATCACCAACATGCTAAAGAAAGTTGTTGTTATTAAGTGGTCACTAGAGGAAAAATCAACATTCCAAAGGATAAAATAAGCTTTGGTTGAATCCCCTTTATTAGTTATCCCTGACTACGCCAAAGAGTTCTTTATCTTCCCTTTTTCTTTTGAGGAAACCATTGTTGCTATACTCCTGCAAAAAAATGAAGAAGGGCATGAACATCCCATAACACTTTTAAGCAAAGCTTTCTGAGATGCTGAGTTGAAGTATGACATAATAGAAAAGTAGGCCTATATGTTGGTGAAAGATTTGAAGGCCTTCAGGGTGTATGTGTTATAGACTAGCATAAAAACCTATGTTTCTAGCAACAGTGTCAAAGAGATTATGGTCTAGCCAAACAGTGAAGGTAAGAGAGGGAAAAGGATTTTAAAATTGTTGGAGTATGACCTGCACATAAAACCCAACCATGTTTCTGTCTTTGTAAAACCAACGCTCTAACTCACCAACAAAATCGATTTATCAAGAAATCAACCATTCAAAACTTGAGGTGGCCTAGCTCTTCCCTTTAGCTGTCACGTCTAGACTTTAGGACCAACAATTTCCATAGGCTAAAATAAATGATGCTTCAATGACTATACTCTAGTTTTATTTGCAACTTGGTCAATCTGAATCTTTAAGTAAGCAACTGGTTAAGATCTTGGATTTAGGGTGGAGATTGAATTAAAATTTTGAGTTCTAGAGATACTAAATTGAAGGTACGTGTTTCATTTTAGTTCTCAGATAATTGCAAGGACAATTTTGTTGTCGAGAAATTATCGACCGAGATATCTCAATCGTGCAAAAATTTCTTGACATCCATTCCTTAAATTCATGACAAACTCTGATTAAGAATTTTTTGGTCAAATCTATAATGACTTCTACTATCCTATAACAAGCTTAGCACCCTACTTTAACAATTTTCTAGACACGGTGTCAAATCTAACCAGTAAGGATTCAATGACATCTTGATATAATTTATTGTAACTGTTGGATTATTGAGAGGGGGGTGAATCAGTAATAGAGAAATTTAATCCTTTTTCACCATAAAATGCAAGTGTTATATAAATTTAGCATTATCATCAAATAATTGCAGAGTAAATAAACAATGAACAAATGAGAAATCATACACCTACACAGTACACCAATGTTTTTACGTGGAAACCTAAAGCCAGAGAAAACTATTAAATGCTTTTTCTTATATGTCTTGAAGAATTACGTTCATTGGAAGCACCAACTTCCTTTGTTTTCCAGCTACAACTAGAAGGAGGCCCCAACCCCTTAGTTTCTCAGGTTACAACATGAGGGAAGATCCAACTCCCCAATTCTCTAACTACAACCAGAAGGAGGCCACAACCCCATATGTTCTTCGACTACGGTCAAAAGGTGGCTACAACCACCTATCCTTTCCACATTCAACCTCCCTGACGTATAAGTAGAATAATGAAGCCACTATCACACTATCACTGTGAGATATATTGCTGTAAACCTATACCAATCAACCTGCAATTAACTTGTACCATAAAAAAGTTCATCAACCATGCACCAAATTGTACGTCAACCTGTACCATCAACGAGTGCATCAACCATGCACCAAATATGTACCAATCATGCATCAAATACACATAAAATATGACTCATCAAGATGTACCAACATCATCAACTATACACCTCATGTTTGTGCCAACTCATCAACTACTTGTCTCAATCATGTACCCAACATGTACCTCAACCAAAATCCCTCATCAATTTCATCATCCAAAAATGTTTTGTAACCCTATAATAGATCTTATGTATATGATCACATACCTGCAAACCTTCCTTAACTTTAACAACAAGAGACTAACATTTTCATCAAACTTTACTTTAGTTTCACATGACTAATTTTGGATTAGTCAAAAACCCTAACTTGCAATAATCATAACTATGTACCTGTAATGAATAAAGATCTAAAAATGGTACAAAATTTTCTTTAGTGTCTTTTTTGCAATTCCTCTAGATTTTACTACTTGGAACCTCTCATAAAAGGAGTTATAGAAAAAATGGAATACCTTGTTGAATTTTGGCTTATTCTAGAGAGCGAACTTGTAGAGAATTCCACGCACATAATTTTTGTTGTGTGGATCTGAACATTGTACAAAAAATACTAAAGACTGTAATCTAACCAATACATTTGGTCTTATTGAGTTTGGATATGTTATGAAGAAGTTATGACGTTTTTACCTGAAACACATGTTTTATACTAGTTTCAGGACTAGCCACAAACCCTATTTTCCACGATGTGTAACTCCAAAAATAAAACGACCCACAAGATGAAATATTTATCACAACTACTTGGATATGTTTCTTCAATGACCTCCCAATTTCAGGTTCTGAGTCATTCTAGAAAAACAATTATTTCAAAAATAGTGAGATGACCTGTAAATAACATACCTTAGAAAGCATCATCAAAATAATTTATTCTCCCTTGAATTTTGGCCTTCTTTACTTCACCTTCACTTTGAAATTCGGCTTAGATATCCTTTGGTTACCTCAGTTAGCTGTAGATATTCGATATTCTCAAGTTTAATTAAAATAAGAGAGCCTTGCTTCTTATTTATACTTTCATGTAGCTTCCTCAAGGGGTTACCTTTTAACCATCTTAACCCACTTTCCTTATTTTAGGGTTAACCCACTTCTAACCACTTGTCCAATTCGTAATTTATTCATTAAATTTATTATTTAAATAATTTATTTTATATCCACTTTGACTTATATTAGACTCATCACTTCACTTTACCTCAATGGGTTACCTTCTAACCATCTTAAACCCCTTTCCTTATTTTAGGGCTAACCCACTTCTAACCACTTGTCCACTTAGTAATTTCTCCATTAACTTTATTATTTAAATAATTTCTTTTGTATTCACATTGACTTATAGTATACTCATTACTTCACTTTAACATTTACCTTCTAAAATATCTTAAACCACTTTGACTACTTTGACCTTTTGGGGCGTCTAGATGACTCATGAGGGTTCTCCAACTTCACATGGCCATAACTCTCTAACCGTCAGGAGTTATGTGACGTTCCACATACCACCGAAAATAACATGGAATTTACTATCCATATAGATTATTATTACCTGCAAATAGATCAAAACTCATACCATTATCCATCAAACAAACTTGGGTCCATTACCCAAACCTTTGTGCTACCAGAATTTGCTACCATACTTTCTTCAAGGGTTCACATCAATGAAAACCAACCACAATAATCAACAATCTCCCGCTTTGGAATTGATGGAAACACTTTTATGCAATACTTGTTGGGCCCTAACAACCCCCTTATTTCTTTTTAATCAAAATCTATGGTCCCTCAAAATTTTACTAGAATTCTTCGGTTTTTTTTTCTTTGACTTGATTGGATTGGTATTGGTTTGCTTTGTTTCGAGGTTGGTTTGAGTTATATTATTTTGTTTGGTTTGAATTTCATGAAATTCAAATGCAATTTCATTTTTCTTTCTACAGAGTTTTGATGTTGATGGACGAGCTTGATAATTTGGGAGTTTGTTATTACCTCTTCCTTATTGAATTTATTTGCTATGAGAATGACTTGATTGAAGACATGGATTAATAAAAATGATTTTACAGGAAGAACTTTTATTGAGACACATCTTTTCTATGACATTTGTTCACATTTGATCAAAATTGAAATGAGGGAGAGACGAACATAGAAATTTTAATTTAAACGAAAACATTAATTTTTATCAGTTGTTTACTTTTGTTTAAATTATGATTATGTTGTCGTCTTTTGCTCATTAGAAATCATTTTCACAAAATCATTTGGTAGGTTTAATTAATTAAATTATTTTGTGAGTTTTCATCTCATTTAAAAATACAAATAAAAATATAAATAAAAAGAATTAGCAATCTTTTGTTTGATTTTGTGAAAACCCAAAATTAATATTTTTCTCCTCTCCATCAACTTGAAGCTTCTAGAATTTT
>SNQJ01S0006798.1:219875-244147 GCA_010110895.2 Picea sitchensis | reverse complement strand
CGCCTAGTTCAGAATCTAAGTCCTAAGTCTAAAACTTCGCTAGGGGTAAAATTTTGTCTACCCTTGAAAAAACATATCTAAAAATTTAAAATGGTAAAATTTAAAATAAAAACCATTTAAGTAATAATTTTGGTCTTCATAAAATTTTGGGGTAAAATGAAGAGAGTAATAATTTAATTAAAAGCTATGGATATAAAACATAAAGAATAATTTAATTATTTAACTTGTGAAAGTGTAAAAGATATTAAATTATTAATAAAAATGAAAAGGGGTTAATTTGCGCAACTGCCATTTTGGCTCTAATAAAAAGGGGAAAGAAGGGAATAATAAAAATTATGAAACTAACGAATGGAGGAAACATAATAAGGGAAAGATGAGGACTTATGGTAAAAAGCGAGGTCAACTTATTAAAGAATTTGTAATAAAGAACCTTCTAAATTGAACTAAATTAGCAAAATTATTTTAGGGAAAGTATTTAAAACCTGTAAGGGAATCTAGGGACACCTAGGAGTAAAAATAGGAGTAACTCTAGGTGGTTGAGGGAAATAAGACAATTTAATAAATTAAAGAAAATAGTTAATGGAGAAACATGGGGGATGAATGACACTTGTACGAAAGAGAATTTTTAGAAGATTTTATTAAAACTTAAAGTAAATGAAATTTGGGGAAAGTGGGAAGTTCTAAAAACTCTATAAAAGAGAGGAAGGAGGAGGAAGAAAGGGATCGATTGTTTGTGTAACGTTACACTGTCGGATTTGTGACTTGACTGATTACTTGTGGGGAGTTGGGATTTCCCAGCTTGGATAGGAGTGGTAGCTCAGCCTTGTGAGGCGAGCTGGGAGCTAGACGTACCATCTAGAGAGTGTGTGGCCCCTTTGTGGCTCGGGGGGATAAGGGGGAAGCAGAGTACCCTTAGCGTTGGCTGGGAGGTACCGGTGAGGTCCCGACGGTCGGTGAGCAGGAGTGGCATAGAGTGCGTGAACGTCGTTTGCAGCGGGAGTTCAAGCAACGATACGCTCCTTGATTTTAGAGTATAATGCATTAGAATTTATTACTTATATTTTCATATGTATTGGGTAGGTAAACTGATTGTTGATTCACGTCCTTCAACACAACCTTAGCATTTGGATCATCCTATTTCCTTGTTGTTGTTTTCTATGCCTAGACCGTTATAAACCCGTGATCCCATCGAATGAGTTATCCTTGGCTCTGGCATTCTCGTCTTTGGCTGCAAAATTTTATTGGTGTTCTTTATCATAAGGGTTGTAAATTCAGACTGCAAATTTTGTAACCTAGTAGAGTAAACGATACAATTTAAGTCTTCTTTTTAAAAAGAAATTTTAGGAGCACTGGATTTGGATTACGAGGGGATTTTCTTCCTAGTTCTGATGGTCGAAATTCTGGCAAATTTTTAACTCAATGATTTTATCAAAGGAACTTATGGTTAAATCCTTGTTTTTAGATGACTTTTCCTGGCCAATATTTCATTCTAGGATTAACTTTTGGCCTACAATTTTTATTCCATTTTTCCTCTCGTATTGGTATCCTGGAACGCGTAAACAATTTTTTTTTATTGGGGTTATTGCATCATGGATTGAAACCCGAAGGGAAAATTAAACTGCTAAGTTAGATTTGACTCGGTACTCTGGTTTGCTTAATCTTGTGTTAGTTTCCGGTCTACGTTTTTGTTCTTCACTTGCCAGTGATCTGTTCTCCTTATCATTTAACCTATCCCTGGAGGAGATTAGGGGTCTGCGAATGCCCATTGTTCGGTGCGTCTCCTTGTTGGGTGAATCCCCTTCATGTGCCACTTGCTGCATGAGTGCCTTGAGGAAAGAAAAAGATATCTCTCTCACAACATGCCTGCAATTGATGAGAAGGGATATGATGAGTCTGTCCTCAGTGATTCTTCCAGCAAGACCATTACCTTCTGACAAAGTTTCTCAGCAACTGTATGTAACACCCATCCTGTTACCTTAATGATTTTTACCTATGTTTAGCAAGGGCGATTTTTCCCTGGGTACCTCATGGGATTAATGCCACCATTTGAGATCGGTTGTTATGACTCTCACCTTTGCGTACTGCCTAAATCATAGTTAATTCTTGTACCCTGCAGATCTGTGTGTATGAATCAGCTGCATGGTTACTCCTCGAAAATTGTGTTAGATTATAGATGTGTTTTAATCGTGGCATATAACTTCGGTGTGGGCCCTTCCCAAATTTCGGGTGATGTAACACCTGTTGTACCGTTAGGTAGTTGTTGTGTGGTCGTCCCCTTGATTACTTCCAGATATGAGCGTTGTAGAGTTTTAAACTTAGCCTCACGATTCTGATAGCTTCCTATTTTTGGGGTGTCTAAACTCTCTAGGTATTTAGGTAATACTTCTTTTATATTTAATTACCAAGTGGAGTGACTCACTTAAATATTGAATTTTTTTCTTTAAAATATATCCGTCAAATAGAGGTTTCAAAGTTTACTGAAAACTATGTAAAATCTCCTTGCAACTTCGTGTAAGAATTAATCATTTTCAATTTCACACCTGAACCAATAGTCACCTTTGGATGGTTATTACCCATGAAGAATATTTAGTGAATATTCTAGAGTTAAATATAATAATGGTTCTCATTGAATTAAGAACAAGTTCTTAAAAAAGGGAATGGTGGTTATATAAAGTTGTCTTTGTTTTATACTGTTATAATGGAATAGTTTTATATTAGAATCTTGATATTTATATATTCTATTTTGAATGTAATGTAATGTAATGAGATGTTAATGTAATGTAATATAAAGTAATGGAATGTTAATGTAAGTTAATGTAATGTAATTTTATGTTAATGAAATGTAATATGATGGAATGTAATGAATTGTTAATGTAATGTTAAGGTAATGTACTGGAATGTATTGTAATGTAATGGAATGGTAATGTAAGGTAATGTATTGTAATGTAATGTTAAGGTAATGTGGTGTAATGTTTTAGGTTAATGCTAATATTCATGGTAAAGTAAATGTTAATATGTTCATCATTATGGTAATGATATTGCAGTTTATTTATTATGGTTAACACATAAAATGTAATGTGATTGTGATTATTGCAAGTCATTGTGATATAAAAGGTATTATGGGCATAATTTCATGGTGATGCTATTATCATTTTTATTGTTAGTGATAGCATACAATTGTATTGTCCTTGAACTATGTACAATAAGTTTTTATGACTTAATAAATGGGGAATTGAGATTAATTGGATTTACCTTATGTTTAAGGTACTCGTCGGTTAATGAAATTTAAATGGAGTAATTGGTCTATAATCAATCACAGTTGAGTCATAGACAATGCCTTGTCTTAATATTGGTTGGTCGTTGTCTGAGTCCTTTTGTCTTTCCCATTCCGTAGAGGACGTGGTTGCTCATTTAATTATTGTTGTGTTTGGTTGTATTAATTTTATTCCTTGGTTTGCTTGTGTCGGGAAAGATTTAGACACCTCCATGCTCCTCAGAACAATCGCCAGCCCTGAGACCTTAAATGGTTAAAATCGATGGGAATCTGGGCTTGACTGTTGCTTATGTGTCTTGGAGGTCCTAACCATTGTAGGGTATTACGGGTGGAAAGTCAGTCTTACTTATTGTCGATTGATCGTCGTTAAATGCATGCAGTTACTTGTTGTGCGTCTCATGTCGTCTTGTTGTGTTCGTCGTGGTTTGCGTCTTATTCATCTTTGGGTGGCGACGCAGAGTTGAATTTGTTCGTTTCCCTTGGACACTCACGCACACACTTTTAAAAACAAAACAAAAATTATGCTGGTTATAAGAGGTTTTCCATCGTAACGAGGAGGAATGCTACATATGGTATAAGAGCAGGTTCGACCCGCGACTTGGGATCTCTACGACTTTCGTTGAAATGATTTGATTATACTGTTGCTAATCGAGTTGACTGTGTGCGTGGAGGTAATCATCATTAGAGGGCTCCATGAAGGCAGACGACGGGGTGCTAGGGGAGGAGGCACGACGCCTCCAATAGCATCCACACTTGAGGGGTCTAACCCCCAGGGAGATGAGAAAGTTCTCGAACAGGAGCAGATAGCAGTTGGCGATGTAGTTGAGATGATGATATCTTTTGAGTGCATGTCTGAGGCACTGATCAGCCGCTTGGATAGAGATGAGGCCAAGGCGTTGGTGCCCGTTGATGTTCCGCTGCGCACACTGGTCGTTACTGGTAACATTCACCGTGAACTCGAGAAGGTCAAATTTCCCGAGTTCTTTGGTGCCCCGGATGGTGCAGTCACCGAGGCATGGTTGGAGAACATGGCGATGTGCTTTACACTTCAGGATTATACCTCCAACATGAAGGTCTGCATGGTGGTCTTTCAACTGAAGGGGAGCGCTATTCTATGGTGGAAGACACTCCTATAGCAGTTGAACATGGCTGTCAAAGATGTGTCATGGGAAATGTTCGAGGAACGGTTCTGAGAGAGGTACCTTTCAGAGGAATTCATTGAGCGTCATCTCAATGAGTTCAACGCCTTATGGCAAGGAGGTCGTATGGTGCCCGAGTACGAGGCCCGTTTTATGGAGATGCTCCGGTATGCTCTGCACCTCAACACAGAGAAACTTAAGGTCAACAGTTTTGTGTTTGGCCTTAATGGTAGCCTGTGTGCAAAGGTTAGGATTTTGATTCCTCAAACCTTGCACGATGCCATCTAGAAGGCCCTCATAATAGAGGAGGATCTTATTAGTGGGGGTCATACCCGAACTCTAGCAAGACCAACAGGGAAAGTTTCATCTGGAACACAACAGCACTAGAGACCAATGATACATACACCGAGATATCGTGGCTTCCAGAAGGGATCCACTTTCACCACACCCCGACGACTGCCACCTCAGCAGCAAACACCTTATCGGGGAACACAACATCAACAACAACGCCACCCGTAGTAGCAGCAGTTTAGGCCTGTTCAACAGAACAAACCAGGGCTCTAGGCCGGTGGTTCGTCATATTCTACTTCGGGTACCAGGACTACTGGGACGAAGAAGGGGTGTTGGACATGTGGGGAGCCACACTACCAGTGCGACTATACTATGGAGAGGACCAGAGCGTCCGGATCAGCAGGACCCACTACTGTGGGAGATATGGGCAAGGCCCATTGAATTCATGCAGTGGTGAATAACAGCCATGCAGAGCATCAGTCGATTGTGCTTGAGACGACAGGTACTATCGCTGACTAGACCCTTAGTATTTTGATAGATCCCGGTGCTACTGAGAGTTTCATTTTTTGTGCAACGCTAAAAAGGATTAAGGTAAAGGTAGTCGAACAAGACAATTTTAGCTTCGTAAAGATGGCCTTGGGAGACAAACAGAAGGTTGGAGGAAAGGTTATGGGTAGGGACCTTAACCTGGGAGAGTTTTTCATGAGGGACAACTTGTACATCACGATCTTAGGATCTTATGATGTCGTAATTGGTATGGATTGGTTGGAATCGCATGAGGCGATACTCAACTGTAAGACGAAATGGTTGATCTTGATCGATGATGATGGACAAAGTTGTGTGATTATAGGATGGAACCAGGGAGTTTCCCTGAGGTTCATCTCTTCCTTATAGTTACAGAAGAGTATGTGCAAGGGGTGCAATCTTTATGCGATCCTTGCGTTAAATGAGAGGGGAGTAGCGGAAGGTCTAGAACACCTTCTGGTGGTGAGAGGGTTTACAGACGTAATTCTGAAGGAGTTACCGGGGATGCCGCCAGAGAGAGAGTTGGAGTTTACCATAGACCTAATACCAGGGACTGAACCGATAGCTAGAACACCTTATCATATGTCGACCCCGGAGTTACAAAAGTTGAAAATGCAGTTGAAGGAGTTGTTGGACCTAGGACTGATACATCCTAGTGTGTCACCGTGGGGTGCACCTGTTATTTTCATACAAAAGAAGGATGGGTCATCGATGCTTTGCATTGACTACCGTCAACTGAACAAGGCTACGATCAAGAATCAATATCCCTTGCCAAGAATTGATGATCTATTTGATCAAATGAAGGGTGTGACGGTGTTCTCCAAGATGGATTTGCAATCAGGGTATCACTAATTGTGGATAAAGGAGGATGACATCCCCAATACCACGTTTAAGACGATATTTTGACACTAAGAGTTTACTATTTTACCGTTTGGAGTGACAAATGCCCCAGGGGTATTTATGAGTTTCATGAACGAGGTGTTCCATGAGTACTTGGACAAGTTCGCCCAAGTATTCATTGACGATATTTTGATCTACTCTCGGATGATGAAGGAGCATGAAAAGAACTTGAGCTTGGTACTATAGTGTCTGCGAGAGCACAAATTGTATGGGAAGTTGTCCAAATGCTCTTTTTATCAATCTAGGATTCACTACTTAGGGCATGTCATCTTCGACGAAGGTATTGCCATGGATCCAGCCAAGGTCGAGACTATTATGGAATGGCCTGAGCCGACGAATGTCATGGAAGTGCGTAGCTTTATGGGTTTAGCAGGATACTATCGACGATTTATTGAGGGATTTTCGAAGATAGGAAATCCGACCAGGGAATTGCAGAAGAAAATCAAGAAGTTTGTTTGGACCGAGAAATGTGCGGAAGCATTTTGGAGGCTTAAGGAGTTGTTAAAAATAGCACTGATACTAAAGTTCCCTGACATGGATGCAGACTTCTTGGTATGCACAGATGCATCCAAGGAAGGTTTAGGCGGAGTCTTGATGCAAGATGGATGAGTGATAGCTTACATTTCGAGGAAACTGAGAAGGCTTGAGGAGAACTATGCAATGCATGATTTGGAGTTATTATCCATCTTATATTCCTTGAAGGTTTGGAGACAGTACCTTGTTGGACAAAAATTTGAACTAAAGACTGATCATTGTGGACTACAACACATTTTTACGCAAAGTGACCTGAATGCACAACAACGATGTTGGTCGAAATTTCTTAGCGAGTACGACTTTGAGATTACATACATAAAGGGAATAGTGAACTAAGTGCCAGATGCTTTGAGTCAGAGGCCATGCATCTTTTCAGTGTTGCATCTTTAGATGAATCTATGTGAAAAGATTCTAACTTTACAGTGTGACGACGACTGGTACAAGGAGGTCAAGGGTTTTATCAGACAAAACACAATGATGGTACCATGATATGAGGGATTTAATTTTGATAGCGATGGGTTATTGAGGTTTAAAGGTCATATTTACATACCGCCAAATGACGAGTTGAGGATGTTGATCCTGGGCGAGGCTCATAGAGTAGTTTACATGGTGCACCCGGGAGTCACGAAGATGAGGGAAGATCTTAAACCCTTATTCTTCTGGAGGGGAATGAAGGCCGACATAGTTAACTATGTGGCCAGGTGTCTGGAGTGTCAGTAGGTAAAGGATGAACATAGACACCCAGTAGGATTACTACAACCACATGCCGTTCCAGAATCGAAATGGGAGGTCATTTCGATGGATTTTATTGTTGGATTTCCATTGACGGAAAGGAGACATGACACAATTTTCATAGTAGTAGAAACTTTGATGAAGAGTGCTCACTTTATTCCTATGCGTATGACATATCAGGCACCTGACATTGCTAGAGTTTTCATCAGTGAGATTGTGAGGTTGCATGGCATGCCCAAGAGGATTATATCTGATCGAGGATCGATGTTTACTGGACGATTTTGGACGAGTTTCCAAGAGGCCTTGGGAACCTAACTTAACTTTAGTACTGCGTATCACCCAAAGATTGGCGGATATACCAACTGAATGAACCAAACCTTGGAGGACATGTTGCACATGTATGTAATGGACCAACAAAAGTGTTGGGAAGAATTCTTGCCTCTAGTAGAGTTTGGTTATAACAATAATTACCAGAGTACCATTAAAATGGCACCTTTCGAGTTTCTTTACGGGTGACTGTGTAAGACACCCCTGAGTTGGGATCGGCTCGAGGATAGGGTCCTGGTGGGACCAGAAGTGATCCAAGAAATGGAAGGGAAAATGAAAACTATAAAACAAAGGATTAAAGAAGCACAATATCGACAGAAGATTTATGCCGATGCACACCGAGTCGACTGTAGTTATGAGGTCGGCGATTGAGTCTTCATGTAGGTTAAACTGCATAAGAGTTCGATCAAGTTTGGAAAGGGAGCTGAACTCTCTCCTAGGTTCATTGGACCTTTCAAGATTTTGGAGAGAAAGGGGCCCGTGGCCTATCAACTAGCCTTGCCTGATTCCTTGAGAGGTATGCACGATGTTTTTCATGTATCTGTTTTGAGACATTATATTAGTGATCCCACGCATGTTATTGACATGAGTTCCTTGCAGATATCAGACGAGGGAGAGATCACGGTTGAGCCGGTCTGCATCTTAGATCATCACGTTTGAAAACTATGACATCGAACAATAGATTAGGTCAAGGTCCAGTAGGACCATTACAGTCTACACTCGGCGACCTACGAGGATGCATATGATATGCACCAGTAGTTTCCATTTTTATTCGATAGATAGACTTATGATACTCTGATACACTTATTTCGACATTTATGCTATGAAACTTCAGGACGAAGTTTAGACCAAGAAGGGGTGTGTGTAACATCCCGCTCTGGTGCATTGAGAAAACTTATTCTTTGAGGACACTTGCTCGCAAGAGATTCAGACTATTATGATATTAAAGCATTTGTCCTTGATTATGATGATTTATGATAGATGACATAATGTTTTTCTACTTTGACATAGACAGGAGCTATTGACTTAGTTTTATTGAGTGTGCAGGGTTTTGGACCTTGAGGATGCAGAGGCATCGATGGAACCCTTGGACTCCAGATTGAACTAGGGAGTGTGCTATTGGGGTTTGATTGTTTTACTGTGATTTTTGTACATTTGATTAGATGATATGATGTGGACATGTCTGACATGATTGTTGATGATGTAGGATGACGATAGATTTTCGACCAGACTTACATATGGAGTAAAGGGGCCACACACGACTACCACAGAGGTTGAGGGAGAGGTGTGGGCAGTAGCCCTACCACAACCTACTAGCACTCCCATTGTGGCTTGAACTATAGGTTAACGATTACCTAGTTCAAGAGGACCCATGATGTCGCGAGGGCGGACTACGACAGTCAGTCGCGATGATTCTAAGGGGTGCACAATAAGGAGGGGGCCTTATTCCTTAGAAGCACTTAGTCTCCCACAAGTTCACCTGGCTGAGTGTTGACTCCAGGGGTTATTGATGTCTACCAATTAGCGAAGAGGTGAGTGGCACCATTGGAGCACGTGGTGCATCCTAAGGGGCACGTCGGGAAAAAGAAACATAAGAGGCAAGTGGCACCCTTGGACCACGTGGTGCATCCTAAAGGGAACGTCATGGAAAAGAAACACAAGAGGTGAGTGGCACCCTTGGATCACGTGTTGCATCCTGAAGAGCACGTCGCACAAAAAAAAAACACTAGAGGCGAGTCGCACCCTTGGAGCACATAGTGCATCCTAAAGGGCACGTCGTGTTGAGGATGTTAAAGGAATGAACCTAGATGGCCCTAAGACTAATATCTCATTAAGAAATTAAAAAAAAACTTCCCTAATTAAAATGCCGCCTAGTTCAGAATCTAAGTCCTAAGTCTAAAACTTCGCTACAGGTAAAATTTTGTCTACCCTTGAGAAAACATATCTAAAAATTTAAAAGGGTAAAATTTAAAATAAAAACCATTTAAGTAATAATTTTGTTCTTCATAAATTTTTGGGGTAAAATGAAGAGAGTAATAATTTAATTAAAAGATGTGGATATAAAACATAAAGAAGAATTTAATTATTTAACTTGTGAAAGTGTAAAAGATATTAAATTATCAATAAAAATGAAAAGGGGTTAATTTGTGCAACTACCATTTTGGCTCTAATAAAAAGGGGAAATAAGGGAATAATAAAAATTAAGAAACTAAGGAATGGAGGAAACATAATAAGGGAAAGACGAGAACATATGGTAAAAAGCGAGGTCAACTTAGTAAAGAATTTGCAATAAAGAACCTTCTAAATTGAACTAAATTAGCAACATTATTTTAGGGAAAATATTTAAAACCTGTAAGGGAATCTAAGGACACTTAGCAGTAAAAATAGGAGTAATTCTAGGTGGGTGAGGGAAATAAGACAATTTAATAAATTAAATAAAATAGTTAATGGAGAAACGTGGGGCATGGATGACACTTGTACGAAAGAGATTTTTTAGAAGATTTTATTAAAACTTAAAGTAAATGAAATTTGGGGAAAGTGGGAAGTTCTAAAAACTCTATAAAAGAGAAGAAGGAGGAGGAAGAAATGGATCGACTGTTAGCATAACGTTACGCTGCCAGATTTGTGACTTGACTGATTACTTGTGGGGAGTTGGGATTTCCCAGTTCGGATAGGAGTGGTAGCTCAGCCTTGCGAGGCGAGCTGGGAGCTAGACGTACCATCTAGAGAGTGTGTGGCCCCTTTGCATCTCGAGAGGCTAAGGGGGAAGTAGAGTACCCTTAGCATTGGTTGGGAGGTACCGGTGAGGTCCCGACAGTTGGCAAGCAGGAGCGGCACGGAGCACATGAACGTCGTTCGAAGTGGGAGTTCAGGAAACGATACACTCCTTGATTTTAGAGTAGAATGCATTATAATTTATGACCTAGATTTGCATATGTATTGGGTAGGTAAACTGATTTTTGATTCACGTCCTTCAGCATGGCCTTAGCGTTTGGATCATCCTGTTTCCTTGTTTTTATTTTCTGTTCCTAGACCATTATAAACCCGTGATCCCATCGACATAGATGGTTTTAGGGGCTAAATTTCGCTCATGGGCTAATTTTCCATGGTTTTTCCCAAAAAAAGATTCGCCGAAATTCTATAGGATAAAATTATTTTACCTTTAAAATAGCCAAAAGTTTATACAAACTATATAAAATCCTTAGAAATTTGAATATTTTACAAAAATATCACCAACATTTTATAGTTAGCATATTAAGGATTAGTAACATTCGCCAAGGTTTCTACATTTTAAAATAAATTCCCATCCTTAAAATCATCCCTGCCCATCGAATGAGTTATCCTTAGCTTTGTCATTCTCCTCTTTGGCTGCAAAATTTTATTGGTGTTCTTTATCGTAAGGGTTGTAAATTAAGACGACAAATTTTGTACCCTGGTAGAGTAAACGATACAATTTAAGTCTACTTTTTAAAAAGAAATTTTAGGCGCACTGGATTTTGATTACGAGGGGATTTTTTTTTATAGTTCCGTTGGTTGAAATTATGGAAAAATTTTAACTCAATGATTTTATCCAGGGAACTTATGATTAAATCCTGGTTTTTAGATGACTTTTCCTGGCCAATATTTTAGTCTAAGATTAACTTTCGGCCTACAATTTTTATTCCTTTTTTCCATTCGTACTAGTATCCTGGAACGCGTAAACAATTTTTTTTTATTGGGGTTCTTGCATCTTGGATTGAAAACCGAAGGGAAACTTAAACTGCTAAGTCATATTTGATTCAGTACTCTGGTTTGCCTAAGCTTGTGTTAGTTTCCAGTCTACATTTTTGTTCTTCACCTGCCAGCGATATGTTCTCCTTATCATTTAACCCATCCCTGGAGGAGATTAGGGGTCTGCAAATGCCCATTGTCTCGTGCATCTCCTTGTTGAGAGAATCCCCTTCATGTGCCACTTCCTGCGTGAATGCCTTGAGGAAAGAGAAAAATATCTCTCTCATAGCATGCCTACAATCGCTGAGAAGGGATACGATGAATATGTCCTCAGTGATTCTGCCAGCAAGACCATTACCTTCTAACGAAGTTGCTCAGCGAGTATATGTAACACCCACCCTGTTACCTTAATGATTTTTACCTATGTTTACCAAGGGCGATTTTTGCCTCGGCACCTCACGGGATTAATGCCACCATTTCGGACCGGTTGTTATGACTCTCACCTCTACGTACTGCCTAAATCGTAGTTAATTCCTCTACCTCTGCAGATCTGTGTGTATGAATCGGCTGCATGGTCACTCCTCAAAAATTGTGTTAGATTACAGTTGTGTTGTAATCGTGGCATATAACTGCGATGTGGGCCCTTCCCAAATTTAAGGTGATGTAACACCTGTTGTAGCGTTAGGTAGCTACTGTGTGTCCATCCCCTTGATTACTTCTAGATATGAGCGCTGCAAAGTTTTAAACTTAGCCTCACGATTCTGATAGCTTCCTACTTTTGGGTGTCTAAACTCTCTAGGTATTTAGGTAATACTTCTTTTATATTTAATTCCCAAGTGGAGTGACTCACTTAAATATTGAATTTTTATTTTTAAAATATGTTCGTCAGATAGAGGCTTCAAAGTTTACTGAAAACTATGTAAAATCTACTTGCAACTTCGTGTAAGAATTAATCATTTTCAATTTCATGCCTGAACCAATAGTCACCTTTGGACGAATATTACCCATGAATAATATTTAGTGGAGATTCTAGAGTTAAATATAATAATGGTTCTCGTCTAATTAAGAACAAGTTTTTAAAAAAGGGAATAGTGGTTATATACAACTATCTTTGTTTTATATTGTTATAATGAAATAGTTCTGTTTTTCTTTCCATAGAATCTTGATATTTATATATTATATTTTGAATGTAATGTAATGTAATGAGATGTTAATGTAATGTAATATAAAGTAATGGAATGTTAATGTAAGGTAATGTAATGTAATTTTATGTTAATGAAATGTAATATGATGGAATGTAATGAATTGTAATGTAATGAATTTTTAAAGTAATGTTAAGGTAATGTACTGGAATGTATTGTAATGTATTGTAATGTAATGGAATGGTAATGTAAGGTAATGTATTGTAATGTAATGTTAAGGTAATGTGGTGTAATGTTTTAGGTTAATGCTAATATTCATGGTAAAGTAAATGTTAATATGTTCATCATTATGGTAATGATATTGCAGTTTATTTATTATGGTTAACACATAAAATGCAATGTGATTGTGATTATTGCAAGTCATTGTGATATAAAAGGTATTATGGGCATCATTTCATGGTGATTCTATTATCATTTTTACTATTAGTGATAGGATACAATTGTAATGTCCTTGAGCTAAGTACAATAAGATTTTATGACTTAATAAATGGGGAATTGAGATTAATTGGATTTACCTTATGTTTAAGGTACTCGTCGGTTAATGAAATTTAAATGGAGTAATTGGTCTATAATCAATCACAGTTGAGTCATAGACAATTCCTTGTCTTAATATTGGTTGTTCGTTGTTTGAGTCCTTTTGTCTTGCGCTTTCCGTAGAGGACGTGGTTTCTCATTTAATTATTATTGTGCTTGGTTGTATTAATTTCATTGCTTGGTCTGCTTGTTTCGGGTGGGATGTAGACACCTCCATGTTCCTCAGAAAAGTCGCCAGCCCTGAGACCTTAAATGGTTAAAATCAATGGGAACCTGGGCTTGAGCATTGCTTATGTGTCTTGGAGGTCCTAACCATTGCAGGGTAGGACAGGCGGGTAGTTAGTCTTACTTATTGTCGATTGATTGTCGTTAAATGCATGCAGTTACTTTTTGTGCGTCTCATGTCATCTTGTTGTGTTCGTCATTGTTTGTGTCTTGTTCATCATCGGGTGGTGACACAGAGTCGAATGTGTTTGTTTCCCTTGTACACGCATGCACACACTTTTAAAAACAAAAATAAAAATTACGCTTGTTATAAGAGGTTTGTCGTCGTAACGAGGAGGATGGCTACAAGAAAATACAAAAAATAAATAAATTAAAACACTAATCATACCCACAACCCTTTTTAACTAGCCAAAATTTATTTTCTCACAAGTTTGTACCTTATAAACTTGTATGTTATACCTAGGATAAACCCATTGTAAATTGAATTGGCATGCCTAAATCTGATTTTCATTTACATGATATTAATATGTAAAGATATTATTGAACTCAATATGGACCCCTTAAATTTGGTAAATTCAAATAACTTCAAAATTATTTAAAAAAGAAAGTCCAAACTATCAATGCACATATCTAATATTTAAAAAATAAACAAAAAGAGTCAATCGAAGGAATGAAAATATATGGGAAGTAGTTTCATTTGCATAAATGTGAAACCTAAAAGAACATAAACTAAATTTCAAAATTATACTCAATAACAAGCTTAAGAATCGATTAAATAATTAATATTTATTAAGAAAAATTTATAGGATGAGGAGTTAATTCTCAAAATTATGCTCAATAACTATATAAAGAATTTATTTAATAATTGATATAGATAAGATAAATTTGTGGGGAAGTGGAGAAGCCCAATAATAGTCATACTACATTGTTGTTACTGCCTCTACTCATTTTGAACTCATAGAATTCAAAATGACAACCATTGTAACTTAGCATCCCAAAAAATTAAAATAATCAAAATTTTTGAAAAGATCAAAATTTCATTTTGTCCAGGTGAAAATAAATTCATTTTTAATGAGGTGAAAAAATATGTTGCAATAGGTGATACACCAAGAGACACATAGAAGGAATGTCCGTACACATTTAAGTTTTTTTAAATGAAAAGTAAAAGAGATGAAAGCTATCTTGCAAAAAGACAGAATTCATTTTGTTATCAAACATAAACAACCATAAGTAATATGAAATTGAATTGCAAAGAGTGAATATGGCATTGTACTTAACAAAGAATAATCTAGTGTCATATTGTATGATTGTAGTTCAAGAACAAGAATCTATATGGAACAAGTATTTCTTGAGTGCATCATATTTTTTAACACAATTTTGTAGTGTATAAGAGTCTTAAAAAATTACTATTAAAAATAACTAATCACAAGTGACAAAATCCTTAACAATGAATTGATCAATTAAAACTAGGTTCAAAGTGTTTGCTAGCAAACATTTACACTAAGAATCAACAACTAAGATTCAAGATATTTTCCATGAATAGAAAATCTATACTACTTTGTTAATGTTGGTATTTCTATAATGTGTCAACCTATTCATAGATTGATTAGGTTCAAAGTGTTTGCTAGCAAACATTTACACTAAGAATCAACATTAAGATTCAAGATATTTTCCATGAATAGAAAATCTATATTACTTTGTTAATGTTGGTATTTCTATAATGAGTCAACCTATTCATAGATTGATTCCATTTTAGGTAATATGTATTGGTCAAAGATATCAAGATTCATTAGGTTAGTGAGTTAGGCCAAGCTATGATATATGATGAATAATGTTATTCGGTCCCCATACAAATCCTCAAAAAATTCATGAGCTCACTATTACTCCCAATTGGATACTCTGGCAGGCATCCCTAGCTGTAACATAAGGGAATCCAAACGTTTTTTATTTTATAAAAATTTCAAAAAAAATTCAATATGTCTAACTTTTTAATTCAAATTTTTTATATTTTATAAAAATTTCAAATATTTAGGAATTCAATATATAAATTCATTTTTACATATGTAATATTAGAGTATCATAAGTTTGTTACAAATTTTAGCTTACAAAGTATCTTACAATGCCTTGTTTACCGTTAAATTATATTAACTCTTTCATAAGTTATGTTGTTTTCAATATTTTTGCACTTGATGCTACAAAACATTGGTTGTAGGTTTTTAATAATGTGAATCTAGATTATAAAATGTATTCAAAATATTTTGATAATATTAAATATCAAGGTTGTATGGTTTTAATAATGCAAGTAGATTATAAAGTTTATTCAATATTTAGGATATTGAAAGAGTCCTACACATGAAATGATGTTCTTATTAGATGAGATTCTCATATTATAAATACAATCCATGGGATACCTTGAACTATAACACCTTGAATACCATTGCACCACTTCTCAACAAGTGAATGCATATGGTATGTTTGTTGTGTGTACAAGGAAGAATTCCCTCAATCCCTTAGACACCTTGCATTTACGAATGCCAATTTTCCCAAGGAGACAATTCCTTTGATTGTTGATACAAGGAAAATGACATGGAATGTATTTAATCCAACCACACTTCTTTGGGAATGGATGGACCTATATTGGATTTGATTCCTACATATATGCTCCCTTAGTTATGGCCTTAAACAAAAATTTCATTCAAAAACTCAATGATTAACATGATTATGTAATTCACAACAAGTTTTGCATTTTTCTGTGTTCTTCATTTCATAATAAGAGAAAGAAATATTCATTTCCATGAGTTATTTATATTTGGACTAGATTGACAAAACACATCTTGAAACCATCTAGTGAGGCCTAATGATAATGGGTAACTAAATCTCCCCCTATGCTTCGCATGTTTGTAAAGACCCTCCTCTGTTCGACGACAACCTCTTATAACAAGTGCAATTTTTTTTTTGTCTATGCGCGTGTGTACAAGGATAATAAATACATTCAACTCTGCATCATCATATGATGACGTACAAGATGCATACCATGCCAAACAAAACATGATGACCTAAGACGTACATCGAGTATCTGCATGCAATGAATGACAATCAATCGACAAATAAATATGACTGACTACCCGCCCGTCCTACCTTGCAATGGTTAGGACCTCCATGACACATAAGCAATGCTCAAGCCTAGGTTCCCATTGATTTTAACCATTTAAGGTCTCAGGGCTGGTGATTTTTCTGAGGAACATGGAGGTGTCTACATTCCACCAACACTATCAAGACCGAAACTAAAAATGCTAAATCCACCAACATCAACGATCAACTAAGATTTGTTCTATCAAACATAATATCAATTAACCATGGGTGAGAGTACTCTTTACTATTAACCATCATGCATTAACTTTAATTAACCGCGCATTATAATCTGTTTCTAAATCAATCCATCATCATCAATATTTATTAGTGCATTAGAACAAAATTTAATCAATCATTCTAGGTACAAGTCACAACAAATCTGATTCTCCAAAACCAAACACAATCAATCAATGCATCTAGCTAATTTAACAGAGTCTACGATCATCGATCTCATCATAGAGTAATCAGGTTTACAACTAAGGATGGAAAAGTTTAATCAATCTAGATTATCATAATCGCAGTCCTAAATATCAATATTTAAACAAATTATTTTTATTTCTTGACGATATTACAGTTAATGCTACATGCAATGAATGTCTTGTGAGTATCAAATATATCTTAACTTAAGGTCAATATATATATAATAACTCTATTAAGTAACATTTAATTAAGGATGTGTCAATTAAATTTGTTAACTATATACTAAAATCAATGCATGTAAAATGATGCTAAGGTCAATATATATATAATAACTCCATTAAGTAACATTTAGTTAAGGATCTGTCAATTAAATTGTTAACTATATACTAAAATCAATGCATGTAAAATGATTCTAAGGTCAATATATATATATATATATAATAACTCCATTAACTAACATTCAGTTAAGGATGTGTCAATTAAATTTGTTAACTATATACTAAAATCAATGCATGTAAAATGATGCTCTCCAAATGAAGTAAAATTTTCCAATATCCATTGTAAAAAGGGATCTCTTCAAATCATTCATTAGTTCAAGGTTTAAGGTTGAATGTTGAAAAATTGTTAATACACACATAAGATCAAGAGTTCCAAGAGAATCTCCTCTAAAAATGAATTATTATTAGATAAATGAAATACATGTTAATCCAAACAATTGACTTTACTAAAGGCGGTTATTATCATCAAAAATTTACTTAACCACCACATGTTTTTCCTGACAACTAATCTTAAGTAAATAGTGGTGAATTCCAGGCTCTATTTGAGACATGGTCTTAGTTAAGGGGTTACATATTTACATAAATCAATAACAAGAATAAGAATAATGAATTAACTTGTTGGCTAATCATCTGCAGGTCAAGTGGCCAGCATGTGTTTATAAAAATAATATCACACACAGACAATGACTAGCTAAGAGATGTGTCAATAACTAGAAATATAATAAAAGGCATTAATGAGGTAAGTTACTGATGTACAGATTTCAAGGTCAGTGATATAACGCAGAATCTAAGATTGCCACCCAACTGCCGACATAACTGTTGCGTCAAAGGATTAGCCATAAAAACTGGCCATAACGATTCCACCAGTGGCGCCCCTTCATACGGTAAAGATATGAACATTGACAGGTCGGGTTCCACACTCTCAGAAAAAAACAAAACTTTAGAAACATTCCTTTAACTCAATCTCTCCAAAATTTTGAGGACATAAATCATAAATAGGGGCTAAGAAGATCTCTTGAAGTTCCTTTAGATTTTAAAGCAATTTAAAGGATGAAATTAAAATGAGTTGATTGTTATACAGTGCCCAAGTCGCGGATTGGACAGACCGAATCGTGAGGCACTTTCAGACAAGAGTTGGGGTTGGATTCTGGAACACAACAGAAGGCTCTGAAGGAATTTAGATACAGGTGAAAGGAACACAGTCACCTTCTAGGCGCACTGGAAATAGACGTCGATCGAAGGATTCGGCGATGACTGTGGATAAAAATGTCAATGCACCAAAATGGATTTTCCAGGAAATGCAATCGCATGCCAGTAAATAAATTTGCAACGTCATTACACTAAAGGCCACTGCTAGGTATGTAGTCACAGACTATTAATGAGTTCGCAAGAGTCAATACACCAGAATGAAACTGCCAGGAAATGCGATTGCAGACTATCAATAGATTTCACGAATGTCATTACACCCATCCGGAATGGATTTGAAAATTTCCTCGTCTAGTTAAATAACATAAGTAATAGGTAATTATCTCTTACAAACTAATTCGCCATTCCCAAACGAACTCGTCATTACTTCATTACAGAGCGAGCTCGGATTTTTTTTGTTTGTCTATGTAATTAACAAACGTAAGATTTATTATCTATGTAAGTAACAGAGGTAAAATTTATTATTATCATCTACGTAAATAACAGAGAAGAAAACTCTGGTTCATTACCCCTTCACCACTACCAACTGAGTTAATCAACGCGTGCAACAAACTTCCCAGAGATTTCAACTTGAATGAAGATTGTTTATATTAATATTGAATTGTGTTGTGATATATATATATATATATATATATATATATATATATATCTTAGATAGTTAGAAGCGTCCAATAACCAAAGTTATACTCTGTTAGCGTATAAATTCATTCATCGATTACTGTTATTCCTCAGGCAATAAGATAATAGCAATATTTACTTACTATTGGAAGTATTACATCCAACTATGATATTATACAGAAATATGGTTATTTACCAATATTTTATTATGAGGTTCTTCAATATCTTAATAGTTGTAATTCATACCAACAGAACCTATAGAATATAAAATTGTACATGATTTGCAACAAATAATATGGTGTCACATGAGAAATTTTAAATAAAAACAACAGTTACAGTAGTTACAATTATAATCGCCCAGTAAGTAAATAAAAACATCCAATCAATCCATTTACACCTGATATTCCGATCCCATCATAAGTCATAATGCATTATATTCTACTAAAATAAAAATCATACCATTTCCTTATCACCCGCTTCGAATGACGTCCCACACTCCATGCCGTTCTCGCTCGCTAACCGTCGAGACCTCACCGGTACCTCCCAGCCAACGCTAGGGGTAATCTTCTTCCCCCTTAGCCCCCCGAGCCACAAAGGGGCCACACACTATCCAGACGGTATGTCTAGCTCCCAGTTCACCTCACAAGGTTGAGCTACCACTCCTCTCCAAGCTGGGAATTCCCAACTCCCACAAGTAAATCAGTCAAGTCACTAATTCGACAGCGTAACGTTATGCTAACAGTCGATCCCTTCTTCCTTCTCCTCCCTCTCTTTTATAGAGTTTTAGAACTTCCATTCTTTCCCTAAATCTCATTTAAGTTAAGTTTTAATAAAAATATTTTAAAAATTCTCCTTCGTACAAGTGTCATCCATCCCCCACTTTCCTCCAATATTTATTTTCTTTAATTTATTAATTGTCTTATTTACCTCACCCACATAGAGGTACTCCTAAAATCACTCCTAGATGTCCCTAGATTCCCTTCCAGGTTTTAAAATCTTTCCCTAAAGAGAAATTGCTAAATTAGTTCAAAATTAGAAGTTCTTAAATGTTGATTCTTTCCTAAGTTGGTTTCCCGCTTTTTACCATGAGTTCCCCTCTTTCCCTCTTTAGGTTACCTCCTTTCCCTAATTTCCTAATTTTTACATTTCCTTCCTTTTTATTTGAGCTAGAAAAGACAGTTGTGCAAATTATCCTCTTTTTACTTTTATTATTAATTTAGTACCTTTTTAAATTATCAAAAGTTAAAATAAATTAATTTCTTACTCTCTTCATTTTACCCCAAAAATTTATGAAACCAAAACTATTACTTAAGTGGTTTTTAGTTTAAATTTTATTATTTTATTTTTATATGTATATTTTCTTAACGGTAGACAAAATTTTACCCCTAGAGAAGTTTTAGACTTAGAACTTAGATTCTGAACTGGGCGACATTTAATTAGGGAAGTTGTTTTAAATTTTTTGAATGTGTTGTCTATCTTAGGGCCATCTAGGTTCATCCCTCTATCATCATCAACGTGACGTGCCCTTCAGAACGCACTAAGTACTCCAAGGGTGCCACTTGCCTCATATATTCCTTTGCGTGATGTGCCCTTCAAGATTCACTACGTGCTCCAAGGGTGCCACTCGCCTATTTTGTTTCTTTTGCACGACGTGCCATTCAAGACACACCACGCTCTCCAAGGGTGCCACTCGCTTCTTCACTGATTGGTAGACATCAATAGCCCCTGGAGTTAACACTCCACCAGGTGAACTTGTGTGAGACTAAGGGCTTCTAACTAATAAGGCCCCTACCTTATTGTGCACCCCTTAAAATCATCACAAGCGACTGTCGCAGTTTTCCCTCATGGCATCGTGGGTCCTCTCGAACTAAGTAATTGTTAACCTATAGTTCGAGCCACGACAAGAGTGCTAGTAGGTTGTGGTAGGGCTGATGTACACACCTCTCCCTCAACCTCTCTGGTAGTCATGTGTGGCCCCCTTACTCCATATGTGAGTCCGGTCGAAAAGCTATCGTCAGCCTGCATCATCAAAAAATCATGTCAGAACATGTCCACATCATATCATCTAATCAAATGTATTAATATCATAGTAAATCAATCAAACCCCAATATCACACTCCCTGACTCAATCCAGAGTCCAAGGGGCTCCATCGATGCCTCTACATCCTCAAGGTCCAAAACCCTACACACTCAGTAAAACCGAGTCAATAGCACCTGTCTATGTCAATGTAGTAAAACAACATGTCATCTACCCATGATGTATCTTAATCAAAGTCAAATGTTTTAATATCATAATAATCTGGATCACTTGCAATCAAGTGTCCTCAAAGAATAAGTTTTCTCAGTGCGCCAAAGCGGGATGTTACAATGTCCTACATATTGTCATGAGTATTGGTCACATCTTTGTGTAAGACATGAGTCACCTACTTGTGTAGATTTGGTTTTTTCTCAAAATTCATCTGATCAACATTCACTGATTGAATTTCACTTTTTTAAATCCCTCAGACACCTTTCATTTACGAATGTCAATTTTCCCAAGGAGACAATTCCTTTGATTTTTGATGCAAGGAAAATAACATGGAATGTATTTCATCCAACCACACTGCTTTGGGCATGGATGACCATATATTGGATTTCATTCCTAGATATATGCTCCCTTAGTTAAGGCCTCAAACAAAAATTTCATTCAAAAACTCAATAATTAACATGATTATGCAATTCACGCAAAGTTTTGCGTTTTTATGTGTTCTTAATTTCATAACAAGAGAAAGAAATATTCATTTCCAAGAGTTATTTATATTTGGACTAGATTGAAAAAACACATCTTGAAACCATGTAGTGAGACCGAATGATAATGGGTAAGTAAATATCCCCCTATTCTTCACATGTCCTACATATTTTCATGAGTCTTGGTCACATCTTCGTGTAAGACATTAGTGACCTACTTGTGTAGATTTGGTTTTTCCTTGAAATTCATGCGATCAACATTCACTGCTTGAATTTCAATTTTTTCAGTCTCTAGAAAAACCAAATTCAACAGTCACTTTTGATATGGATTCTCTTCCAAACCATGGACTCTTATCATAGTAAATTGTTCAAAAAGGAACCAGTCTCCCACTTTGGTGGTATTTTCCAAAGTCTTCCACTTTGGTAGTCTTATCCAATTGTAGAGACCCTTTGACTAAAGGAATAATTATAACGAATACTTCATTTTGGATGATAAATTCTAATTTATAGAAATAAAAGAGTCTTAGATGGGAAATAATTATTATACTCATTTATTACTTCACACATATTGACCAAAGTTATTGAATTCTTATCTTATTGATGATATTTATATTCATATAATATAAATTCAAATTGACAACTTATTAATTAATTCATTAATAACCTAGACATTAGTAACTAATGTGTTTATTGAACCATAATATTGGATTTGTGTTGGATATGTAGGCATAGCTAGAACATACATATCCCACATGTAGACAATAATAACAAGTGATGTTCCTTATATGCATATTTTTAAAATTTTCACAACTAATCATGCATACAAATAAATAAAGTAAATCAAACTTCAAATAATACTCATTAAAGAAAGAATAATAATTCAACATTTATACATATTTAAAATTGAATTATTATAATGTAAACATGGTAGGAACTATGTGAGGAAACAAGGAATCATAATGTTATGAGGGCCATGTGACCTAACACTAGTGATATATCCACTCATAGTAGAAACATTTTCTAATGAAAACCCATATCATATCGGACTTTTTATGTTAGAAATAACATTTTATCCCTACCTTCCAGTTAACAAAAACTCTTCATAAGTATTGATATGTCATTGAATTTCGATTTAATAGTATTTTTAAAGGTATATCAATGTTATATAGAGTGATCTCCTTTTCCATTCTCAAATGATTTAGCCAAGAATTGGCATCTTTATGCCAACCCCCATTAAGCCATAGGTGGCTTTGACTAGAGTTTGAAGAAATCATAGGTAGTATATTTTCTTTCATGTTAGTAGTCTCTTGTGCCTGTACATTAGGTACCTAGTTTTAGTCATTCTCTTAATGGTGAAATAACTAATTATATGAGGATAGGATAGGTTGTATGATATTAATTATAAGATTATAAATTATAAACACTTTTGAATTTTCTCAGTATTTCTCCATGATTATATAGAAATGCTACAACCCAAATCTTCAAATCCATATATAATATAACAATATTAATGAGTGTCTCCAAAGGGGTTTATTTTTTTCCGAGAGCCAAAATTCATATGATTCACAATTGTTCTCAAGGTCAAAATCGGTTTTATATCCTTCATTAATCCTTTTCTCAATGCTATAATTTCAATTAAACTTGTGATTAAGGTAAACTCCAAGACATTTATATGAAGAAACTTCCTCTAATTTGTTATTCATACGATGTGCAATTGTTTTCAAGGTCAAAATAGGTTTTATATCCTTTAGTAATCCTCTTCTCAGTGATATAATTTCAATTAAACCTACGATTAAGGTAAACTCCAAGACATTTATATGAATAAACTTCCTTTAAGTTGTTATTGGCATGTATCCCAAAGGGTTAGCACATGTAGGTGTCAACTTCCATTATTTTTTTTATTATATTTTACGTCCATACGATAACGGTGCTAGCCATATGGGATAGAAAGGGATAACTATAGGAAGGTGATAAAAGTGGAAGAAAAACAAGAGTTTGGGTTGGCTAATTGGGAGGAGAAATAATTCTTGAAAATTGAAGAGGACTTAAAACCACTTTATTTGTTATTCACATATTACTTTTTTGTGTCCTGTCGTTGTTGTTTGTAAAACTTTGGACATGGAGGGATATAATGTTAGGTTTAATAATCAACAACAAATAAACTCAAAACTATATCAAGAAAGGGATTTAGGGATTTTATAGTTAAGAAATCCCTTAGTGGAAATATGGTTTCTTTATGTAACAACTAGGTATAAATCCCTTAGTGGAAATCCCTTAGTTTATAGTAAAATTAGGTCCCTTTGTGTATCCCTTAGTGGAAATCCCTTAGTTTATAGTAAAATTAGGTCGCTCTCTGTAACTTTAGGTGACCATAAAATATTTCATAGTTATGTATTTAGTTCAACTATATCCACAACTATCCAACAATTTGTCCTTAAATCTCTCAAGTGATACAAATATATAATATAGCATTTGCACAATTCATATGTTATATAAT
>SNQJ01S0006798.1:200998-213459 GCA_010110895.2 Picea sitchensis | reverse complement strand
CACCAGGTGAACTCGTAGGAGACTAAGGGTTCTAAGGAATAAGGCCCCCGCCTTATTGCGCGCCCCTTAGAATCATCGTGAGAAACTGTCGCAGTCGGCCCTCACGGCATCGTGGGTCCTCTCGAACTAGGTAATCGTTAACCTACAGTTCGAGCCATGGCGGGAGTGCTAGTAGGCGGTGGTAGGGCTGCTGTCCACCCCTCTCCCTCAACCTCTCTGCAATCGTGTGTGGCCCCTTTACTCCATATGTGAGTCTGGTCGGCAAGCTATCGTCATCCTGCATCAACAATAATCATGTCATAAATGTCAACAACTAATCATCACATCAAATGAAACATCATATTAAACATATCAACCCCAAAAGAACACTCCCTGACTCAGTCTGGAGTCCAAGGGGGTTCTACTGATGCCTCTGCATCCTTAAGGTCAAAAACCCTGCACACTCAATGAAACCGAGTCAATAGCACCTGTCTACATCCAATAGTAACACATCATATCATCTGTCAATCTCATCATAATCAGGTATAAATGGTCTAACATCATAAAGGGTCTAGATCACTTGCGAGCAAGTGTCCTCAAATAATAAGTGTTCTCAGTGCGCCAGAGCAGGATGTTACAAGAAATGACTACCCACCTGACGCAACATGACCTTTCCTACAAGCTAGGGGAAAACACCCCCATCCTGACACAATGACCTCGATAACTAGGTAACTAGAACCTCGATGGTGTGCAACCCAAACGTCATCAACGAACTTACAAGATCAAGAAAACCATCTATGGAAAGTATAGGCCCCGACCAAGTTATCAATTTCCTCTATCTAATAGGGCACACAATGATCCCCTCGTCAGGAATCATGTCATCCCCAGGTGATAGGAACGACAATAACCCTGGTGCTACAACATAATCTAATAGGACTAGGGGCTCAAGAAAATCCAGTGCTAGGAGACAAAAATAGCTGACACAAGACTACACCCACCCCCAAGCAATGGGTTAGCAAGACGCGAAATGACATCAACAAGAGAGTGCAAGCCATTACACGACTTCTCCAACCACCCAAACCATTAATCAAGTCTAACTTAGTCAAAATTTACCAATCTAAATTAACATAACTTACACTCTAATTTAGCAAGTTTAAATCACAATTTAGTCAATACATGCCAATCTAATTTTACATTAATGACAAAATAAATTGGTAAATTATAAATTAATCACTAAATACAATCTAACTTAGCATTTAACCTCATAAACAACATTAACAATATCAATGTACAAGCTGCATTTATCACACTTGTTAACGATATTAATTTACAATCTAGTCTTTACTGTACCATCAAATTTAACGTTAAATGCAAATCGAGTTAAGAAAGTATAAGTTAAAATTGGGTCATCAATGTACCGTCTAATTTAACATTAAATGTGAATCAAATTTGGCAAGCCTAAATAAGTCATTACTAACACTATAAACAATAATTACATTCTAATTTAACAAGTCTGGTCTAATTAATACGAAAAAGTAGATTGACAAGTCTAGTCTAAATGGATGTCTAGTCAATTTAGAGGTTGTTTATAAAAATGCTAACAAAGGTGTTGTGTGATAAAACCTTCCCTTACATCTTCTAGTTGTTAAATTACTAAAATAATAGGCAGACAGGGAGTTGTTAAAGGTACACGCCTTGCCATTAAATGTAAACTGTTGGGAATTAAATGCCATCCCTTTACACCTGCCAGCTAAAATAAATTTGATATTAATTGTGAACGCAGATGTCTATAATTTCATATCTATCAATGAAGTAAAGCGCATGACAAAAAGGAATGTAGGAGTCACCTCCAAACATACACGCATCAACATCTAGCACACCATATAATTAAGGGTAGGCATTATTTGGGTCGAAGAACATTATGGTATGCTGGGAAATGTGGGCACATCCATATTCTGCATTAATTAAGGACATATTCTCATTCTCATGGAAGGAAAATAGATAGGGAAAAGGTAATATCAAAAATTAAACATGGGAATCAGGAAGAAAACCAACATGAAAATATAAATTATGTTGTGAATCAAGATATTGGAAATGATCAAATAGAAGAGATTGAGAGTTTGCAAAAAGAACATATTTTGAACATTGGATCTTCTATATCCATTGTATCCATAAATAATCCAAAAAATTATGAGTTGAAAATGGGAGTGATCCATGAAAAAGGTGAAAGTGGAAAGCACCTACCTGATGCTTTAGGTACTGAGTCGATCTGTGATGAAAATCTAATAAAAGTTCAAGTTGACACTAAAGTAGAGGAAAGTTCCATGAAAAATGCAATCAACATTCTAAAGAAATACAAAAACTATAAAAGGAATAAAATGGTTCATATGAATCACATAGAATAATAGGATGATAAAGCAATTATTGGAAAGAAAAATCTTGATGCAGTGGAAGGTCATGCTAGTGGGAAAGTAAATGACGCGACAACAGTAGATGAGTCTCCTTCCTTGGAATCAGGAATGGATGCCAAGAAATTGAACTTGATTAACGCAGGTGATAATTAATATGCAGTGTATTCCCACGATGGTAACATCTCTAGGTAATAATCAAGCGTAGTCTTCATGGCAATGACTTCAGTCTTAACCATGGAAATCACAGACCTTGAAAGTNCTTAACTAAATTTGATTGAACTGTCCAGCTGTGAATTTAACTGTCTAAATATAAAGAAATTGCAGAGTAAAAAAAAAATCATGTAAGTTGAGTTAGCACTGGGTAGGGAAAAATAATTAGTTGTGTTAATCGCAGTTTTAAAAAGAGATAGAAACTGGAAAAGAAGGGAGTGGATGGAATTAGATATATAAAATCAATAATCACATCATGAATGAAATGCACATACAAACGCTATCTAAGCATGAACTAAAATGCAGAGCAATATTTATTCAGCAATGAACTGCATTCAAGATTAAAAACGTAGAGCAATATTTATCTGACAACTTATATAAAAATGTAGATACAAATGTATCTGGTGATATTTAAAAAAAACACGGAGTTAAATTGATCCATCCACTTATATAAAAACACAGATTTAATTTTTCATGGTTGAGGGTGTTGAATGCAAGAAATGCCAAACACAGTTTCCAGGTTACCGATAATGAATAAGACGTAGACGTGAAATAACATGTAGAGAACAAGGCAAGGCATAGATCAACATAGATATGAGAAGGGCCAAAAAACTAGGAAAACACATCCTTCTCTCCTCATCCACGCACAAAAGAGAAGGGAATTTGAATCTATAGGTCGCTATGCACCGAAGTGACGACTGTCTATTTGTCTCCTAGCCGACTTCTCAGGCATGGAATGAAGAGATATGGATGAGGACAAAAGGCAAAAATATTCATAACAATCAATAAACCAAAGGGAAGTCTCAACATGAAGGGGTCAAAGCCAAGGGAATCAATCAACAACGAGCTTAAGGCTATGGGGGAGATTCAGTTATCAATTAAAATGCTAAGTCAATCATTTTATTTACCCAATTAAAATAAAAAACTAAAAGCATAAGTATACTAATAATCTACCATGTAGAAATAAATGAAGTGTATCATATCCCAAGTCCCCCGCTCTGAGTTGTTGTCTCACGCGCTCCGTGCAGCTCCCGCTTGCCGACCAATGAGACTTCACCAGTACCTCCCAGCTAATGCTAGGGGTACTCTTCTTACCCCTTAGCCCCCAGAGCTGCAGAGGGGCCACACAGACTGAAACAAAGAGCAACTAGCTCCCAAATCGCCTCACAAGGCCGAGCTACCACTCCTCACCGAGCTAGGTATCCCAACTCCCATAAGATAAGTCAGACAATTCTAAAATTCTACAGCGTAACGTTACGCATAACATAAGAGATCCAGCATCCTTCTCCTCCCTCAATTATATAGAGTTTTGAAGTCCTTTACATTCCCCATTTCCCATTTAATTTATTTTTCAACAATTTAATTCATAAAATCCTCCCCGTACATGTGTCACCAATCCCCTTCATTGCATCATAAATTAATTTAATTAATTAATTAATTAATCCTATTTCCCTCACCCACCTAAAAGAATTCCTAGAATCTCTCCTAGGTGTCCCCATATTCCTTTACAAGTTTTAATGACTTTCCCCCTTACTAATTTACTATTTGAGTTTAATTGAGAAAGTTCTTAAATGCTAGATACCTTTCTAAGTTAGACTTTCTGCTTTTTCCTTGTGTTTCCCCTTTCCTTTTATGTTTCCTGCCTTTTCCTAGTTTCCTAATTATTTTAAATTCCCCTCTTTCGCTTTTCATTTAAATCTCAAATTGGCAGGTGTAGAAAATTAACTTTTTCCAGTTTTCCTTTTTAATTAATAAATTTTAATTAGCATAAGTGACAAAATAATTATTTCCCCTTTTTCCCTTTTAAAATTTTATCCCCAAAAAGATTTTTATAAATTAAATGAATTACTTACCCCCTTCTCGTCACATGATTAATGATGATTATCATTATTATTTATTTATTTATAATTATAATTTTATATAAATGGATATATACACATATATAAAAAATTTATCACAAGTATCGCTTAGACCTAGACTTTATTTTCCTGGGCTCAACGACATTTTATTAGGGAAATTGCTTTCAATCCTTCTCATCACATTATTCATTCTAAGGCCATCTAGGTTCATTCATTTATTAATTAGCAACGTGAAGTGCTTTTCAGAACACACTAGGTGCTCCAAGGGTGCCACTCACCCCATTCTGTTTCCCTTGTGCGACGTGCCCTCTAGGACACACTATGTGCTCCAAGGGTGCCACTCGCCTTTTTCTGTTTTTCTTGCACAATGTGCCCTTCAGGACACACTACGTGCTCCAAGGGTTCCACTCACATCAAAACCCCTGGAGTCAATACTCCACCAGGTTATCTTGTGGGAGACTAAGGGCCTCTAAGGAATAAGCCCCCGCCTTATTGCGTGCCCCTTAGAAGCATCATGAGCAACTATCCTAGTCGGCCCTTATGGCATCGTGGGTCTTCTCGAACTAGGTAATAATTAACCTACAGTTCGAGCCATGATAGAAATGCTAGTAGAATGTGGCAGGGATGCTATCCACACCTCTCCCTCAATGTATCTGGTAGTCATGCGTGACCCCTCTACTCCACATGTGAGTTTGGTTGAAAATCTATCATTAGCCTGCATCATCAATGAATCATGTCATAATAATATCCATAATCATATCATCTAATAAGATGAAAAAATGTCATATATATAACAATCAAACCCCAATAGTCCACTCCCTGACTTGATCAGGAGTCCAAGGGGTTTCATCGATGCCTCTGCATCCTCGAGGTCCAAAATATTGCACACTCAGGAAAACCAAGTCAATAGCACCTGTCTATGTCAATACAGCAAAATAAGAAGCCATCAATCCATAATGCCTCATAATCATAATCAAATGCCCAAAAGTATAATAATATGGATCACTTGCAAGCAAGTGTCCTCAAGGAATAATTTTGCTCAGGGTGCGCAAGAGCGGGATGTTACATACACCCCCTCTTGGTCTAAACTTCGTCGCGAAGTTTCATAGTATATAAGTGTTGAAATAATGCGTATCACAATATCATATGTCTATCTATCAAAGAAAAATGGAAATTGCTGGCACATATCGTATGCGTCCTCCAAGGTCGACGAGTGCAGACTATAGTTTTCCCACTGGACCTTGACTTAATCTACTGTTCAGAACCATAAATGTCGAATGAAATGATCCAGGATGCGAATCGGCTTAGACGTGAGTGCCCCTCATTCGATACTTGCAAGGAATTCATGTCAATATCATGTGTAGGTTCATTAATCTAATGTCTCAAAACAGATATGTGAAAAACATCGTGCATACGCCTCAAAGAATCAGGCAAGGCTAGTCGATAGGCCACAGGCCCCTTCCTCTCCACAATATCGAAAGGTCCCATGAACCTAGGACACATTTTAGCACCCTTTCCAAACTTGATCGAACTCTTATGTGGTTTTAACCGCAAGAAGACTTGATCGCCAACCTCGTAACTATGGTCGACACGGTGTGCATTGACATAACTCTTTTTCCGATCATGCGCCTCTTTGATCCTTTATCTTATCATTTGCATTTTCTCTTCCATTTATTGGATCTCTTCTAGTCCCACCAGAACCCTATCTTCAATTTGATCCAAACTCAAAGGCGTCCGACATGGTCGCCCATACAGGAACTCAAAAGGCGCCATCTTAATGGTGTTTTCGTAACTGTTGTTATAAGTGAATTCTACCAGTGGCAAGAATTCTTCCCAACACTTTTGTTGGTCCATCACGTACATGCACAAGATGTCCTCCAAGGTCTTGTTCATTCGTTTGGTCTGCCCGTAAGTCTCTAGGTGATACGCAGTACTAAATTTAAGTTGGTTTCCCAAGGCCTCTTGGAAACTATTCCAAAATCGTCTATTAAACACCGATCCTCGATCGGTTATAATCCTCTTAGGCACACCATGCAGCCTCACAATCTCACTGATGAAAACCCTAGATATGTCAGGTGCCTGATACATCATACGCATAGGAATAAAATGAGCACTCTTCGTTAGAGTGTCGACTACTACAAAAATCAAGTTGTGTCTCCTTGCCGTCAGTGGCAATCCAACAATAAAATCCATCGAAATAACCTCCCATTTTTATTCCGGAATAGCATGTGGCTGTATTAATCCTGTTGGATTTCTATGTTAGGCCTTTACCTGCTGACATTCTAGACATTTGGCCACATAGTTGACTATGTATGCCTTCATCCCTTTCCAGAAGAATAAGGGTTTAAGGTTTTCCCTCATCTTCATGACTCCTGGGTGAACCATGTATATTACTCTATGACCCTCATTTAGGATCAAGCTCCTCAACCCGTTGTTTGGTGGTACATAAATTCAATTTTTAAACCTCAATAACCCATCATCGTCAAACATAAATCGTTCAAATATTGGTACCATCATGTTGTTTTGTCTGATAAAATCCTCGACCTCCTTGCACCAGTCATCATCACGTTGTAAAGTTAGAATATTTTCACGTAGATTTGTTTGAAGAGGAAACACCAAAAATATGCATGGTCTCTGACTCAATGCATCAACCACTCAGTTCACTGTTCCTTTTATGTAAGAAATCTCAAAGTCGTACTCACTAAGAAATTTTGACCAACGTCGTTGTCACGCGTTCAGGTCGCTTTGCATAAAGATGTGTTGTAGTCCATAGTGGTCCGTCTTTAGTTAAAATTTTCATCCAACAAGGTAATGTCTCCAAACCTTCAAGGCATATACAATGGCTAACAACTCCAAATCGTGTGTTGCATAGTTCTCTTCCTACCTTCTTAGTTTCCTCAAGATGTAAGTGATCACTCAACTATCTTGCATCAAGACTCTGCCTAAGCCTTCCTTGGATGTGTTAGTGCATACTAAGAATTATGCATCCATGTTAGGGAACTTTAGTGTCGGTGTTGTTGTCAATATATCTTTGAGCCTCCAAAATTCTTCTGCGCATTTATCGGTCCAAACAAACTTCTTGTTCTTCTTATCCAACTTTGTGATTGGATTTTCTATCTTCGAAAACACCTCGACGAACCGTCGATATTATCCTGCTAAACCCATGAAGCTACGCACTTCTAGGACATTCATCGATGCAGGCCATTCCATAATATCCTTGACCTTTGCTAGATCCATGATGATACCTTTGTTGGAGATGATGTTCCCTAAGTACTGAATATTTGATTGATGAAACGAGCATTTTGACAACTTCCCATACAATTTATGCTCTCGTAGACACTATAGTACTAAGAACAAGTGCTCGTCATTATCCTTCGTCATCTAAGAGTGAATCAAAATATCATCAATGAATACTTGGACGAACGCGTCCAAGTACTCGTTGAACACCCCGTTCATCAAACTCATAAATACTCCTGGGGTGTTTGTCAGTACAAATGGTAAAACAATAAATTCGTAATGCCCAAACCTCATATTAAAGACAGTCTTAGGGACATCATCCTCCTTGATCCATAACTGGTGATACCCTCATCGCAAATAAATATTTGAGAACACCATCTCACCCTTCATCTGATCGAACAGATCATCAATCCTCAGAAATGAATATTTATTCTTGATCATTGCCTTGTTCAATTGACGGTAGTCAATGCAGAGCCTCCATGACCCATCCTTATTTTGTATGAAAATAACAAGAGCACCCCACGGTGACACACTTGGACATATCAATCCTAGGTCCAACAACTCCTTCAGTTGCATTCTCAAGTCCTGTAACTCCAGGGTTGCCATCCGATAAGGCGTTCTAGATATTAGTTCAATCCCTAGTTTTAGGTCTATAGTAAACTCCAATTCCCTCTTCGGAGTCATCCTAGGTAACTCCTTCGAAAATATGTCCTCAAACTCTCTCACCACAGGAAGGTGTTCTAGACCTTCTGCTACTCCCTTCTCATTTAATGCAAGGATCACATAAAGCTTACATCCCTTGTGCATTCTCTTTCATAACTGCAAGGAAGAGATAAACCTTAGGGAAACTCCCTAGTTCTGACCTACAATCACGTGTCTCTATCCATCATCATCGGTCAAGATCGACCATTTCATCTTATAGTTGAGTATCTCCTCATGTGATTCCAGCTAGTCCATACCGATCACAATGTCATAAGATCCTAATATCGTGACGTACAGGTCGACCCTAGTGAAAAAATTTCCTAGGTTAAGGGTACAACCCGTAACCTTTCCTCCAACCTTTTGTTTGACTCCCGAATCCATCTCTACAAAGATAAACTCATCCTTCTTGATTGACTTTACCTTAATCCTTTTTAGCACTGCACCATAAATGAAAATCTTGGTAGCACTGGGATGTATCAAAACACTGAGGGTCTAGTCAACGATGGTACCTGATGTCTCGATCACAATTGACTAGTTCTCTACCTAACGGTTATTCACGGTCGCTTGAATCCGATGGGCCTTGCCCAAATATCCCATGATAGTGGGTCCAGTTGATCCAGATGCTCTAGTCCTCTCTATTGGGAAGTCGTGTTGGTAGTGTGGATTCCCACATGTCCAACACCCCTTTTTCGGTCCATTACTCCTGGTACCCGAAGTAGAAGATGATGGCCCACCATCCTGGAATCCTAGTCTGTTCTGCTGAGCATGCCTAAAATATTTCAGCTGTGGTTGATGTTGCTTTTGATGCTGTGGTCCCCGATAAGGTGTTCATTGTTGAGGTGTCGATCGCCAAGGTGTAGTGAAAGTGAATCCTCTATGGAAGCCATGATATCCAGGCATATGTTTGGCTGGTGTCTAATGCTGCTACGCACTAGATGACACCTCCCCTACTGGTCTCGCTTGATTCCTACTCTGACCCCCATTGATAAGCTCCTCCTCTACTATGAGGCCCTTCTTGATGACATCATGCAAGGTCTAAGGCATCATAATCCTAACATTTTCACGTATGCTTCCATTAAGGCCGAACATGAAGTTGTTGACCTTAAGTTTCTTAGTATTAAGATGTAGAGCATACCGAAGAAGCTCCATAAAATAGGCCTCGTACTCAGGCACCGTATGGTCACCCTGTCAGAAGTTGTTGAAATCGTTGAGTTGATGCTCAATAAATTCCTCTGAAAGGTACCTCTCTTGGAACCGTTCCTCGAACAATTCCCATGACATTTCTTCGACGGTCATGTTCAACTGTGGTAGGAGTGTCTTCCACCATAGAAGAGTTCTCCCCTTCAGTTTAAAGACTGCCATGCGGACCTTCATGCTGGAAGTATAGTCGTGAAGCGCAAAGCACATCGTCATATTCTCCAACCATGCCTTGGAAGCTGTGATGTCTGGGGCACCAAAGAAATTGAGAAATTTGACCTTCTCAAGTTCGTGGTGAATGCTACCAGTACCAACCAGAGTGCATGGTGGACCTTCAGGGGGTGTCGGCACCTTGGACTCATCTCTATCCAAATGACTGATGAGTGCCTCAGACATGCATTGAAAAGATCTCATCAGCCCAACCACATCACCCATCGCTATCTGCTCTTGCCCGACAACCTGTTCATCTCCCTTGGAGTTAGACACCTCAGGCCTGGATGGTGCTAGAGGCATTGTGCCTCCTCCTGTAGCACCCCATCATTTACCTCCATGGATTCCTCTAACCATGATTACCTTCATGAATACAATTCAACTTAATTAGAAACATTAAAATCAAATATCATATCAACGAAAGACGTAGTGATCCCAAGTTGTAGGTTGAACTCCCTCTGATACCATATGTAACGACCCAATCGTTACGAAAATAAAAGCACGGTGAATTTTTTTTTTTTGGAAAGAGGGAAATGATGACACAGATAACCATGCCTAGACGAAGAACATATGTACATGGATCAGGCAACAAACTACTATGACTCCATGCATTTTCACAAGGGAAACTGGGTGAAACATGAGTAAAACAACAAGGAGAAACGACTACCCACCTGACGCAATATGACCTCACCTACAATCTAGGGGAAAACACTCCCATCCTGACATAATGACCTCGACGACCAGGTAACTAGAACCTCGATGGTGCACAACCCAACATATGAAGGTGTTCCAACCCAAACGTCATCAACAAACTTACAAGATCAACAAAACCCACTATGGGAAGTACAGGCCCCAACCAAGTTATCAATCATCTCTATCCAATAGGGTGCGCAATGATCCCCGGCACAACGATAACCCTAACGCTACAACATAACCTAACGGGACCAGGGACTCGAGAAAATCCAGCGCTAGGAGACTGAAATAGCTGACACAAGACTACCCCCACCCCTAAGCAACGAGTCAGAAAGACATGAGATGACATCAACAAGAGAGCGCAAGCCATTACATGACTTTACCAACCACCCAAACCATTAATCAAGTCTAACTTAGTCAAAATTTACCAATATAAATTAACATAACTTACACTCTAATTTAGCAAGTTTAAATCACAATTTAGTCAATTCAGGCCAATCTTGTTGGATTACTGAGAGGGGGCGTGAATCAGTAATAGCGTAATTATAATCCTTTTTCTTCAAATGTTATGTCAAAGTAGAATTATTATTCAATAATGAGCAGTAAGAAATAAGCAATCACACACATGCACAGTACACCAACATTTTACATGGAAACCCAAATCGGGAGAAAACCACATAATGCTTTTTCTTATATGTCTTAAAGAATTACATTCATTGGAAGCACCAACTTCCTTTGTTTTCCAGCTGCAACTGAAAGGAGGCTCAAACCCCCTAGATTCTCAGGCTACAACCTGAGGGAATCTCCAACTCCCCGGTTCTTTGGCTACAACGAGAAGGAGGCTACAACCCCCAATGTTCTCCGGCTACAACCGGAAGGTGGCTACAACCACATGTCCTTGCCCTGTCCTTCCACCCTAAAGTAGAAGTAGAATTATGGAACCATTATCAAACTATCACTGTGAGATATACCGTTGTAAACCTGTACCAATAAATCTGAACCATGCATCAACCTGTACCTCAACCTGTAATCAACCTGTACTATAAACAAGTGCATCAACCATGCACCAACCTGTAATCAACCTGTACCATAAAAAAGTGAATCCAACCATGTACCAAGTATGTACCAATCATGTGTAAACTACTCATCAACTATGACTCATCAATATGTACCAACATCATCAACCATATGTCTCAACCATGTACTCAACATGTACCTCAACCAAAATCCCTCATAAATTTCATCATCCAAATCTGATTTGTAGCTCTGTAATAGAACTATTGTATATGATCACATTCTTGCAAACCTTCCTTAACTTTAAAAATAAGAGACTAGCATTTTCATCAAACTTTTTTTTAGTCTCACATGCCTAGTTTTGGATTAGTCAACAACCCTAACTTGAAGTAATCATAACTTTGAACCTGTAATGTATAAAGATCTGAAAGTGATAAAAAATGTTCTTCAATGTGTTTTATGCAATTCCTCCAAGTGTCACTACTTGGAACCTCTTATAAAAGGATTTATAGCAAAAATGGAATACCTTGTTGAATTTTGGCTTATTCTAGAGAGCGACCTTGTACAGTGTGCCCCGCACACAATATTTGATGAATTGATCTAAAACAATTACATAGAATACTAAATATTGTACCCTAACCAACAAATTTTGTCTCACTTAATTTGGATATTTTATGAATAAGTTATGATGTTTTTACCCGAAACAACTGATTTTGACTAGTTTCAGGACTGGCCACAAACCCTATTTTCCACGGAGTGTAACTCCCAAAATATAACGACCCAGAAGATGAATTTTTTACCACATATACTTGGATATGTTTTCTCACTTGCATAGAAATTTCACAGTCTGAATCATTATAGAAAAAACGTTATAGCGAAAATGGTGAGATGACCTGTAAATAACATACCTTAGAAAGCACCATCAAAAGAATTTATCATTCCTTGCATT
>SNQJ01S0006798.1:172136-194754 GCA_010110895.2 Picea sitchensis | reverse complement strand
TGTGATGTCATTCCCATGGACGTATGTCACATATTGCTGGGTAGACCATGGCAGTATGATAGAAATGTTGTTCATGATGGGAGGATGAACACATACACTCTGGAGAAGGGTGGGAGACTCCATAAATTGCTTCCGATAAAGGATAAAGAAGTAAAGACGGAAGTAACCAACACTATACTTCTCATGAGTGGGAAGGATATTCTCACAGAGATGGAGAAGAATGAAGATCCACAATTCTTTGTTGTCAGGAAGCCAAGAATTGTCCTGACAAGAACAAGAGTGGACGACTTACCATACGAGATTCAGGAACTGTTGGGAGAGTTCGCTGATATCATCGTGGACGAACTACCTCATTCGTTTCCATCGATGCAGAGTGTGAGTCATCATATCGACCTCATACCCGGAGCAAGCTTACCGAATAAGGCAGCGTATAGATTGACACCTCAGGAGAACGAGGAAGTCAAAAGGCAGGTACAGGATCTATTGGAAAAAGGACTGGTCAGGGAGAGCCTGAGTCTGTGTGTTGTTTCGACAGTACTGAGTCCGAAGAAGGATGGAGGCTGGAGGATGTGTACAGACTCCAGGGCGATTAACAAAATCACCATCAGGTACAGATTTCCACTGCTGAGAATGGATGATCTGATGGATTGCCTGAGTGGGGCAAATTATTTCTCGAAGATTGATCTCAAGAGCGGATATCATCAGATCCGGATGAGAGAAGGGGATGAATGGAAAACAACATTCAAAACAAACGAAGGTTTGTACGAATGGCTGGTCATGCCATTTGGCTTGACAAATGCGCCAAGCACTTTTATGAGACTGATGAATGAAGTCCTGCGGGAATTCATCGGAAAATTTGTGGTCATGTATCTGGATGACATATTGATTTTCAGCAAGACCAGGGCTGAACATTTGAGACATTTGGCCATTGTAATGAGAAGGCTACAACAGGAGAAGCTGCTGATAAATTTGAAGAAATGTTCATTCATGTAGACAGAACTCATTTATTTGGGTTTTGTAATTTCGGCGAATGAGTTGAAGATGGATCCTGAGAAGGTGGAAGTGATCATGAAGTGGCCATCGCCGAGGAACGTTTTTGAGGTAAGAAGTTTCCACGGTTTAGCTAGTTTTTACAGAAAATTCATTAGGAATTTTAGTGGAATTAGCGCAGCAATGATGGACACAGTGAAAAAGCGGCATAAAGTTTTTCACTGAATAGCAGAGGCTGAGAGAAGCTTCAATCTGTTGAAGAGGAAGATTACAGAGTAACCAATTCTGGTGTTGCCTGACTTTCAAAAAACATTTCAAGTGAAGTGTGATGCCAGTGGGTATGTTGTTGGGGGAGTCCTGAGTCAAGATGACAGACCTGTTGCATATTACAACGAGAAGCTAGATGATGCCAAGATGAACTATTCCACATATGACAAAGAGTTCTATGCCATCATACATGCATTGAAAAAGTGGAGGCATTACTTGATACCCAAGGAATTCGTTTTGTACAGCGATAATCATGCATGCAGTTCGTAAGTCAACAAGAGAAGTTGAACCAGAAGCATGCAAAATGGGTAGAATACATGCATAATTTTACATTTGTGATCAAGCACATTTCAGGGACTGCTAACAAAGTGGCTGACGCCTTGAGCAGGAAATGTTTGTTGTTGCAGGAGTTCAGAGTTAAGACTTTGGGTTTTGATAATCTGAAAGATATGTATGCAGGTGATGCAGATTTCAAAGAAGCATACGAAGCAGCTGAGAATCCATTTCTCAGGGATCGGAGTTCGTGGTTGGAATATATGATCCAAGAAGGATTGATGTTCAGGGGCAATCAATTGTGCATTCCAGATTGCTCCATGAGGGAGAATTTTGTGAGGGAAAATCATAGTGGAGGCTTAGCAGGTCATTTTGGACATGATAAAACATTCGCCAAGCTGAGCGAATCGTATTTTTGGCCAGGGATGCGCACTGATGTAAAGTGATTTGTTGATAGATGCAGGATATGTCAACATGTGAAGGGTCAAAAGAAAAATGTTGGGTTATATCAACCATTTCCCATACCTAAAAGGCCATGGGAGGCCATCAGTATGGATTTTGTTTTGGGTTTGCCGAGGACACGGCGAGGTGTTGATTCCATCTTTGTGGTGGTGGATCGTTTCTTGAAGATGGCACATTTTATTCCGTTTCATAAGACCAGCAATGCGACGCACATCGCAAACTTGTTTTTCAAAGAGATTGTTAGATTGCATGGATTGCCGAGAAGCATAGTCTCGGATCAGGATACGAAATTCATAGGTCAATTTTGGAGGATGCAATGGAAAAAGCTAGGAACTAATATGGCATTTAGTTCAGC
Organism: Picea sitchensis; assembly: GCA_010110895.2. Lineage (NCBI taxonomy): Eukaryota > Viridiplantae > Streptophyta > Pinopsida > Pinales > Pinaceae > Picea > Picea sitchensis. Next base: position 192,407 of record SNQJ01S0006798.1, on the reverse strand, counting down.
TTACCATCCGCAGACATATCGGCAGACCGAGGTGGTCAACAAAAGTATGGGAGATCTATTGAGAGGCTTAGTGATGGAACATCACAGCAGTTGGGACCAAATATTACCACAGGCAGAGTTCGTGTACAACAATTCGGTGAATCAAAGTACAGGCAGAAGCCCGTTTCAGATTTTGTATGGGACACAGCCGAGAGGAGTTTCTGAGCTCAGGGAGTTATAACAGGCTGAGACTAGCAGCGCTCGTGCTAAAGAGTTCGTTGAGGCAATGCAGGAACTTCACGCAGAGGTGATGTAGAGACTGCAGAAGTCGAATCAAGAGTATAAGCGCAGAGCCGATCAGAGGAAGAGACAAATTTAGCTTGAAGTTGGCGACATGGTTCTCGCGCACTTGAGGAAAGAAAGGTTCCCAAGGGGAACATACAACAAGCTCAATATGAAGAAGATTGGGCCGTGCAGAATCCTGAAGAAGTTTGGGGAGAACGCATATGAGCTTGAGTTGCCAGAGGGCATCGAGATATCTCAGATTTTCAATGTTTCAGATTTATACCCATCCAGGGCTAATGGAGAAGCAAAAGATGGAGCTGAAGAACCAGGGGTCCAGTGGAAAAAGCAGATGCTAGCAGCAGAAAAGCCTCAGATGGAGTGCATACTAGATAAAAGAGTAGGCAAGAAGACCAGGCGGAAGCAATATTTTGAATACCTGGTGAAATGGAAGAATCACCCAGTGGAAGATGCCAGCTGGGAAACAGAAGCAGTCATACAGAATCATGGGAAGACCGTGCAGGAGCTCATGGACAGGAGCCCATGAAATCTTTTGAGCCGAGGAGTATGATGCAGGAGCATCCACACCTCATCAAGCGAGCCCGCGCGAGGAGAAGGAAAATATAGCTGGACAATGCCAGTACATATGTTTTTGAAATGCTTTGGACATTGTTGCGCCACTCTTTCATGAAGCCATTTCATAAAGAAGCGCACTTGTATTGTATTGTAGATAGGAAGGCATTTATTAGAGTTAATGCTATTAGATAGGAATTTATTGTAGAATTGATAGTTGTAGATTTCGAGAGGGAAAATGGAATATAGGCACCCTCCTTTGTACATTGTAATTCATTCAGAGCATTGTGAATAGAAATAGGAGCAAGAAGAGAAAGCAGAGAATTCATGCGGAACACCCATGTACAGATTGAATTAATAGAAAAGAGTCTGTAATTCAGCTTCATGGTTTGTGTTGTTTCTCTGTGTCGATATTTATGTGCTCACAAATGTTTGCTTCCTTTGTATGCATTTGCTTTTGAATATGCTATGCAGGTGATTTCAGGATTTTAACTGAAGTCTGAGAGAGAGAGAGGAGGATGAGTTTCGATTGTTTCTCTGTTTGAGTCAAGAGATTCCTGCATAGAGTGCAGTTGAATTCCTCCACATAGAGTGCGTTGAGGGGGGTCTCAACAGTTAACCTCTCATTCTCGTTCACCCAGAAGTTGGGTTGGGGTGAGGAAACCGTGCAGGAGAAGTGCAGGTTGGAGTCGAAATCTCAGTGGTTAATCTGAGTAGAAGGAAGACAGGTCTGCAGTTGCAGGAGTGCACCGAGTCTGGACAAGTTCAATGCTTGGAATTTGTTGAATTTCAAGCGTGAGCAAAGTGGGTGAAAAGTCTCTGGAGGAGTCGAAGGACTTAATCTCAGGAGGAATAGTTCCTTCGTGAACATGGTGAGAACAGATCCAGGTCGAGTTCGAAGGAAGAAATCTCCAAGAAGGAGAGTCAACAGTCAAGGTTCGCGGAGTTGAAATCGCGAAATCTCGAGGATAGTTGGATCATGGAGAAGGTGCGCAGGAGTTAATCCATAGATGTAGGAAGGGTCAAATCCATCAAGATTCGACGTTCGGCATTAGGCGAGACAAGAGTTGCATGCACGTCAAAATCACGAGTAGCGATTTCCCGAATTAATCAGGGCCGTCATTTGTGACAAGGACAGGTGGCTCGAGATCCCGAGGAGTCGGGTTCGGTAGTTCGGCGTTTTCAAAATCGAGAATACCACGGAGGATTTGCGAAATCCTGAAGTGTGACGGGTCCCACGGTGATAGTGTGGGGTGTTGACAGGTGGCATCGGAGGTTCGGAGTTTGGGGATTCATAGTGTATGTGAATCGCGACAGCGGATTTGCCGATTTCGCGATAGGGAAATCCCCGATATACGGAACCATTGACCGTTGACCCATCGGGGATCGGGGTTTTGAGTTGCGCGAGGACGTGCACACAGGGTTCGCGAGATCATGAAACCCGATTTCCCGAAGTGATTTTCGGGAGACTAAAAGAGTGTCCTGTGGGTGAGAAGAAGTCCTGATACGGGAATAGAAGATCCTTGGACTCTTCGGGCCCGTGAGAAAGAAGGTCCTGGTGATTGGCGGGTTGGACCATGAGGGTTGCGACCTACGCGTCAACTCCTCATCCATGCACATAAAAGTAGGGCATTTGAATCTATAGTTTGTTGTGCATCGAATTTATGACCGTCGATTTGTCTCCTGGATGACTTCTCAGGCATGGACTGAAGAGCTAGGGATGAGGACGAAAGGTGTAAATATTCACAACAATCAACAAACCAAAGGGCAGTTTCAACATGCAGGGATTGAAGCCAAGGGAATCAATCAACAACGAGCATAAGGCTATGGGGGATATTTTCTTATCAATTAAAATGCTAAGTTAATCATTTTATTTACCCAATTAAAATGCAGAACTAAAAGCGTAAGTATACTAATAATCTACCATGCAGAAATAAAGAAATCATATCATAGCCCAAGTCACCCGCTTTGAGTTGTTGTCCCATGTGCTCCATGCAGCTCCCTCTTTTCGATCGATGAGACTTCACTGGTACCTCCCAACCAACACTAGGAGTACTCTTCTTCCTCCTTATCCCCCCGAGTCGCAAAGGGGACACACACACTAAAACAGAGAGCAACTAGCTCCCATCTCGCCTCACAAGGCTGTGCTACCACTCCTCACCGAGATGGGTATCCCAAATCCCACAAGCTAAGTCATTCAAGTCTAAAGTTTTGAAGCGTAATGTTACGCATAATAGAAGAGATCCATCATCCTTCTCCTCCCTCCATTATATAGAGTTTCGAAGTCATTTAATTTCCCAATTTCCCATTTAATTTATTTTTCAACAATTTAATTCATAAAATCCTCCCTGTACATGTGTCTCCCATCCCCTTCATTGCACCATAAATTAATTTCATTAATTAATTAATTACTCCTATCTCCCTCACCCACCTATAGAATTTCTCCTAGGTGTCCCCATATCCACTTACAAGTTTTAATGACTTTTCCTCTTACTAATTTACTACTTGAGTTTAATTTAGAAAGTTCTTAAATGCTAGATACCTTACTAAGTTAGACTTTTTGTTTTTTCTTTGTGTTTCCCCTTTCTTTTTATGTTTCCCTCTTTTTCCTAGTTTCCTAATTATTTTAAATTTCCCTCTTTCCCTTTTCATTTAAAACTCAAATTGGGAGGTGTAGAAAATTAACGTTTTCCCTTTCTCCTTTTTAAATAATAAATTTTAATTAGCATACATGACAAAACAATTATTTCTCGTTTTTCCCTTTTTAAATTTTATCCCCCAAAAGATTTTTATAAATTGAATGAATTATTTACCCCCTTATCGTCACATGATTAATGATGATTATCATTATTACTTATTTATTTTTTTATAATCATATTTTTATATAAATGGATATATACATATATATTTTTTTATCACAATTATCGCTTAGACCTAGACTTTATTTTCCTGGGCTGGGCGACATTTTATTAGGGAAATTGATTTAAATACTTCTCATCACATTATTTGTTCTAATTCCATTATGTTTCCCTTGGGCAAGGTGCCCTTTAGGATGCACTACGTGCTCCAAGGGTAGCACTTGCCTCTTGACTAACTTGGTAGACATCAAAACCCCTGGAGTCAATACTCCACGAGGTAATCTTGTGGGAGAATAAGGGCCTCTCATAAATAAGGGCCTTTCCTTATTGCGCTTCCCTTAGAATCATCGTGAGTGTAACGACCTCATCATTATGACAACCACTCTAATAACAGGTGTAACTTTTATTTATTTATTTTTTTTGTTTTTTTGTTTGAGGTGTGTGCGCGCGTGTAGAAGTAACAAACCCACTTGACTCTACGTCGCCACTCGAACCAACAAGACGCAACCACGACAAAATTAAAAATGACCACCCCTCCATCCTACCTTGCAATGGTTAGGACCTCCAAGACACATAAGCAACGCTCAATCTTAGGTTCCAATCGATTTTAACCATTTAAGGTCTCAGGGCTGGCGACTGTTCTGAGGAACATGGAGGTGTCTACATCCCACCCGACGCAACACACCAAGCAACTAACTGAATACAATCAAGTACAACAAAATAAGAAGAACAAATACGTCCCTTACGGAAGGCGCATGACAAGAGGACTCCGACAACAAAACCCAAATTCAACATTATTTAAATGCACAACAAACCTCATTTACTAACTCCGAGTAATCTATTATACTTAAATCAAGGTTATTACACCATATATGTTATTAATAACGATGAAAGTTACAATAACACTGCCATGAATTATTAAACACCTTTCATTTATCTCACATATCCGGGCCATGATCTTACAATTACAATACCTCGTATATGCTACATCCACAAAATTACAATGACCTTACAAGATAAAAACAATTCAAAATAATCATGAGGAGCTCACAATTCGATGTCATTTAGGATCATAAATTTCATTATTTAATGCAATAAGTAACCTCATATTTAGCCTCCTATTTATAAATAACCTCAATATATGAATAACCTCATGTGTATAAAAAAATAAACTCATGTTTAGAAATAACATCATATTTATGAATAACATCATGTTTAAAATAACAAAATCATCATGTTTAAAAATAACATCATATCTAAAAATACCAAACATCATGTCAATATATAAAATAACCTCATATATATAAATAACATCATATTTTAAAAATAACAATATGACATCATAATTGAAAACGTAAATATATAACAACAACGATATTTAAAATGACCATGTGTAAATATAACAAAAAGAACATTGTACCAAATATCCATATTTTAAACTGCCAATATTTAAAAACAAATACATTTTAAATGACGATATATATAATAACATCATAATTATATTTATATTCGGTGTCACTAGCATTTAATTATTTCAAGGGGCAAAACAATGAGTGAGGCTGTAAGGCTATAGATTGTCAGTCTCAAATAATTAAATTGAAGGGCGTTTTTTTTGTGTTTTTGTTTTTTTTATATTTTAAAACAGCAAGGCGGCAGAATCCCAGGATTGCGTAACTCCATATCCCAGTACTTTAATTTCTACCTCGCGCAATCAACTCGCCTCAAAAACTGTAAAAACCATATCGCTTCTTCCATATTAAAATAGCATGGGAATTAGTGACCAGATCATTTCAATCTATTACTAATATTGACAGTTGAACTAGCACCTCCCGGTCAGACTGAACAGGTCGATTTATTTCCATTGTTAGCGCTGCCCAAGTAATTAAAAGGGGTCCTACCTTTTACAACGAGAGGAGAATTTACATAAATATACTAGGGCGCAGGTTGGGGGTTTACACCAATGAACCAAGTACTATAAAATTTACCCATTTACAGCCGTAACAAAATTCCTGTGTTTTGTTCAACCAGTCCTAAATAAATCCCATTATGTCAACACAGTCATAAACAACGCCAATAACTCGACGTAGTCGAACGCAACCCCCAGGGCCTGATGCACGCAGGGGGAGGTGTGACGTTGCTTAGTTATCCAAGGATTAACGGAGTTCCTGCCATACCCACTGTCGTTCCTTCTAAATATAAAGTGCATGAAAAGCTAACTGTCAAATTCGGTCATAAGCTTTAATGAGATTTAATGCCGGAAGATTTACTACCTGGTTCGACTTGCTTGCTGAAGGGGTGCCGAACTGCCCAAATAATCGTTGGAGATTTAAGGAGGTTCTTAATCTGCCAGAAGACCCCAACTCTCTTAATTTTCAGAGATAGCTATGTCGTCTGGTATTAGGAACTCCTAAATCTAAAATACTGGGCATTTGCAAAAATGACTACACACAGAAAATTCATGGGAATCTCGGGTATCAGTTTGAAATCTCTAGATGCAAGGAAATTGACAAAGGGCTTCGCGAGGAAAAATTAAGGTTCCAAGGAAAGTGTCAAGGGATTCATCAGGATTCGGCTGGTTCGAGAAGCCTTGAGTGGTAACGGCTGGAATTTACAACAGCCATAAAGGGAAATGATGACAATTCAATCACTGTCCCTTTTACGGAATCTGCAGAGTTGCATCACCCCAGTGTTGGTTACACCATGGAGTGGGCAGAATTAAAAACCAGATGAGTTTAACCATAGCTAGAATTTCAAGGTAAAAATGGGTGGAGTAGATATTAAAGCTTCAGATTTAAGTCGTTGTCATAAGAATCCGCAACTAACCTTTAAAAGATTCACCCTCCCAATCTGGTTGCTGTGTAAATTACAGAATTAAGTGAATAAAATACTAAACTAGATAGGATCAAAGCCCAGCAAACGCAGTCACTAAATTCCAGACGCAGGCACTCAAGAATTTGTAGACAAAGACACAAAAACTATTACCAGAGACAGTACAACGATTTCAAAATTGATTTCAGCTAGAAGCTTTTAGCAGTTTAAGGATTACATTCACAATGCCAGAGAATGAATTACAATTTGTTTATTTTATTTTATTTTATTTTATTTTTTTTTAAATACCAAATGCCGACAGACCACGCACTGAACAGTGCCATGGCCATAACTATCAACATAAGCGTGAGTTTCTTATCTTAAAGCATTCACTACCATGGTTTCTATATACATTAATTCCTTAAGGAAATACCACTGCTCTTACACCTTGTATCTTGCCAACACAAATTAATAATTGAACCACTAAATACACCGCCTTCATGCATATACAAATTATGATTTATATCCATATCTAAGATTGTTTATTACTATAAAACTATGCAACGATGAGTTTACATGCAATTATACAGCATCCGGAGCGCGAAGAGCTACGCCCAAACTTAAGATCCAACCAATGTACAGTAACTCAGACCAGATGCTGAACACGAAATTTTTGATAACCAGTAGAACGGCAAGGCTCAAGGCAGAATTCATCCACATAAAATCAACACACCGATCAAGTATAAGTTCCTAATGCATTCTGCTCTACAACATAACGAGTGTACCTTTTCCTTAACGTCGTCCTCGAATGTCGTCCGCGCACTCTTTCCCGCTCCTACTTGCCGACCGTATAAATCTCACCGGTACCTCCCAGCCAATCGCTAGGGGTACTCTGCTTCCCCCTTAGCCCCCGAGCCGCAAAGGGGCCACACAAGATCCAGAGATAAGACTAGCTTCTCAGATCGCCTCCAAGGCTGAGCTACCACTCCAACACAACTGAGAAATTCTCAACTCCTCACAAGAAAACAGTCAAGCCACAATCCGACAGCTTAACGTTACGCTAACCGTTCCTCCCCTTCTTCCTCCTTTTCCCCTTCTTTTATAGAAATTTGAGACCCACCTACTTTCCTAAATCATTTTTAATTTAAGTTTTAATGACAATCCTCAAACATTTCTCTGCCGTCCAAGTGTCACTCATCCCCCAAGTTCTCCAAAATTATTTTCTTTAAAAATTTTAAAAGACTCATTTCCCTCAGCCACCTAGGTTCGCTCCTAAAATTACTCCTAGGTGTTCCTAGATTCCCTCACATGCTTTTAATAACTTTCCCTAAAATGAAGGTGCTAAAATTTAGTTCATTTTAGTAACTCCTTATTTGTTGATTGCTTTTTGCTTTTTGCCCCTATGTCCCCTACTTTCCTTTATTATGTTTCCTTTATTACAAGTTTCCCTATTTCTATTATTTATTCCTTTCCCCCCCTTTTTTTCTCTTTTAAACCCAAAAAGATAAATGCACTTAATAATGTTTTCATTATATTTTTAAAATCCTAACTTTTATGCTCCCACACTTTAAATAGTTTTATTTCTTCTTTATAATTTAAAAACCATGGGTTTTAATTAATTTATCTCCCTCAATACTCTACCCCCCCTTAATTTAAGAAGAATTTAACTAACACTTAGGAGGGTTTTAGTTTACGCCCTTATGTTTATTTTTTTTGTAGGATCTTTTCTTAGGGCTTATCAAAATTTTATCTTAGAGATGTTTTAAATTTAGGTTTAGATTTGAACTGGGCGACAATTAATTGGGGATCGTTTTAAAATTTTTATCCGGCGTTAAGGTCTTCGGGTCATCTAGGTTTGTCTCATCATCACCCTCAATACGCGGCGTGCCCTTGGGGCCGAACTTCACGTGCTCAAGTGCCCTTTCGCTACTGTTTCTTTGTTACTTGGCCGGTGCCGGATCTACGTGCTCCAAAGTCTCCACTAAACACTTGGCCGATTGGTAGACATCTATAACCCACAGGAGTTGTACTCAGCGAGGTGAACTTGTGGGAGACTAAGGACTCTCTAAGGAATAAGGCCCCCACCTTATTCGCCTTAGAATCATCATGGCGGCTGTCGCGATGCCGCCCTCGCGACATTGTGGATCCTTTTTGAACTAGGTAATCGTTAACCTAGAGTTAGAACCATGGAGGGAGTGCTAGTAAGTGGCGGGGTTGTTATCCACACCTCTCCTCCAACCTCTCACGGAAATTGTGTGTGGCCCTTTACTCCATATGTGATCCTAGTCAGCAATGTCGTCGGCCACGCATCATCAACCATTCATGTCAGAACATGTCAACAAAAGATCATCAAATCAATAAAAATATCATGGTAAATAAATCATCTCCAATAGCACACTCCACGACTCAATCCGGAGTCCAAGGGGTTTCCTTGATGCCCTCATCCTCAAGGTTAAAACCTGCACACTCAATAAGCGGAGTCAATAGCACTGTTTATATCAAAGAAGTAAAACATCATGTCATCTATCATAGCATCATCATCAGGATAAATGTTTTATCATCATAAAATCAGATCACTTGCGAGCAAGTGTCCTAAGAAATAAGTTTTCTAAGTGAGGCGAGGCGGGGATGTTATATACACCCCTCTTGGTCTAAACTTCATCAGTTTCTCGGTATAAATGCCAAAATAAAATGTATCACAATATCCGCAAAGTACCATGGTATCATAAGTCATCTATCAAACAAAATGGAAGCTGTTGGTGCATATCATATTCATCCTCCAAGGTCGCCGAGTGAGGACTATAACCGTCCCACTGGAACTTGACCTAATCTACGTTGACATGTCCTAGCGATGGAAGTCTAAATCTTGAGGGCTGACTCATCGTGGCGGCTCACGATGCAAGGAACTCATGTCAATCATATTGGGTAGGATCACTAATATAATGTCTCAAAATAATTACACATGAAAAACATCGTGCATCGCCTCAAAGAATGAGGCAAAGGCTAGTCGATAGGCCACGGTCCCTTTCTCTCCACAATCTCGAAGGTCCCGCGAACCTAGGAGAGAGTTTAGCTCCCCTTTCCAAACTTGATCGAACTCTTGTGTGGTTTTACTCGCAAGAAAACTTTGTCGCCAAATTCATAATTGTGGAGAACGTGATGTGCATCAGCATAAATATTCTTCTGATATTTTTTCTTCTTTAATCCTTTGTCTTATGGTTTTCATTTTCTCTTCCATTTCTTGGATGGCTTATGGTCCCGTTTCCTCAAAGATCCCAACTCAAAGGGCATCGACATGGTATTCTCGGAACTCAAAGCCATCTTAATGGTGCTTTCTGGCTGATGGTATAGCGAACTCTACTAGAGAAACAATAATTCCTCTAGCGTTTTGATGGTCCATCGCGTGCATCGTAACATGTCTTCAAGGTTGGTTAAGTACGATACACGATGCGATGAGTCGATCTCTAGGTGATACGGATTACTAAAGTTAAGTTGAGTTCTAAAGGCCTCTTGGAAAATCGTCCGATAAACACCGATCCTCGATCAAACATAATCCTATTAGGCCGCCATACAGCCTCACAATCGCGATGAAAACTATCGCTATCTCGTGGAGTGTCGATACGTCGTACGCACCGAATAAAGTGAGCACTCTTCGTCGAGTGTCTACTACTACAAAATCAGTCGTGTCTCCTTGCCGTCCCGGTGGCAAATCAATAATAAAATCCATTGAAATGACTTTATTCGATTTCGAATGGCATGTGGTTGTGAAATCCTGTAGGGTGTCTATGTTCATCCTTTACCTGTTGAAATTCTAGACATCTTTCCATTCAACTAACTATGTATTCCTCCATCCCTTATATAAGAATAAGGGCTTAAGGTCTTGCCTCATCTTCGTAACTCCCGGATGAACCATGTAAACTTTGCTCTATGAGCTTCGCTTCGGATCAACATCCTCAACTTCGTCATTCGGTGGTATGTAGATCGACCTCTAAATATCAGCAAACCATAAGCTATCAAATGAATACCACTCATATCGTGGTACCATCATTGTGTTTTGTCCGTCACAAAATCCTGGAAGCTTCTTTGTACCGATCATCGTCCTGCGTAAAAGTGAGGAATCTTCTCCGCGTGGAAGTTGATATGAAGAGGCATCACCGAAAGTATGCGTGGTCTCTGACTCAAAGAATCAACTACTTAGTTCACTTGTCCTTATGTAAGTAATCTTGAAGTCCTTTTCCTTCATAAGTAATTCTGATAGCGTCGTTGTCGTAGCGTTCAATTAAACTTTAGTAAAAAATGTTATCAGTCCACAATGATCTGTCTTTAATTCAAATTCTCATCCAACAAGATAGTGTCTCAAAACCTTCAAGGTATATCACGATGGCTAATAACTCCAAATGAGTGAATGCGTAATTCTCCTCATACCTTCATGATTTTCTCTAAGTAACAACCCTTCTTCGTTCGTCTTGCATCAAGACTCCTCTAATCCTTCCTTGGATGCATCAATGCATACCAAGAGTCACGACATCAATGTAGGGGACCTTTAGTATCGGCGTTGTTGTCGACAACTCTTTAAGCCCCCGAAATGCTTCGCGCATTTCTCGGTCAAACAAACTTCTTGTTTTCTTACGCAATTCCAGCGGTCGGTACTATTTCCAAAAATCCCTCGACAAGCCGTCGATGGTATCTGCTAAACCCATAGAACTACATACGTGACATTTTTCGGTGCAACCCATTCCATAATAGCCTCAACCTTGTTCGTCCGGTGATACCTTAGGAGATGTTATGCTAAAGTATTGAATCCTCGATTGATAAAAAACATTTGGATAACTTCCAATTTGTTAATATAAGCTTTTACACTATAAGTACCAAAGCGAAAGTGCTCATTCATGTCCTCGTCGTCCGGTAGATCAAATATCATCAATGAATACTTAGACGAACTTGTCCAAGTACTCATGAACACCCGGATTCATCAAGCTCATAAATACCTATGGGGCATTTGTCATTAAATGGCAAAATAGTAAATTCATTAATGTCCAAATATCGTTTTAAAGGCGGTCTTAGGGGCGTCATCCTCCTTGATCCGTGGCGGTACGATTGCAAATGCGATCTTGGAAATTTCTTGTCGCGCCCTTCATTTTGATCAAAGCAGATCATCGAATTCTTAGTAAGGATCTTGATTCTTGATCGTGAACTTGTTAAGTTGGCGTGTTAATGAAAATCCTCCGATCCATCTACTTGGAATGAAAATAATCGGTGCACCCATGGTGACACACTAGAAATATCCAGTCGAGATTAACAACTCCTTCAGTTTCATTTTCATCTCTTGCAACTACGAGGTCGACATCCGATAAAGCGTTACCGCTATTAGTTTCATTCGGTTTCAAGTCTATAAATTTAACTCAATTCTCTTTCGGCATCCCGAATCAACTCCTCTGGAAACAGATCCGCAAACTCCTTCACCGCTTGAAGGTGTTCTAGACCTTCCGCTACTCCTTTTCGTTTAAAGCAAGGTCGCATAAAGTTTGCACCCCATGCGCATACTCTTCCGTAACTATAAGGAAGAGGCGAACATAGGGATACTCCACGGTTCCGATACTTCAATCACACGTCTACGGCCTTCATCATCCACCAAAGCTCAGCCCGTTTCATCTTACAGGTTGAGTAATGGCCTCATCGTTCAGTAATCCATACCGATCTGATGTCATATGGCGAGATCTAAGATAGGTAGTACAAGTTCACCCTCATGACCGACTCTCCGGGTTAAGAATTACTGACCCATAACCTTTCCCCTAACCTTCTATTTGGATCTCGAAGCAATTTCTACAAGGCTAAACTCGTTTTGTTTGAATGCCTTTACCTTAATCCTTTTAGCCTTGCACCAAGTAAACTCGGTATCTTTTGGATCTATCAAAATACTAAAGAGATGCAGTCGGCGAGCCAGTCTGTCATCTCTCCGAAACGCGATCGGCCGGTGCTGGAAGCGGTATTCACCGTTGCATGATCCGATGGGCCTTACCCATATCTCCAAATGTAGTGGGTCTGGCTGATCGAACCTCTGGTCTCCGGGACAATCGCGGTAGTGTGGCTCCCTACATGTCCAACACTCCTTCTTCATCCTAGTAGTCCTAGTACCAAAAGTAGAAGATGGCCTTGCCGGCACGAAACCACGGTATGTTTCTGGCGAATAGGCCTAAAGCATTTGTTCTTTGTGACGTTGTTGCTACTGGCGTGGGCCTCGATAAAGTGTCATTGGCGGCGGCGGTCGTCGGTGTAGTGAACGTGGATCCCTGCAGAGCTCGCGATATCGGCATGTCTGGTGTTAATGCGGTAGTCGCGGCGTTCGGAAGGAATACGCCTGTTGGTCCAACTGGAGTCTGTTAGGCCCCTCTTTGATAAGATCCTCCTGCTGGCAGGGGCCTTTTGGACAACATCGTTGCAGGTTTGAGCATCAGATCTAACACTGGAAAGGCTGTCGTTAAGGCCAAACGAACCGGTTGACCTTGAGCTTCTCGGTGTTGGTCGCGAACATCACCCAGGGCGACTCCATAAAAATGTGCCTCATACCGGGCAGCATCATTACTCTCTATCGTAATGTGTTGAACTCGGTGAGCTGATGCTCAATGAATTCCTCGAGTACCTCTCTCGGGTGCGTTCTCGAATAGTTCGCGAAACGCGTCTTCAGCGACCATGTTAAATTGCGGCGGGGCGAAGATCTTCCACCATGAAGGCTGGCTCCTTAGGTTCGAAAGACCGCCATGAACCTTCATGTTGGAGAATAATCAGCAGTCGCGAAGCACATGCATGCATATTCTCAACCAACCTCTGACGTGATGCCGTCTGGGGAACAAAGGGCTTCGAAATCTTACCTTCTCCGGGTTCACGGTGAATGCCCTGTAATGGGCGGTTGCGGTGGAACCTCATTAGGTGCCGGTGCCGTGGCCTCATCTCTATCCAATCGGTGATCAACTCCTCGGACATCGTGAAAGATCTCATCATCCCGACGCCGACGATGGCGATCTACTCCGCAATCGAGAACACGCTGCCAGCCTCCGGAGTTAGACTTCGGTGGATCTTTCTTGGGCGTCATATCCTCCCCTAACACCGGAAGTAGATCTACCTCCGCGGCATTTTCTAACCATGATTACCTTCATGCACACAATCAACTCGATCGGCAACAATATAAATCAATCTAATCATGTCAATGAGAGCGTTAGAATCCCGGCCGTGGAATTAGAGACGGCTCGTGCCATATGTAATGACCTCATTATTGCGACAACCACTCTTATAGCAGTGTAAATTTATATTTATTTTTTTATTTTATTTTTGTTTTGAGTTTTTAGCGTGTAGAGTAACAAACCCACACTTGATAGGTAATACTCGAACCAACAGAACACAACCGACAAAGTAAAATGATACCCTCCATCCTACCACTTAATCGTTAGGACCTCCCAAGACACGCAAGCAGCAGCTCAAGCCGAGTTCCCCATCGTTTTTAACCATTTTAAGGTCTGGGGCGTGACGTTAGGAACATGGAGTGTCTACATCCGCAGCACTTAACACCAAGCAACTAATGAATACAATCCAGAGTACAACAAATAAAGAAGAGTCGTCCCTTCACGGTATGACCAAGGGGACTTCGACAACAAAACCCAAAATTCAACATTATTTAAAAATAACACCCTTATTTACTAGCTCCGGGTAATCTGTTTGGTAAATCAAGGTTATTACACCATATATGTTATTAATAACAATGAAATTTACATTAACACTTCCATGAATTATTAAACACCTTTCATTTATCTTACATATCCGGGCCATGATCTTTCAATTACAATACCTCGTATATGCTACATCCACAAAAGTACAATACGACCTGGGGATAAAAACAAATTCCACAAAATAATCATAGGAGCTCACAATTCGATGTCATTTAGGATCATAATCTTCATTGTTTTTCTTTTAATAAAGTAACCTCATGTTACAGCCTCTTATTTATAAATAACCTCAATATGTGAATAACCTCATGTGTGTATAAAAAAATAACTCATGTTTATAAATAACATCATATTTATGAATAACATCGTGTTTAAAATAACAAAATCATCATGTTTAAAATAACATCATATCTAAAAATACCAAACATCATGTCAATATATAAAATAACCTCATATATAAATAATATCAGATTTTAGAAATAACAATATGACATCATAATTGAAAACATATCAGATTTTAAAAATAACAATATGACATCATAATTGAAAACATAAATATATAACAACAACGATATTTAAAATGACCATGTGTAAATATAACAAAAAGAACATTGTACCAAATATCCATATTTTAAACTGCCAATATTTAAAAACAAATACATTTTAAATGACGATATATATAACAACATCATAATTATATTTATATTCGGTGTCACTAGAATTTAATTATTTCAAGGGGCAAAACAATAAGTGAGGTCGTAAGGCTATAGATTGTCAGTCTCAAATAATTAAATTGAAGGGCGTTTTTTTTGTGTTTTTGTTTTATTTTTATTTTAAAACAGCAAGGGGACAGAATCCCAGGATTGCGTAACTCCATATCCCAGTACTTTAATTGCTACCTCGCACAATCAACTCACCTCAAAAACCGTAAAAACCATATCGCTTCTTCCATATTAAAATAGCATGGGAATTAGTGACCAGATCATTTCAATCTATTACTAATATTGACAGTTGAACTAGCACCTCCCGGTCAGACTGAACAGGTCGATTTCTTTCCACTGTTAGCGCTGCCCAAGTAATTAACATGGGCCCTACCGTTTACAGCGAGAGGAGAATTTACATAAAAATACTAGGGCGCAGGTTGGGGATTTACACCGATGAACCAAGTATTGTAAAATTTACCCATTTACAGCCATAACAAAACGCCCGTGTTTTGTTCAAACAGTCCTAAATAAATGCCATTATGTCAACATAGTCATCAACAACGCCAATAACTCGACGCAGTCGAACGCAATCCCCAGGGCCTGATGCACGCAGGGGGAGGTGGGACGTTGCTCAGGTATCCAAGGATTAACGGAGTTCTTTCCATACCCACCGTCGTTCCTTCTAAATATAAAGTGCATGAAAAGCTAACTGTCAAATTCGGTCATAAGCTTTAATGAGATTTAATGACGGAAGATTTACTGCCTAGTTTGACTTTCTTGTTGAAGGGTTGTCGAACTGCCCAAACAATCGTTGGAGATTTAAGGAGGTTCTTAATCTGCCAGAAGACCCCAACTCTCTCAATTTTCAGAGATAACTATGTCGTCTGGTATTAGGAACTCCTAAATCTAAAATCCTGGGCATTTGCAAAAATGACTACACACAAAAAATTCATGGGAATCTCGGGTATCAGTTTGAAATCTCTAGATGCAAGGAAATTGACAAAGGGCTTCGTGAGGACAAATTAAGGTTCCAAGAAAAGTGTCAAGGGATTTATCAGTATTCGGCTGGTTCGAGAAGCCTTGAGTGGTAACGGCTGGAATTTACAACAGCCATAAAGGGAAACGTTGACAGTTCAATCACTGTCCCTTTTACGAAATCTACAGAGTTGCATCACCCCAGTGCTGGGTTACACCACGGAGTGGGAAGAATTAAAAACCAGACGAGTTTAACCACAGCTAGAATTTCAGGGTAAAAAGGGGTGGAGTAGATATTAAAGCTTCAGATTTAAGTCGTTGTCATAAGAACCCACAGCTAACCTTTAAAAGATTCACCCTCCCAATCTGGTTGCTGTGTAAATTACACAATTAAGTGAATAAAATACTAAACTAGACTGGATCAAAGCCCAGCAAACGCAGTCACTAAAGTCCAGACGCAGGCACTCAAGAATTTGTAGACAGAGACGCAAAAAATATTACTAAAGACAGTACAACGATTTCATAAGGGATTTCATCTAGAAGCATTTAGAAGTTTAAGGATTACATTCAGAATGCCAGAGAGTGAATTACGATTTGTTTATTTTATTTTATTTTATTTCATTTTTTTAAATACCAAATGCCAATAGACCACGCACTGAACAGTGCCATGGCCATAACTATCAAAATAAGCGTGAGTTTTCTTATCTTAAAGTAGTCACTACCATGGTTGCTATATACATTAATTCTTTAAGGAAAGACCACTGCTCTTACACCTTGTAACTTGCCAACACAAATTAATAATTGAACCACTAAATACACCGCCTTCATGCATATACAAATTATGATTTATATCTATAACTATGATTGTTTATTACTATAAAACTATGCAGAGATGAGTTTACATGCAAATATACAGCATCCAGAGCGTGAAGAGCTACGCCAAAACTTAAGATCCAACCAATGTACAGTAACTCAGACCAGATGTTGAACACAAAATTTTTTATAACCAGTAGAACGGCAAGGCTCAAGGCATAATTCATCCACATAAAATCAACACACAGATCAAGTATAAGTTCCTAATGCATTCTACTCTACAACATAAGGAGCGTACCTTTGCCTTAACATCATCCTCGAACGTCATCTGTGCGCTCCGTGCCACTCCTGCTTGCCGACCGTAGAAATATCACCAGTACCTCCCAGCCAATCGCTAGGGGTACTCTGCTTCCCCCTTAGCCCCCGAGCCGCAAAGGGGCCACACAAGATCCAAAGATAAGACTAGCTTCTCAGCTCGCCTCCAAGGCTAAGCTACCACTCCAACACAGCTGAGAAATTCCAAACTCCTCACAAGGAAACAGTCAAGCCACAATCCGGCAGCGTAACGTTACGCTAACCGTTCCTCCCCTTCTTCCTTCTTTTCCCCTTCTTTTATAGAAATTTGAGACCCACCTACTTTCCTAAATCATTATTAATTTAAGTTTTAATGATAATCCTCAAACATTTCTCTATCGTCCAAGTGTCACTCATCCCCCAAGTTCTCCAAAATTATTTTCTTTAAAAATTTTAAAAGACTCATTTCCCTCACCCACTTAGGTTCGCTCCTAAAATTACTCCTAGGTGTTCCTAGATTCCCTCACATGCTTTTAATAACTTTTCTTAAAATGAAGTTGCTAAAATTTAGTTCATTTTAGTAACTCCTTATTTGCTGATTCCTTTTTGCTTTTTACCCTATGTCCCCTACTTTCCTTTATTATGTTTCCTTTATTACAAGTTTCCCTATTTCTATTATTTATTCCTTTCCCCCCCTTTTTTTCTCTTTTAAACCCAAAAAGATAAATGCACTTAATAATGTTTTCATTATATTTTTAAAATCCTAACTTTTATGCTCCCACACTTTAAATAGTTTTATTTCTTCTTTATAATTTAAAAACCATGGGTTTCAATTAATTTATCTTCCTCAATACTCTACCCCCCCTTAATTTAAGAAGACTTTAACTAACACTTAGGAGGGTTTTATTTTACGCCCTTATGTTTATTTTTTTTGTAGGATATTTTCTTAGGGCTTATCAAAATTTTATCTTAGAGATGTTTTAAATTTAGGTTTAGATTTGAACTGGGCGAAAATTAATTAAGGGAGTCGTTTTAAGAATTTCTTCAGGCGTTAAGGTCTTTAGGGTCATCTAGGTTTGTCTCATCATCACCCTCAATGCGACGTGCTCTTCAGGATGCACTACATGCTCCAAGGGTGCCACTCGCCTTGTTTCATTTTGTTGCGCGATGTGCCCTTCAGGATGCACCACGTGCTCCAAGGGTGCCACTCACCAACTTGTGTTTCTTTTGCGTGACGTGCCCTTTAGGATGCACCACGTGCTCCAAGGGTGCCACTAAATGACTTGACTGATTGGTAGACATCTATAACCCCTGGAGTCAACACTCTGCCAGGTGAACTTGTGGGAGACTAAGGGCTCTAAGGAATAACGCCCCCGCCTTATTGCCCGCCCCTTAGAATCATCGCGAGCGACTGTCGCAGTCTGCCCTCACGGCATTGTGGATCCTCTTGAACTAGATAATCGTTAACCTAGAGTTTGAGCCATGGTGGGAGTGCTAGTAGGCTGTGGCAGGGATACTGTCCACACCTCTCCCTCAACCTCTCTGGAAATCATGCGTGGCCCCTTTACTCCATATGTGATTCTGGTCGACAAGCTATCATCAACCTGCATCATCAACCATCATGTCAGAACATGTCAACAATATATCATCAAATCAATAAAATATCATGGTAAATAAATCAACTCAAATAGCACACTCCCTGACTCAATCCAAAGTCTAAGGGGTTCCTTCGATGCCTCTGCATCCTCCAGGTCAAAACCCTGGACACTCAATAAAACTGAGTCAATAGCACCTGTTTATATCTAAGAAGTAAAACATCATGTCATCTATCATAACGCATCATCATCAAGGATAAATGTTTTATCATCATAAAAATCCAGATCACTTGTGAGCAAGTGTCCTCAAAGAATAAGTTTTCTAAGTGCGCCAGAGCGGGATGTTACATACACCCCCTCTTGGTCTAAACTTCGTCCCGAAGTTTCTTAGTATAAATGTCGAAATAAATGTACCACAATATCATAAGTACCACAGTATCATAAGTCTATCTATCAAACAAAAATGGAAACTGTTGGCGCATATCATATGCGTCCTCCCAGGTCACCGAGTGTAGACTATAACTGTCCCACTAGAGCTTGACCTGATCTACCATTCGACGTCGTAACTGTCGAATGCGATGATCTAAAATGTGGACTGGATCAGCCGTGAGCACTCCCTCGTCCAATACCTGCAAGGAACTCATGTCAATAACCTGGGTAGGATCACTAATATAATGTCTCAAAATAGATACATGAAAAACATCGTGCATACGCCTCAAATAATTAGGCAAGGCTAGTCGATATGCCACGGGCCCCTTTCTCTCGACAATCTCGAAAGGTCCCATGAACCTAGGAGAGAGTTTAGCTCCCTTTCCAAACTTGATCGAACTCTTATGCGGTTTAACCCGCAGGAAGACTCAATCGCCGACCTTGTAACTACGGTCGACTCGGTGCGCATCGGCATAACTCTTCTGTCGATCCTGCGCTTCTTTAATCCTTTGTGTTATGGTTTGCATTTGCTCTTCCATTTCTTTGATCACTTTTGGTCTCACCAGGACCCTATCCTTAAGCCAATCCTAACTCAAGGGCGGCCGACACGGTCACCCATAAAGGAACTTGAAAGCCGCCATCTTAATGGTGCTCTGGTAACTGTTGTTATAAGTGAACTCTACTAGAGGCAAGAATTCCTCCCAACGTTTTTGTTGGTCCATCGCGTACATGCGTAACATGTCTTCCAAGGTTTGGTTCGTACATTCTGTCTGTCTATCAGTATTTGGGTGATACACAGTACTAAAGTTAAGTTGAGTTCCCAAGGCCTCTTTGAAACTCGTCCAAAATCGTCCAGTAAACACTGATCCTCGATCGGATATAATCCTTTTAGGCATGCCATGCAGCCTCACAATCTCACTGATGAAAAATATCGCTATGTCAGGTGCCTGATACATCGTACGCACAGGAATAAAGTGAGCACTCTTCGTCAGAGTGTCTACTACTACAAAAATCGATTCGTGTCTCCTTGCCATCAGTGGCAATCCAACAATAAAATCCATCGAAATGACTTCCCATTTCGATTTCGGAATGGCATGTGGTTGAAGTAATCCTGTCGGGTGTCTATGTTCAGCCTTTACCTACTAACACTCTAGACATCTAGCCACAAAGTTGACTATGTCGGCCTTCATTCCTTTCCAGAAGAACAAGGGCTTAAGGTCTGCCCTCATCTTCGTAACTCCCG
>SNQJ01S0006798.1:148073-162578 GCA_010110895.2 Picea sitchensis | reverse complement strand
AAGGAAGGATGAGTAGATAGTTGAGACTTTATGGGGATCTGTCATGTGGTGGGAGTTGATGAAGAAAAATGTGTATATATGAATATTCATTATGATGTAACTAAACCACAGTTGTTTAAAATAAATTATTGAACCGGATAATTATGAATAAAGAATTTCTTGAAGAATTATCGATTGTTGTCTTTTATGAAAGACTAGCCTCGCTGACTGGATTGAATGCATACGTAAATTATTAAAGAATGACAGTTTGATTATTAGTACATGCACAAGGTTTGCAAGTACTATCTACACATGCATTCCTTGTACATATACATTAGTAGGTATGGACTTCTTGATTTACTTACTGATATTTTCAGTTACTTTCTGTGAATGTATGAACCATGCCTTTCATTTGTAACATCAGATACCTTAACTTTGGGACGAAGTTTCTTGAAGGGTGGGTGTATGTAACAACCCTAACTGAATAAATGATTAAAGATTACAAAGCAAAATTAATTAAAGAAAATAAGTGTGATTAATTAAGTAATAATCAAATTGAAGATTACATTTAATGACTTGTGACATAAATTTAAGAGATAAATAAAAAAATGAGATAACAGGGATTGCGTATGCTGCAGAGGGTGGCGTATGCAGGGCGAGAAGCCCATAAATCCCGAGAGGATAAAAATGTTAATGAAGAAACGAAGGACAGAGGATGGGGGTGGTTGAGGAGTGAATGCATGAGTTGGCAGGGAGGAATAAGGGAAGGGAAGAGGGGGATGTGCGCACCATTCGGGGGGCGGAGGAGGGAATGGATGTGGGAAAACTGTTGTTTTGCCATCTGCAGAGAGACAAGAGATTTATTGTGATATGTGTGCTCAGATTGAGACATGAGACTTACTGGTTATGACATATTGATCAGGGAGGCACATAGTTGCTAGAGGTTTTGGGAACAGGGGCCAGGATATCCGTAGATATCCTAGAGCTAGGTCGTTTTCCTAGTTGGCAGGGTGGACATTAGTTTTGGGAAGTTATTTTCTGTGTCTGTGGCAGGACTGGACTATGTAGCAAGGCAGCAAGGCAGCAAGGGAAACATAAATTAGCATCAGAACCAGGTACTTTGTCAAGTTATGTAATTATTTCTTTCTTCCATGAAATCAGTATTTATTGATAAATCTAAGTTACTAAGGTTTCTGTTATAAAAATCAATATTATGCTATGAAGTTATTGTCTCAGTTAGGAAACAAATTGCTTATGAAAATAAATGATGTTTAGAAATAATATAGGTTGTTACAGTCTCTGTCCTTCATCATCCACCAAGCTCAACCATTTCGTCTTACAGTTGAGTATCGCCTCATGCGATTCCAACCAGTCCATATCGATCATGATGTCATAAGATCCTAATATCATGGTGTACAAGTTGACCCTCGTGAAAACCTCTCCCAGGTTAAGGGCACAACCCGTAACCTTATCTCCAACCTTCTGTTTGGCTCCCGTAGACATCTCCATGAAGCTAAACTCATCCTGTTCGAATGCCTTTACCTTAATCCTTTTTAGAGCTGCACCAAAAATGAAACTCTCAGTAGCACCTGTATCTATCAAAATACTAAGGGTCTGGTCAGCGACAGTACCTTTCGTCTCGAGCACAGTCGACTAGTGCTCTGGCTGGCGGTTATTCACCGCTGCATGAATCCGATGGGCCTTGCCCATATCTCCCATGGTAGCGGTTCCGGCTTATCCGGACGCTCTGGTCCTCTCCACTGGATAATCGCACTGGTAGTTTGGCTCCCCACACGTCCAACACCCCTTCTTCGGCCCAGTAGTCCTGGTACCTGAAGTAGAAGATGACTACCCAACGGCCTGAAACCCTGGTCTGTTCTGCTGAACAGGCCTAAACTGCTTTTTTTGCGGGCGACGCTGCTGCTGCTGCTATGGGCCGCGATAAGGTGTCCGCTGCTGAGGCGGCGGTCGTCGAGGTGTAGTGAACGTGGATCCCCTCTGGAAGCTACGATATCTCAGCGCATGTCTTGCCGGTGTCTGGTGGTCCGACGTTCCATAGGAACCCTGCCCTGCTGGTCTCACTGAAGTCCTGGTCTAACCCCCACTAATAAGCTCCTCCTCTGCTATGAGGGCCTTTTGGATAACGTCGTGCAAGGTTTGAGGCATCAAGATCCTAACCTTTGCACGCAGACTGCCGTTAAGGCCAAACACGAACCGATTGACCTTGAGCTTCTCAGTGTTCAGGTGCGGAGCATACCGGAGCAGCTCCATAAAATGTGCCTCGTACTCGGGCACTGTACGACCTCCCTATCGTAATGCATTGAACTCATTGAGCTGACGCTCAATGAATTCCTATGAAAGGTACCTCTCTCGGAACCGTTCCTCAAACATTTCCCATGACACGTCTTCAACGGCCATGTTCAGCTACGACAGGAGCGTCTTCCACCATAGAAGAGCGCTCCCCTTCAGTTGAAATATCGCCATGCAAACCTTCATGTTGGAGGTATAATCACGAAGTGTGAAGCACATCGCCATATTCTCCAAACATGCATCGGCGGCTGCGCCGTCTGGGGCACCAAAAAACTCGAGAAATTTTACCTTCTTTAGTTCACGGTGAATGCTACCTGTAACGGCTGGTGTGCGCGGAAGAACCTCAGTAGGTGCCGACGCCTTGGCCTCATCTCTGTCCAATCGGATGATCAGCGCCTCATAAATGCGCTGAAAATATCCCATCATCCCGACGACATCAAAAACGGTGATCTGCTCCTGTCTGAGAACCTGCTCGCCTCCCGGGGGGTTAGACCCCTCAGGCGTGGATGCTACTGGAGGCGTCACGCCTCCTCCCATAGCACCACGTCGTCTACCTCCGCGGCGTCCTCTAACCATGATTACCTTCACACACACAATCCACTCGATCAACAACAGTATAAATCAATCTAATCATGTCAACGAGATCTGTGGCGAATCCCCAGTCGTGGGTCGAACCTGGCTCTGATACCATATGTAACGACCTCATCGTTATGAAAACCACTCTAATAATAGGTGTAATTTTATTTTTTTTGTTTGAGGTGTGTGCGCACGTGTAAAAGTAACAAACCCACTTGACTCTACATCGCCACTCGAACCAACAAGATGCAACCATGACAAAAGTAAAAATGACCACCCCTCCATCCTACCCTGTAATGGTTAGGACCTCCAAGACACATAAGCAACGCTCAAGCCCAGGTTCCCATCGATTTTAACCATTTAAGGTCTCAGGGCTGGCGACTGTTCTGAGGAACATGGAGGTGTCTACATCCCACTCGACGCAACACACCAAGCAACTAACTGAATACAATCAAGTACAACAAAATAAGAAGAACAAATACGTCCCTTACGGAAGGTGCGTGACAAGAGGACTCCAACAACAAAACCCAAATTCAACATTATTTAAATGCACAACAACCCTCATTTACTAACTCTGAGTAATCTATTATACTTAAATCAAGGTTATTACACCATATATGTTATTAATAACGATAAAAGTTACAATAACACTGCCATGAATTATTAAACTCCTTTCATTTATCTCACATATCCGGGCCATTATCTTACAATTACAGTACCTCATATATTCTACATCCACAAAATTACAATGACCTTACAAGATAAAAACAATTCAAAATAATCATGAGGAGCTCACAATTCGATGTCATTTAGGATCATAAATTTCATTGTTTAATGCAATAAGTAACCGCATATTTATCCTCCTATTTATAAATAACCTCAATATATGAATAACCTCATGTGTATAAAAAAATAAACTCATGTTTATAAATAACATCATATTTATGAATAACATCATGTTTAAAATAACAAAATCATCATGTTTAAAAATAACATCATATCNCCAAGACACATAAGCAACGCTCAAGCCCAGGTTCCCATCGATTTTAACCATTTAAGGTCTCAGGGCTGGCGACTGTTCTGAGGAACATGGAGGTGTCTACATCCCACTCGACGCAACACACCAAGCAACTAACTGAATACAATCAAGTACAACAAAATAAGAAGAACAAATACGTCCCTTACGGAAGGTGCGTGACAAGAGGACTCCAACAACAAAACCCAAATTCAACATTATTTAAATGCACAACAACCCTCATTTACTAACTCTGAGTAATCTATTATACTTAAATCAAGGTTATTACACCATATATGTTATTAATAACGATAAAAGTTACAATAACACTGCCATGAATTATTAAACTCCTTTCATTTATCTCACATATCCGGGCCATTATCTTACAATTACAGTACCTCATATATTCTACATCCACAAAATTACAATGACCTTACAAGATAAAAACAATTCAAAATAATCATGAGGAGCTCACAATTCGATGTCATTTAGGATCATAAATTTCATTGTTTAATGCAATAAGTAACCGCATATTTATCCTCCTATTTATAAATAACCTCAATATATGAATAACCTCATGTGTATAAAAAAATAAACTCATGTTTATAAATAACATCATATTTATGAATAACATCATGTTTAAAATAACAAAATCATCATGTTTAAAAATAACATCATATCTAAAAATACCAAACATCATGTCAATATATAAAATAACCTCATAGATATAAATAACATCAGATTTTAAAAATAACAATATGACATCATAATTGAAAACATAAATATATAACAACAACGATATTTAAAATGACCATGTGTAAATATAACAAAAAGAACATTGTACCAAATATCCATATTTTAAACTACCAATATTTAAAAACAAATACATTTTAAATGACGATATATATAATAACATCATAATTATATTTATATTCGGTGTCACTAGCATTTAATTATTTCAAGGGGAAAAACAATGAGTGAGGCCGTAAGGCTATAGATTGTCAGTCTCAAATAATTAAATTGAAGGGCATTTTTTTGTGTTTTTCTTTTTCTTTTTATTTTAAAACAGCAAGGCGGCAGAATCCCAGGATTGCGTAACTCCATATCCCAGTACTTTAATTTCTACCTTGTGCAATCAACTCGCCTCAAAAACTGTAAAAACCATATCGCTTCTTCCATATTAAAATACCATGGGAATTAGTGACCAGATCATTTCAACCTATTACTAATATTGACAGTTGAACTAGCACCTCCCGGTCAGACTGAACAGGTCGATTTCTTTCCACTGTTAGCACTGCCCAAGTAATTAACAGGAGCCCTACCTTTTACAGCGAGAGGAGAATTTACATAAAAATACTAGGGTGTAGGTTCGGGATTTACACCAATGAACCAAGTACTGTAAAATTTACCCATTTACAACCATAACAAAATGCTCGTGTTTTGTTCAACCAGTCCTAAATAAATGCCATTATGTCAACACAGTCATAACCAATGCCAATAACTCGACGTAGTCGAACGCAACCCCCAGGGCCTGATGCACGCAGGGGGAGGTGGGACGTTTCTCAGGTATCCAAGGATTAACGGAGTTCCCGCCATACCCACCGTCGTTCCTTCTAAATATAAAGTGCATGAAAAGATAACTGTCAAATTCGGTCATAAGCTTTAATGATATTTAATGCCGGAAGATTTACTGCCTGGTTCGAATTGCTTGCTGAAGGGGTGTCGAACTGCCCAAATAATCGTTGGAGATTTAAGGAGGTTCTTAATCTTCCAGAAGACCCCAACTCTCTCAATTTTCAGAGATAGCTATGTCGTCTGGTATTAGGAACTCCTAAATCTAAAATCCTGGGCATTTGCAAAAATGACTACACACAGAAAATTCATGGGAATCTCGGGTATCAGTTTGAAATCTCTAGATGCAAGGAAATTGACAAAGGGATTCGCGAGGACAAATTAAGGTTCCAAGAAAAGTGTCAAGGGATTCATCAGGATTCGGCTTGTTCGAGAAGCCTTGAGTGGTAACGGCTGGAATTTACAACAGCCATAAAGGGAAACGTTGACAGTTCAATCACTGTCCCTTTTATGGAATCTGCAGAGTTGCATCACCCCAGTGTTGGGTTACACCACGGAGTGGGCAGAATTAAAAACTAGACGAGTTTAACCACAGCTAGAATTTCAAGGTAAAATGGGGTGGAGTAGATATTAAAGCTTCAGATTTAAGTCATTGTCATAAGAATCCGTAGCTAACCTTTAAAAGATTCACCCTCCCAATCTGGTTGCTATGTAAATTACACAATTAAGTGAATAAAATACTAAACTAGACTGGATCAAAGCCCAGCAAACGCAGTCACTAAAGTCCAGACGCAGGCACTCAAGAAATTGTAGACAGAGACACAAAAAATATTACCAGAGACAGTACAATGATTTCATAAGGGATTTCAGCTAGAAGCATTTAGTAGTTTAAGGATTACATTCAGAATGCTAGAGAATGAATTACGATTTGTTTATTTTTTTATTTTTTATTTTTATTTTTTTAAAATACCAAATGCCGACAGACCACGCACTGAACAGTGCCATGGCCATAACTATCAACATAAGCGTGAGTTTGCTTATCTTAAAGCAGTCACTACCATGGTTGCTATATACATTAATTCCTTAAGGAAAGACCACTCCTCTTACACCTTGTAACTTGCCAACACAAATTAATAATTGAACCACTAAATACACCGCCTTCATGCATATACAAATTATGATTTATATCTATAACTACGATTGTTTATTACTATAAAACTATGCAGCGATGAGTTTACATGCAAATATACAACATCCGGAGCATGAAGAGATACGCCCAAACTTAAGATCCAACCAATGTACAGTAACTTAGACCAGATGCTGAACACAAAATTTTTGTTAACCAGTAGAACGGCAAGGCTCAAGGCAGAATTTGGGACCTTATCCACAAGGAGAATTTCACCTAAAGGATTTGAGACTTTATCCACAAGGAGATAAGTATTTCATTGGAAAAATGACTTAATATGGAGATTTGTGAACTTTCTTTATAAATGGTTCTATATTAATTTTTAGATTATTATCTAACTCTAATTCAATTTTGTTTTTACCAAGAACATAAATTTTCTCTTTAATTTTTTTTTAGATTTTAGATAAGATTTACAAATTGTTTAAATCATGTACTCTTAATTGGAGAGTAACTAGATCTTAAATCTGTTTAACTGTGGTTGGTTATGTTATTATTTCTTATTGTTTATTTAATATTTAGCTACAATATATATGCTAATATGTGTTATTTGTTTTTTTATAATGTTTTTTATTTTTACAGATGTATAAATTATATTTGGTGGAAAATATGTTTACAATATATTTTTTGGGAAAGAGTATGTTGGAGGATAACACTTAACTCTTTTAGTATGTATGTCAATTTGTTTTTAATCACAATTTTTGAATTTTGTATTATTTCGCATGTTTAAATTGTAAATTTTTTATTTTTGAATTCTATTTTTTTTGCAGGTTTGAATTACATGTATGAAGTGATCTATCTTAAAAAGATGGCTTAGAGTCCAGAATTTTGGAGTTAAATGTCTTAGTTTTTGTTATCATCCTAAAATGGATGTGAAACTTATGTATTTTACAATGTAACTATTCAATCTTTGATTATAATATATATATATTTCATAATTTTGGAATTCAAAATAGCAATTATTGTTTCATATTTGATTTCTCGAAGTTGATTGAAAAAAAGTGGCAAAGTTAACTAGTAATGAACTAATGTTTTGTATATTCTCCTTTTTACAATGCATTAAATTAAGCAACAAACTCTTAAATACTTTGTTCCTATGTATTAATTTAAATGTTTCATTTTATGTTCAGTGTGTACCGTCAAAAATATGATTCTATTGTCAAAAAGTGACAACGTTAACTAGTAGTGAACTAATGTTTTGTATATTCTCCTTCTTATAATGCATTAAATTAAGCATCAAACTCTTAAATACTTTTCTTCTATGTATTAATTTAAATGTTTTATTTTATGTTCTCTATGTACTATCAAAAATATGATTCCATTGTCAAAAAGTGACAAAGTTAACTAGTAATGAACTAATGTTTTGCGTATTCTCCTTTTTACAATGAATTAAATTAAGCATCAAACTCGTAAATACTTTTCTTCTATGTATTAATTTAAATATTTCATTTTATGTTCACTATGTACTATCAAAAATATGATTCTGTTGTCAAAAAGTTGCAAAGTTAACTAGTAATGAACTAATGTTGTGTATATATTCTCCTTTTTACAATGCATTAAATTAAACATCAAACTCTTAAATACTCTTCTTAATTTAAATGTTTCATTTTATGTTCACTGTGGACTGTCAAAAATATGATTCTATTGACATATCATCAAATAATTTTGGCAGAATAATTTTCGCAGATTCTAGTTACTAATGAAAAATAAAATTCTATTTTTTTAGGAGATTAACACATTTTAGTAGATTCTATTTTTTTTTTAGTTACTAATGATTATGTTGGTTACATAGATGCACTTAACCAATAAAAAAAATTAAAGGAAAAACTATTTAGGAAAGAAATGCACATGAGATCTGCTAAATAAATTGGTTTACAGAGATGCACTTAACTAATAAAAAAAAGTAAAGGAAAGATAGGCATATGAGAACATATATGAAAACTCATAGAATGTGTTGTTGTTTAAATATATTTAATAATATGCAAACTCAATAGATAGACACGAAAAAAGTGAAATGTCAAACATACAATATTGTATCATTGCATATCTATTTAAGAATATATAATAGTAGACAACATGTTAAACCATGCAAAACTTATTTGATAATATATTATGGTAGTAGAAAATACTTTAAACCATGCAAAGCCTATGCTAGTATGAACTGCACTAAAAGGAAAAAAAAATCATGATCTACCAATTTACTTTCAAAAAACTTGTGTTTGATTTTGGAAGAAGGTAACCAATGTGGAATTCAAGGGAGGAGATATGCATTCAAGAATTGTGTTTTATACATGCCAAAGAACAACACATACCCATTGTACAACTTAGATAACATGTATTAAAGAGAATTACATTAGGAAAATGATTTGCAGGCTATGGTTTAGTACTATTCACATAAACCCACATTTTTGTAAGGGTCTCCACTTGACATTATGCAAGGTTATATTAATTTTCTTAACTTTGTTAGAGAAGAGATCTATTAATTACAATTTAATTCACTTGACTTTAAACAAGGTTGTATTACTTTCCTTAACTTTGTCAGATAACAGATCTATTAATTACAATTTAATTCTAGTGATTAACACTTTTAAATAAGTTTACATGAAAATCAATTTAATTATTAAAATGAAGATATTAAATAATCTGAAATTTTAAATGTATCTATCAACTTAATAAATAGAATGGAGATATTAGTATATATATGATATTATTAGTAAAGTGTTATTACAATGAGTGGAAGAGATATTTAAATTGTTTTTAGTTGTTAGTTCATATTAATTTAAAAAGTGAAAAAAAAAATGATCACTTCAAGAAGTCAATGCTCTCAAATCAAGGATAAAAGAGATGTTCAACTCTTCTTTGATTGGTGCAATAGTAATAAAAATAAAATTATCAAGATAGAAGAGATATCCAAATTAATTATAGGTAATGTTTATACAATAAAATATTGATATAGAAGAGATGTTCAACTCTTTTTTGGTTTGTGTGTTAACGATATAATAAAATGCTCAAAATGATGTGAAAATAATATAAAACCTTAAAATGGAAGAGATGATCAACCCTTCTTTAATTTTATCATGTAATCATTAAAAAAATGCTAAAGCTATAAGAGATATTCACCTAAAGGTCAGTATACCCTTAATAAAATAAAATCTCAAAATGAAAGATTTTTTTAACTTTTCTTTAATTTTTCCCTTAATAAAATAAAATCTCAAAATGAAAGAGAGGTTTTTAACTTTTCTTTAATTTTAAGAACAATAATTAAAAAAAATATTCAAAATAAAAGAAATGTTCAATTCAACTTTAATTTATATAATGCTCATAAAATAAACTAAAATAAAAATCGGATTGAGTTAAAATTTGAAACAAGATATTATTACAATAGAAAATAAAAAATATGTTTAACTTTTTTTTAAAATTAATGCAATATTATTAAAATAAAATGGAAAAAAATACTATTGAAAAAAGTAAGTGTTTAATGGAAATGGTGTTAAAAAAAAAATTAGTTTAAAATAAAATGCTCATACAAGAGGTATACAACTCAATTTTGATTGGTGTAATGCTGATAAAATAATTTTGATTGGTGTAATGCTTCAAAAATACAGATAAAATATGGTTGAACCATATTTTATCTGTGTTTTTTAAGAATGATCATGAGTTTTTTATACATACCCTTTTTATAAATATCCTATTTGGAAATATGTTTGAAGATAGTCAAAACAAATCATCAAAATATGGAATGTACTTTCAATGAAAAATAAAAAAATTTGGAATGTACATGTGCCACTTGTTTAAAAACATCGTAATGGTATTCCATCTTCAATTATTCATTCATGATCGACTTTGGACATTTTCCATTTTCTCTCTCTCTCTCTCTCTCTCTATATATATATATATATTGTATTGAACTTCTATTAACTTTATGTGCGCTTCACATACCAAATGACTATATTGACAACTTGTGGCATCTGACTGGTAGTCTTGAAAGTGAACATGAGTATCGGCTTGATGGGTTTCTTGAAAAAAATATCACTTCAATACAATGGAACCTCTTTCATATATAAAATTGTTATCATCAAAATCTTCTAATAGCCTCATCTGTTGTTCTATGCATCACATCAAATAATATTTCACGTTTTTAGTGTTTCCTATAGGTGCAACCATGGAGACAACATCTCCTGCAAATAATTGGATATATTGAAAAACAAATAATTCATGTTAGATTATCACACAAGTACATCTACAAGTTATTTGAAAAAATTTAAACATAAAAATCACCTTCTCTAACAAGATCAGAAACTCTATTGCCATCAACTGACACTATAATTTCATTTGATTCCATATCCTTTGAGCTTGCAAGTGAAATTTTACCTTTTACATTAAGTTCAACATGTCTCCAAGCTTTAACATATCCTGCATTTTCGTTCTCGCAAATATCTATGGATTATGTGTCCTCTATGCAAACTGAACAAAAACAAGAGTCATTTCTTGTATCAAATGAAAACCCATTTTGAAAACGTTTTGTGTTAATTGAATGTATTTTTCGTGTCCCAGGTATTATATTGGTGTCATATGGGATTGATATATTTACATATTCAATTCCAACATACCAAAAAAACCTGCACAAGACAATAACTTGTTAACTTGAAATATCTCAAGAAAATGATTGAAGATTGAATATAAATTTGAAGACGTTCAAATTTATATATCTCGTGTACATACATGTAACATTTATATCTAGACACACATGCGCACATCACTTGATGGATTATATTCATGGCTTAAATCCATTTTTCACCATTCAACAACTTTTGCAATGGATTCAAATCGATCGGCATGAGGGTTCAACTGATACCTTCAAAGTGATCGCTTTATACATGTCCCTGCACCGTCATGCTCTCCTTTTCCATGACCAGCCTCAAAAAAATTTCAACAATATGTAATGATTAATTTTTTATGAAGATGACATAACTAATAGAATGATCGTGAAGATTTGAACTGACCCGCACACCCATCTAACCATTTTCAATGTCAATTGAATCTAATTTCACGTTCTTTCAATGAATCATAAAATTTATCAAAACAATGTTGTACATAATGTGTGTCATGTGATCGATCATCACTTATATAAAAGTGATATTCTTTAATAACATGTCGATTTTCATTGGTGATTTCTATGTTATCAAGACTCTATTGAGAATGTCTATATAGAACATGGAAAAATATTGTGGCTTGATCAAAATGATAATATTCGCTCTGTATTTCTTTTTGTGTAGCGAATGTGTAATTCTCTGCAAAATCAACTACAAAATAAATTGTCCCTGGTGGAAACACTTCATGGGATTGTTTGAATTGTAGATCTTACCATCGAGCTTTATGTGAATTCTTGGTGTATTTATAGATTTCTTCCTCAAACTTATTCAAAAAATCTATCATACAGATTTTATCTACCTTCAAATCAATCCTTTTCAAGATAACATTTGAATAATGTGGAGTTGTGTTGTTCATATATTTGTATCTCTTCCAATTGACTCTTATATTAGAAAATGATTGATCATTCATATCAATATGATACTTTGAATGAAACAAACTTAGATTTCCACAACAATCACATTTCTTTCCACCAACACATTTGTTTTTGTAAAATAAATCATCATCTTCTCTTTCACATAGATTTTTAGATATAAAAACACAGAATGTGGAAGGAGGAGGTGAACCTGTCCATAAAGTTTTACGAAAATCCAAAAAAGTGTAGTAATAAAACTCAAATTCCACATGATAATGACAACAACAAGTGTCACGAATAATGATGGGTCTAACAAACCATGGTTTTTGTTGCACAAATGTATTGATGAAAATTTTAACTTATTTGTGCTCTTCTTTGAACTTATTGAACAAATCTATTTGTGTCATTGGAAATATATGTTTTGGATGTTCTTCATATTGTTTTCATGTTATTCCTTGTCGGAACACATCCCTTGTATGTGGTGAAACACAAGATTCTTTAAACCAACAATTACGAGCCAATTCTTTAACATTTTCTGCAAGTCTAGCTTTGTAGGGTTTCTGCAAGTCTATCTTTGTAGAGTTGTCTAGAAATCATTGTCCAACAAGCCAATTCATTATTTACAACTATTTGCAATTGAAATTTTATATGTTTGTGCAATGTTTTTCTTGACGTTCCCATCATTTTTTCCATATGTCGTGTCAAACGATCTTTTATATTGCTAGATGAAACAATTGTTGTTTGTATCTCTCTATGTGCAACACCGACATCTTCTTTTCAAGATTTTAATACACTATTTATATTGTTAATTACATTATTTTTCACCTTTGTATCCTTTGTTGAATTTTGAATACCCAATAATGATGTTGCCTCTTTTAACTTTCTTGACTTCATTAGACAAAGTAAAAATAGAGCTTGTACTGTTACTGATTCATCTTTGAAAAAAATATTATACATATTCTTAGTTTGATATATTATATAATTCTTAGCGTTTTTCTTCCCAAATATGTTAGTATCAACATTTTCTACTATTTCATCATCAATGTTGATAGATTCTCCTGCATATTTCAATTTAACATTTATATTAAAAACAATAACCCGAACACAAATTCATTAAATTATATATACTTGAGTGTTCATCTTGTATTATCTAAATTTATGTACATACCTATAGGTGATTCGTCCTCTCCTTCAATTTCAGTTTCAACGTCTTTTGCTTCAATTTCAGTTTCAACGCCTTCTGCTTCAATTTCGGTTTCAACGTCTTCTTCAACATTATGAGAAAAATCTATTTATCTTTTTTGAAAAACATCAAATTGTAATTACAATCAATTATATTATTTACAATATTTTAAATTTGAATTCTATACTTTGAATTCAGTACTTTCTGAATACATATAACATCTCGCTCTTCCGCACACTAAGCGAACTTGTTCTTTGAGGACACTTGCTCACAAGTGATCCAGATTATTATACAATTAAACTTTTGATTTGGATTATGAGGTGTCATGTGTTGATGACATGTTGTTTTGTTGCCTTGGCATAGACAGGTGATATTGACTCAGTTTTAATGAGAGTGCAGGATTTTCGACCTCGAGGATACACATGCATCGATGGAACCCCTTAGACTCTAGATCGAGTCGAGGAGTGAAATATTGGGGTTTAATTGTTTTATATTGATATTAGTGCATCTGATTAGATGATATGGTTATGGATATATTTCTGACATGATTCGTTGATGATGCAGGATGATGATAGCTTGCAGACCAGACTCACATGTGGAGTAGAAGGGTCAGACATGACTACCAGAGATCTTGAGGGAGAGGTGTGGACAAAAACATTGCCACATCCAACTAGCACTCCTGTCGTGGCTCGAATTGTAGGTTAATGTTTACTTAGTTAGAGAGGACCCATGATGCCATGAGGGAAGAATGTAACAGTCGCTCACGATGATTCTAACGGGAATGCAATAAGGTGTGGACCTTATTCCTTAGAGGCCCTTAGTCGCCCACAAGTTCACCTGGCAGAGTATTGGCTCTAGGGGTTTTTGACGTCTACCAAGTCAGTCAAGAGCTGAGTGGTACCCTTGGAGCACGTGGTGCGTCTTGAAGGGCATGTCACGCAAGAAAAATGGAAAGAGGTGAGTGGCACCCTTGGAGCACGTAGTGCGTCCTAAAGGGCACGTCACACAATGGAAACAGATGAGGCGAGTGGAACCCTTGGAGCACCTAGTGCATCTTGAAGGGAACGTCGCATTGTTAATGATAAATGAATGAACCTAGATGGCCTTAGAATGAATAACGTGATAAGAAATTTTTAAAACAATTTCCTTAATAAAATGTCACCCATCACAAAAATTAAAGT
>SNQJ01S0006798.1:76697-126126 GCA_010110895.2 Picea sitchensis | reverse complement strand
ATTTATTTATTAAAAAGGCAATAGGAAAAAAAAGGTTAATTTCTACACCTTCCAAATTGAATTCTAAATGAAAAGGGGAAAAAGGGAAATCTAAAATAATTAGGAAACTAGGAAAAGAGGGAAACATAAAAAGAAAAGAGAAACACAAGGGAAAAAGAAGAAAGTCAAACTTAGTAAGGTATCTAGCATTTAAGAACTTTCTAAATTAACTCAACTAGTAAATTGGGAATGGGGAATGTCATTAAAACTTGTAAGGGAATATGGAGACACCTAGGAGCGATTCTAGCATTGATTTTAGGTGGGTGAGGGAAATAGGGGTAATTAATTAATTAAAGAAATTAATTTATGGAGGAATGAAGAGGATGGGTGACACATGTATGGGGAGGATTTTTAAGAATTAATTTATTAAACATTAAATTAAATGGGATTTTGGGAAGGTAAAGGACTTCAAAACTCTATATAATGGAGGGATGAGAAGGATGATGGGTCTCTTCTCTTTGCGAAACGTTACATTGCAAAAATATATACTGATTGACTTATCTTGTGGGAGTTGGGATACCCAGCTCGGTGAGGAGTGGTAGCTCGGCCTTGCAAGGCGAGATGGGAGCTAGTTGAATCTTTGGATAGTGTGTGTGGCCCCTTTGTAGCTTGGGGAGCTAAGGGGGAAGAAGAGTACCCCTAGCATTGGATGGGAGGTACCAATGAAGTCTCATCGATCGGCAAGCGAGAGTTGCATAGAGCACGTAGGACTTCAACTCATAGCGGGCGATCAGGCAACGATACACTTTCTTCATTTTGTATGGTAGATTGTTGTAGAATTTATGCTTGGGATCTGCTTGTTTAATTGGGTAAGTATATTTATTGTCTAGATTGTTGAATGAAATTTTTATAGCCTAGATTAATGATTGATTCAATCCCCTGGACTTCGTTTCCCCGCATGTCTTAACCACCCTGTGGTGTATTGATTGTGAGCATTGTGGTTGGTTGCCCTTCATCCCTAGCTCATCAGTCCTTGCCTGAATAGTCGGCCAGGAGCTTGATCTACGATCGTCTCTTCGACATTAATCGACCTATGGATCTCAATGCCCTTCTTTTCTACGCGAGGATGATGAGTGAAGGATGAACCTATCATTTGTCTACCTCCATTATTGTCCTTGGCTGATTGGATCCTTTTGGTTCTCGTACTATTGTATTCAGTTTTGTATTGTTATTCTAGGAATGGAAAAATGAATTAATTGATGTCTACATTTTGTATTGGTATTCTGGCAATGAAACAACGAATTGATTCATGTCTACATTTTCTATTGGTGTTTTGGCAGTGGAAAAATGAATTGATTGATGTGTGCATTTTGTATTGGTATTCTGGCAATGGAAAAACAAATTGATTCATGTCTTCATTTTGTATTGATATTCTAGCAATGGAAAAAATGATTGATTCATGTCTGCATTTTGTATTATTATTCTGGCAATGGAAAAACGAATTGATTCATGTCTGCATTTTGTATTGGTATTCTGGCAATGGAAAAATGAATTGATTCATGTCTACATTTTCTATTAGTATCCTAGAAATGGAAAAACATTTTTTGTTTTAAAAGTTGCCAGAGATTGTCGTTTAAAATGCCAACATTTTTTCTTTCAAATGAGACAGTGATTGTCATTTTAAATGCCCACATTTTTGCTTTCAAATGAGACAAATATTGTCGTTTAAAATTGCCCATGTTTTTTCTTTCAAATGAGGTTGAGTTTGTTGTTTTAAATTCCCACATTGTGCTTTCTGATGAGACTAAGATTGTTGTTTTAATTGCCCACGTTTTTCTTTTAGATGAGGCTAAGTTTGTTGTTTTAAATGCCCACATTTTTTCTTTCAAAAGAGAATGAGTTGTTGTTTTAAATGCCCACAATTTTGCTTTCAAATGAGACTGAGATTGTCGTTTAAACGCCCATGTTTTTTCTTTCAAACGGTTGACTGAGTTGATGTTAAATGAACATGAATTGCCATTAAATGTTAGCCTGTGCTTGCTAAGGTATGGCACAACAATTCACCATTAACTGTAACTATGTCTTGTTGCTGGTGTGACCACATTTTTCCCTTTAAATGGTTGACCGTGATTGTTGGATTGGACACCATTTTTCCTTAAATGTTGCCCACATTTTACTGTTAATTGCCATGTTAATTTCAATATTAAATGCTATATTATTGCCATATTAATTGCCACGATAATTTTCTACAGTCAGTTAATGGACAATAGATTCCTTCTTAATGATATATTAATTGTGTTGTTACGGTTATATTAATTGCCTTGTTACTGTTATATTGATTGTTACTTTTACATTAATTGCCTTGTTATTTATTTACTAATGGTTATGTTAATTAAAATGTTAATCACATTGTCATTGCTATATTACTCGTTATGATAACAGTTATGTAAATTGCCTTGTTATTGATGAATTAACTGTCACGTTAATTGTTACGTCAATTGCATTGTTTTTCTATACTAATTGTCTTGTAACTGTGATGTTTTTGCCTAGTTAGATTGCTAAAACAACGTTAATAGTTGGTAGTTTCCTTCTCAATATTCATGACATCTAGTATTGTTAGTTAGGTCGATATAGTAGTCTACATGCTAAGATTAATTGCTCATAAGTGTTTTAATGGAATCATTCTACTTTAAGATTGTAAATGTTGTTATTTAATTAATGTCTATTTGGATGGAGAAATTGGATTAACATAGACTTGACCGATTAGGTTGTGTTAAAACTTAAAATTTGATTGGTAAGTAAGGAATGTATTGCACATTTTAGACTTGTTGCATTGAATTTTGATTAAGGATAAAGGGCATTTATAATTATGGTTTTAGTCTAGACCACTTAGATTTGCAAAATTAATTGTATTAACATTTATTTAGCAGACACATTATTGTCTAATTGTAACTTGATGTTCCCCGTTAGAATGGAACCCTTGTTAAAATTGAATGTAATCATAGACCGGTTAGACTAAGTGATTGGTGGGGGCGGGGACGATGTCGTGTCGGATGGCATCACCCATTGTCTTCATCCTCTTATGTCTCATCAAACTTTGTGTGGGGTAGGTATAGTCTCCTAGTTAGTATTCGTTTCCTAGCGCATCAGAGTTTTCTTGAGTCTTGGTCCCTTTTGTTTTGTGCCAAGGACTATTGATGCGCCTCTCATCTAGGGATGGCATGGTCCCTAATGATGGGATTATTGTGCATCCTATGGGTTAGAGGTGAATGATAGCTTGGTTGAATTCAGTGCCTACCATG
Organism: Picea sitchensis; assembly: GCA_010110895.2. NCBI lineage: Eukaryota > Viridiplantae > Streptophyta > Pinopsida > Pinales > Pinaceae > Picea > Picea sitchensis. The sequence goes on along the minus strand of SNQJ01S0006798.1, from coordinate 122,845 downwards.
TGAGTGTGGCTGAGCGTCATATCTTTACTTGCGCGCATGCATTGGTTCGCGTGCATTGAGCTTCTATTCTTGTTCGTCAATGTCATTATGTCAGGAAGGGGAAGTGGTCCCTTAGCTTGTAGGCATGTCTTGTTTTGTGAGGCGATTAGTTGTTACCTGTGGTTATTCTGTGCTTGTTTTTCCTTGTTTCCCTTATGCCTTTGCGTGGTGTCATCGTTTCCTTCTTTCCCCTTAATTCTTAAATACAAAAAAAAAGTGCGCTTCGCCCGTGACCGTAACCGTGGGGTCGTTACAATACAGTATAAATCTATGTCATGTGCTCGATCATCATATGTGCATGCATACCTGGTTGAAATTCTTCTTGTCGAAAATCTCTATTGACATTATCATCATTTCTTTCTTCAATATTTTCACGTTCTTGTTTCTTTCTCCAATAAAGCTCTTTCCTTTGATCGATTTGGTGAGTATCATCTCGAGTGTGATCAAATTTTATCTTGCGGAAACTTTTGTTTCCCATGAATTTTATAGTTATCTTTAAAATATATGTTCAACAAAGACTTCACCTTGAAAAAATTCTCAACATTTATCTTTTAACATATAAATTGTTATTCCAATAAAAACTTGAACAAACATCAATTACCTTATTCAACAAAAACCAAAAAGATGATTCGAAACTTTGTTTAGGTTCTCCAGAAAACCATGATGTATTGATATCGATCCTCCGATTAAGTCTATGGAACAAAGGGAAGAAATAAAGAAAGAAAAGAATACAACTACAATCAATAATAGAAATTCTTTGAAATCCCTATCCTCGAGCTCATATCTGTCTATCCATCCGATGAATTGTGTTAAATGTGTTTGGACAAAAGCCTATTTACACAATTTGGCGCGAAATGAAATGATACGATGTGTCTTTTCATTTTTTCTGACTCACAAAATTCGCTCAACAACCTTTCGACCGAAAGAAGGGTTTTTCAACCGAAAACCTTGGAAACCATTCAGTTTTGACAGTTTCCATTATATTTTAGTCTTTCGACCGAAATGATAGTTTTTCAGCCGAAAGATTATTTTGGCCGAAAACATGAAATTAGGACTAAAAACAAAAACCAAAGAATTTCCCCAAGCTTACCTGAACTTCAGAGGCTATAGACTCCTACAAATATTGAGAATTTGGTTTCGAAAATGACACCAACATTTCTGAAATTGAATCTACTTTCAATTCCTATAATTTGTTTTCGTTTTCTTTATTTGTATCTAATTTTATTTAATTTAAAAAAAAACACTACATAATATTTTCAGCAGACATTATGACTCATTGAAATGAAATATCGGTATCTCTAAAAATATACAGTGAAAAATTTAGAAAAAAATATATTCATAATCCTTAAACTGTTCTTTTCAAAAGGGTATATTTAGATTTTAGTTTTAAGTAAAAATTAAGATATATACAAGGTGTAGAAAATCATGTGTTTAAAATCTGCAACATTTTCATCTTGGTCAACTGCAAAACATTCTAGAAATTATAATATTCATCTATTAGATTCAAAATTACAGTCATAATAAAATAGAGTCTCTATAGATTGTTGCATTATATTTTGTTTCTTAAAAACATAAGTTTAATAATATATACATTGTTGTAGTAAAAAGTAACTCATTATCATTCCTTTCATGTTTAAGGAACATACTGTTAAACAATTTTCAAATTGACAAATCAAATCGTGATAAAAAAAATTGAAAAATAGTCCTTGGAAAGCTAACAAAATTATTTACAAGTTTTGTTTTTACTCTAAAGTGAAATTCTAAATAAAAAAATACTTTAGTATGCCATAAGTTGAAGAACTTGTGACAATACAATGTTTTTCTCATAAAACAAGAAAAAGTGTAACCCATCTTCATGATTCCACCCTGTAATCCTTGAATTTCTTCTGAAAATACTTACTTAAATTATTACGATATAGGATTATCAATTAACAAATTTTTAACTATCTCCTCTTTACTTTCAAATATGTGCACAACATATATTTCACATCCTTTCCTTGCATTTATTTTGAACTACAAAGAAGAAATATATCTTACTGACAAACATCGAGGTACTCATTTTATTATTTTGATTTTATCGGATTCATCTAAATAGTTAAAATTCTTTTCTCAAAAATTCACAATACATAAGTGTTTTTCTAATGAGTCCATGAATATGATTTGGTGTTACACACCTAATTGCCACACTTAAGTGTCACAACTATTATACATCTAAGTGTCGCACCTTAGTGTCACACTTTACCAAGCATCACACTTAAGTGTCACAACTTCATCACTATGAATAAGTGTTTATCATCATCCCTAGACAAGTTGGAAGGGAAACATATCAGTTGGAGGTCAAAATACTACCTTTTTCCTTGAGATTTTTTCCTTGTTTGAGCTTCATCACCCCCATCCCATATACAAGGAGGGATAAACCCTCATCATCACTCCTTCAAAGTTTCCTAAGGATAAATAATCCCTTTTTCATCGCCCTGTGCACAATTATGGGGGAGAGATGAAGTTGTTGCAACCATCATGACTTATTTTCTGAGGTCGTTTATGATATTTTTTAGTTGGTTAAGGGATTGGTTCGAGCTATCTCCTATTGAAGGAAAGGTAAATATCGTTAGTTGATCCAAATCCTCATTTGAACACATCCTCTCCTCAAAACTATGCTATGGTTGTGATGCCTCAATACCTATAAAATGAAGGCCTTGCTTGAGTGAAAAGGGGGGGATAATTTCAGAGTATCATACTTATGATCTTCAGACATTCAAGAGGGGAGATAATTTCAAAGCATCATACTTATGAACTTGAGACATTCAATATTAAGGAGAAATAAGAGCATCGTACTTGTGATTGTGTGAGATCCAAGGTCTTGGAATGGAGAGCTTGGAGGATTCGTTGGGATATCAATATTGAGATTGTAAGTGCTTCCATTTTGTTGGATTTCCATTAATATATATATTGAACTATTCCTCTCATGTCTATGAGTTCAAGTATATACATGTCCATTGTTGTTAAATTCATCATATATAGATCTATTTTACTTAAAAATATAGTGTGGAAGAAGGATACTTTTCTTCATTCTTTGTAGGTATTTTCTTGCACCTAAGGATCGGACATTAAGATCAAAGGTTGGAGAAACGAGGAAAATCGACGTAAAAATTTAAGTCATCCATCTCTTCCTTCTCATTCTAATTGTTGAAATAGGTCTAGTGGGGATTCTCATTCTAATTATTGAAATAGGTGTAGGGGGGAAGTAGTTCACCATTTGTTTTCTTCTATCTTGGATCAAAGAGGCGTCTTGATCCAAAGGGGGAACTTCACCACAAAAAAGCAGTGGTGACTCCATTGGGGATGGATCATTTGTTTTAGTCTTCCCTTGGTGTTTTTATAGTATTTTGAGTCTTTCTTGTTTATAGTGTTTTGAGTCTTTATTGTTACATAATAGTTTTGGTTTTGATGTTTCTTCTTTGACCTCTCCCCTTCCCATTTCATCATTGGGAAGTTATATGAGTCAAACACCTGACCTTATCTTAGATATGGGAAAATTTTTAGTTTTTTACAACTTTACAGGCTTCACCTCCCCTGTATAAGGGAGTACATAATGATGAAACCTTGATTATCCCTCCTTGTTAGTGTATTTAGGAGCAATAATTGTTGGGTACATGTTATATTATTTGCATGGTTATAACTAGTGTATACGTTTCATCAGGCATGTAGGAGGGTGGAGGGCCCCATTTCCTAGAGTTTCAAATGGGGGTGGGAGGCCACCTGTGCTGGGGTAAGGGGGGAAAAACCCTAGAAAAAAAAATTGGCAATTTTTTTACGTCTTTTTTTGGGCAGTTTTCAACACATGTTTTTTGCCGATGTTTTTTTTTATTTCTGGTTAATGAATTAGGGTTGTTGACTAATCCAGGTTATTGTATTAGGATTTTGGATACTACAGAATCCTATATGAATATTGTATTATAAAAAATGTATGAGAAGATGAATATAGAACATGTTGGCTTTCCCGGTTTGGGTTTCCAGGGGAAAAATCTTTGTTTAATGTCTGTATTTTCCATTGTGTATTTTTTGTTCTTTTATTGAAAATATGTTGGTCGTAAATAATTGTACAAGGTTAAAATCTACAACAATATGCTAATAATTTCCCTATTTGCATGGATTCATGGGCTATAGTCCTTGTTTTGAGTGAATTTGGAGCTTACTTTTCCTCCTATCCATTAATGTTTTATCTCATACCTTTACATTAGATTCCTTCATGATTGATTGTAACTATTTTTTATTGAAGTTCAATGATTATCACATGTTTTGTTTTCTCCTTTTAGTTTGAGATTCATTCAAATTGTGAAATGTCTGTGACTTCCCTAGGCTAACTTGATCCTTTGGCTTAGTCTTTGATATCAATAGTTTGGTCCTCGTCAGTTGTACATTTTTAAGCTTATATATATATATATATATATATATATATATATATATATATATATATATATATATAGAAACCTAAAGTGTTCACTTGATTCATTTAGGATCCTTTTCTTTTGGTTGGAGTTTTCTTATGTTGCCAGGCCTTGTTTTAGTCCTCTTATATATAAGTCTTTGGAAACATTTCTACCCATAGGTAATATACAGAGCTCTTTTGGAATTTTTGCAACTTTGCATTGATATTTTACCTTTCGTACTTAAATTTTGAGATTTCATAAATTGATTTTCCTTTCCTTTTCACTTTTGATCATAAATTGATTTTCCTTTCCTTTTCACTTTTGATTCTTGTTTTAACAAGTGTTGAAAGAGTTCTTGTGTTTGGATTCTTTCAGCCTAGTCGAGTGGTTTCTTTCTTCATCTTCTTTAGCTTTTGAATTCTTTGCAAGTGCCATTGAGTCCTTTCATTTTGATTGAAAGTGAAATCAAATAAGAGTCTATTACTTTGAGATTTCATGTAATTTTAAAAGAAGAAAAAACAAATTTTGCATTCTACTTTTATAGGTGGAGTTTTGGACATTTATTTGTGCTAAGAAGAAAAATAGCTCTTCTCCTTTCCTTAGATAGAATTCATAGAAATAAAAGATTTTGAATTTTATTCTTTCTACATGGTTTTGGATTCGAGTCATCACACCATTAGTTTCATCTTCGTGCACCCGATTGAGTAAACAACATCGATTAAAAGGAACAAGGCACATAATCTAAAATCAATTAGACTTTTTTCTTTGATAGCAAATTAACAAGTCTAGGATTTTAGAGCCTTGATAGTAGGGTGGAAATTTAACTCTTAAATACCACGGGAATGAGACTATAGAATACTATAGAGTTTAAAATTTAGTAGTATAAATTTGCATTAGTTGGGAAAGATCCTCTCACACAGGAGGAAAACACGAGGTCAAGTGAAGTGATTGATTGAGATTTCCCCTCTTCCTTTATCCCAATGGGACTATTGCAAGTGTGGGGCTTTGAAAAGTGTCAATTCCTTGGGGTGACACCATTTTTGGGTCATGGATTTACATACGATATTCCCAAGCCCATTTTCTATTCTTGATAGTCTATTGTCCCCCCTAGCCTTTCATTTTGAAGTGGTAAACATAGTAACCTCTCATAGGATTCCAAACATGTCAATAAAAGGGTAATATATTTTGGTACTTTTGACAAAAATTCAATATCATCTTCAGTGAACTATGAGGGTAATTTCTTGCGGGCTCTTACTTGAACCTTGGGGGATTGTTTCCTAAAGATCCTTACTTCCCTTATCCATGTCACAAGGGATTTTTTTCTTTCGCTTATATTAGATTTAATTTTATAATGTTTTCTCTTTGATGCATATAAAACCTTAGGTTGAATCCACATCGACGATGAGAGTTATTGAGGTTACCAACCAAGGGACCCCTTTTCAGAGGGAACCTTATGTTTTTCCTTATTTTGGAAACATTTGTCTGCCTTACATTGCTACATTGAATCTACCTAGTTTCACTGTGGGGTTACAAGGATGGTTATTTTCCACTCCTTTGGTATTGAATTCCCTTGTTGTTTCCCAAGAAATTTCTCCACTTCAAGAACATCAACCTCCTATTGACCCTTTTCGTTCTTCACCTATTGCGTCTTCTCCCCTTTATTCTTTATTGCCTAGTGGAAGCCTTGATACTAGTAAATAGGGGGCTAAGAAGAAGAAGAGAAGAAATAACAACAAGAAGAAAAATAAGCAAGGGGCTTTGTCATGAGTGATGATAATGCTAAAAAGTAGAACAAGATAGGTCACAAGCCAAAATTCCCTTGCGGGCTTTGTCAGGGTGACCACCTTCCTAAACATTTCCCTAGTATTCCCAAAGTCATGGAAGTGTGGCTCACAGGTTCTCAAAAACCCATGTTTCCATCCACTGCAAGTCATGCAAGTGACAATCCATCAACTAGTGATCATCAGGTTCAGGGAAAAAAGGGTAAAGTTAGGCTTCCTTTCTAGTTGTGCAGGAAACATCACCGTACTTAACTTTTCCATCACATGGATGAAGCTTCACAATTTTTGGAGGAACTTTTTGTTTCCTAGAAACAACCTCTAGTTGTTTCCCATGATTCCAACCAACAATTGGTTTATGAAGTGTTTGATTTGATTAAATCCTCGGTCGATCCCACTCTTCCCTTGGAGAGTGAACTAGATACCACTAATTTTTTTCTTGTTACTATAGATTCCTCTGATAATTTCACCCATTTCAGCAGAACTCCCTCCAAATGCTGAGGTCATTTCCTTTGATTGGAATAATTTGGTAGATCCTTGCCTTACTTCCTACCTACCTTTCCAAATCCTTGTGCAAGTTTTTGATAAAAACATACATCACACTATTATAGAAGAAGGCACTTGTGTCAGTCTTTTATCCCCAGCCACTTGGCAAGATATTGGTTCCCCTCAGATTTTGTCAGTAACCCATCATCTGTGGGATTTTAATAGAAGATCGAGTCAACCTTTAGGGATCCTTCCTCAATTTCCTATCACCTTAGGAGGTAAAATTGTCTGTATTGATTTTATTGTAGTTGAAGGCCCATTGGACTTTAATTTACTCCTTGGGAGGGACTATGTTTATAGTATGAATTTTTTTTTTTCCACACTCTTTCAAGTGATGCATTTCCCTCATAATGGAAACACGACCATTGAAAAACTTTCATTTATTAGTCCTGATCTCACTTATGACCATCTGACTTCCCTAAATGTTCCCTATATGAAGGTGGTATCCCCTTGTCACATGTAAATTATGTCGTATCATTTCCCATGCCTTCAATTGTTGATGAGAAGGAGACTCTAACTATATGCTCGACTTATTTTGACTTAGATCTAGTAGTTGACATGGTGAACCCTTCAATGGGGGTTTTGGAGTATGATATTTTTACCATTACCCCTATTGAGTCTATTGACATAAATTATCCATAGAATTGTTATTCTATTAGATGAATACCTATTGGAATCCATGGTAAATATTTATGAGCATAGTTCGCTTGATGTTTCAAGCTCATTAAAAAATGAAACATATAAAGATGAACATAGTTCTCTTTTTGTGTAAATCTCGTTAAAAAATGAAACAAATAACCATGAGCATAGTTCTCTTTCTGTTTCAAGGCCATTAAAAATGAAACAAATAAAGATGATAATAGTTTGATTTTTTTGTTAAGCTAATTAAAAAATTAAATAGATTCCCCTCTACTTGATCTTTCACTAGATATAGTACCTAAACCTTCATTTATTTCACCTCTGTCAGTTGATCCTCTTTCTTCCTTCCTCTCTGGTAAACCTATTCCTATTAGTAGTTAGGATTTTAACCAAATGAAGAATAAGAGTCGATGGATCAAACAAATCTTAGGGATAATGTCTCCAGCCTATAGACATCATGATGGAGTTAATACACTAGCTTTTTTCGGGGGAAAAGTACCAACCTATCAACATCATGTTGGAAGAATAACCCGTCAATGGGTATGACCCCAAGCATAGTTTCATTTTTCAGTTTCAAGCTCGTTTAAAAATGAAACCAACCCTGAGCACAGTTTCATTCTCAGTTTCAAGCTCGTTTAAAAATGAAACCAACCATGAGGAAAATTGCATTCTTGGTTTCAAGCTCATTTAAAAATTAAACCAACCCTGAGCATAGTTTCATTCTTGATTTCAATATCATTTAAAAATGAAACCAACCCTGAGCACGATTTCATTCTCTATTTTAAGCTCGTTGCAAAATGAAACCAACCATGAGCACATTTTCATTCTTTGTCACAAGCACGTTAAAAATGAAAAAAATAACCATGATCTTAGTATCTGTTCTTTCTCATGCTCATAAATACATGAGAATAAGTTACGAAGTATACTTTTATTTCTTTTTCAATCTCATAAACACTGTATGATAAAGGTACTCTTTGGAGTCTCCTTTATTCTCTTTTTAGACTCTGTGAAAATGAAAATATTGTTGAGCGAGATTATTTCTTTTCACAATCCTTAAAAGGATTTGAAAGGATGTCTATTCGGTGTAAGTTTAACCCTTTCTTGGACCATATGGACTACTTAATAAAACTGAATACTCTAGTCAATCTCGACTGGAAGAGTTCTTCCTTGAATTCTTTTATACTTTTTCGGGATCAAGGGACTAAATTTATGAAAAAGAACACCCTTGAAGTCTTCTTTAATATATTTGCAGACTCTCTAAAAGTGAAAATACCGTCGACTTTACCTTATTTTTTCTTGTAAAATTATACATTGAAGGACCCACATGGGATCAAACTCCTCCTTCTTCAGGTTCGTTAAACATGTGATGAGGGACTCATCGAAGCTGAGCTATATTGAGAATATGATATCTTCCTCAATTTCATTAAAAAACAAAAAGGTACTTACCATCCATGGTTGGGGAAAAATTTGAGGGAAGTGGTTCATGTTTTGGAAAGCATTATGGAAGTTGTTTATTGTCTCCCTTGAAAATGACACATGTTTTTCTCATGTCTTACAATTGGGTAATCTACTTGTCTCTAATTCATACCAATCCTATGAGTCAGTATACTCCTTTGACTCACCTAAAGAGTTCCCCAGTTATTGCCACACTATGTTATTGGTCTAGTCAATGTTGCTAAGTCATTTTTCATGCCTCACAATGTTCAAGGGATGTTTCAACCTAAGTCCACCACTTTCCAGTATTAGAAAACTTCACCGTCATGTAATTTTGTGCTCATTTGATCCATCATTTTACATCAAATTCATGTGTCAATTTTTTATTGAAAATGGAGTACATATCATGGCCCTCCTTCTATGAATTTTTTCCTATCGACTTCAACACATTATTCATGAATTATACATAGAAACCATGTAGTACCTTTGAACATTCATGACTCAATCGTAGGTATCCTCGCTTTCTATAGTAGGTTTACATCATTGACCTATGATCAAATCATTCCACAAATTTTAAAATTCACCTTATTTGTTCAGATTCACTGGAATGTGCTAGGGTACCCTGGGAGTCATTTTCATCACTGGTAATTTCCCTTTCACTTGTTAACGGTATACATCAATGATCGATAATGAAGTTGTTTATACCATGTTCAACATCAACACATATATTCACATGGCTAGAATTGTACCATTTTGGGATCGAGAAAAAGACAACGAGAACTCCTTAGGCACCTAGGTTGTGATGGAGACTATTTGAGTACTTAGAAGATTCCAATATAGTGATCATGTGGGAAATATTATTGATATATATTTTCTCACATAGATCCACTATGTATTGGTACGTGGCTATGTTTTGTAATAGCATATTTCCATTGTGTATTATTTTGTGGTCCGACCTGATTCAGTTAAGGAGATATGGATCCACATTGTATATTTAGTGGGCATATCCTTAGTTGGTACTTTCATGGATCTGTAGTGTATTTATTGGTAGCCATGCATTGAGTTAGCTTATTCAAAGCATGGATATGCCTACCTGGGAGATGATATGTATATACACTTTGATTTGTGTGTTACACATTATTTTGGTCACCCCAATGATCCACTGACAACATGTGTTCATGTTCCTAGAAAAGCTAAAAGAGTCTTTCTCCATGAGGAAAGTGATTTTCTTTCCCTTTTCAAAAACCATATTAAGGAAGGTCATTGCACCTTGAAAAATTCATGGGGTGCAACGATTATTGATCATCGCACCCTGATCTAGAGTTGGACTACACCATCTTCGCAGGATGCACTATACCTAGGGTGCGACGATGCCAAAAGCTAAGGAAAAGTGAAACTTCATGAAAGTTCTAGAAGGGGATCTTCTAGAAAATGAGGTGGCCTCCAAATGGTTTGGATCTCACTCTCTTCTCCGATTTGGTGGGATCATCCTATTCTCCTCATCCATCTCTCTTCCACACTATATAAAGGGGGATCTCTCATGGAAAAGGCGAAGGTTGAATAGGCTAAGATTTGTATGGAGATTTTCTAATTCTTGTTGGGAGCTTTGCTTTAGTTCTACAAGCTACATGGTGGATATTCTTCATTCAAAGGCTTTGGAGAAAAAGTGTGTGTGTTGGAGCAAAGGGCCATCGAAAGGGGACCTTGCGACATCAACGCTTTGGTTGTAATCTCCAATTTCTACTTATTATAATACAATGATATCTTTATTTACCATAAAACTAATCTTGTTGTATTGTATGATTCCTTAATATACATAGGTTCTTGTTGAGTATATTATATTTCTTTCATTTTGGTTGGCTTGTGTTCCCTAGCAGGTTCAATATCTTTGGAGCATTGGAATGGAGCTATAATGGAAATGGAGAGAGGAAACAACATTTAAACGATATGTTGTCTATCTCTTGTTAAATAGTAAACTCAATACTTAGAACCTAGGGAAAGTCTTATATTCTATTTTGTTTTGTTCTAGTTCCAAGTGGATCTAGGGAGATTTTTTTATGTCCACATTTACTGATTAATCCAATAACAAAATTAGAAACCATACAGGGGATACGACTTTATTTGGGTTTTTTTCTTCTTGTTTTCTTTTAGCCTGCCTTCCTCTGATTAAATTTGTTCTTTGAGTCTGTGGGTGATCCATCTGGACTCCTTGGGTCTGAAAGTTCAATTAGAGTTTTTTCCTTTCTTCCATTTTTTCCTTATTTACAGAGATCGTCGCATTGTACCATATTGGCATCCTATGACAAACCTAAGATGTCGCTCCCTTCTTGTGCAATCCAGTGAGAAGATGTCACTTTGTGCTATATTGGTAGCCTGCAACGACCCTAGATCGTCACGTTGTACCCCACTGTCAGTCTGTGACGGTTCCTATAGGAATTATTGGAGTGAGACAATTCGAATTTTTCACCCAGTTTTTCCTCAGTTTCCTCAGAAGAACTTCTGATACCAGTGTTTATTGATTTATGAGTTTAAAACTTGCATTTGATTGGTTTTTAGGGATAGAAAGTTTGTCTTTGTAATTTTGAAAGTTTTTGGGTTTTGATCTTTGTCACAAGGATATAATCTCGGGATCTTGATCTGAGTGCTTGTTTGATGAAGGATCTTTGATTTGTTTGAGGTTTTGGATTAAGTTTAATTTCTAGATTATGTGTTGATTGAAAGACAATTTTGTTTGCATTTGACAAAATGATTTCTTATCTTTGTCATTTTTGTCTATATTATGAGTTTTGATTTGGGAATTGTGTTGAGAATGTCTTGATTTTTTTTGCATTACACTTTCTTTTTCGTTGTTATATCTCTGATATGATTTGAAAAAGAGAGGACTGAAATCACATCTTCTTTGTAGTAATTTCTTACAATAAAATTATCGCATCCGAAATATCTGTTAAAGAGAAGAATTGAAAATTTTTGTAGCTTATGATTATTGGGAGTTTAGTTCATTCAAAATTGAGAAATTGTGATTCGTAGTTTTTTGTACTTCAAAAGAATACCTTATCCCTACTGTAATTAGAGTTCATTGAATTAGAAGATTTCACATTCATTTTTTCTTTCATTTTATTGGGTCAAGGTCACAACATCATCAATTTCATTTTCATCTCCCTTTTGAGTAAACAACAACCTCTAAAATACAACGTAATTTTAAAATTTATTAGCAACTTTTATTTTCTAGGAATTCTTTTCACCAACAATTAGCTAGGATAGCTCTTTGGAATAGGTTGTAAGCCACACTCTCCAAAGAATCAAAACATGCAATAGTATATTGTGATAGGGAGAGTTCAAATCCAATTGCTACATTTTGTTCTGGGAAGACTTCTAATACAAGGGTCAATCATGGGGTCGCATTAGGATTGGAAGAGTTACTCACCCTTCTTTGTTGGTCTTAGTGTAGAGATTGGATGTATTATTGGGGGTCACTTGAGAGTATACCCATGATTATGTGTGGGATCTTCTAGAGTTGATTTTAGGCTAGATACCATGCCTTTACACGTGGATTGGACTATCGACCATTTCCCTAGGAATCATTGTCGTGATTGGTAACCTTAGTAGCCTATCTCTTTAGGGTCTTTACACAAGGTGACTATGGAGGACCAAGTCTTCATGATACCTTGAATCGACATTGGCCAAAATCACTAGGGCTCCTTTGAGGGCATACCCATGATTGTGTGTGGGAGCTTGTACCAAGGTGTAAGTCTATTAAGAAGGTCGCCAACCATGGATGATTTTAGGGGATAAATTTCACTCATGGGCTAATTTTCCATGGTTTTTCCAGAACCGAGATTCACTATTTTAAAAATGATTCGCCCAAATTCTATAGGATAAAATTATTTTACCTTAAAAATTGCCAAAATTGTATAAAAACTATATAAAATTCTTATAAATTTGAATATTTTTACAAAAATATCTCCAAACATTTATAGTTTCTATATGAAGGATTAGTAATATTTGCCAGGGTTTCTACATTTAAAAAAAAAATCCATCCTTAAAATCATCCCTATTGCCAATGTAACTTTTCCACCTGCTTTATCCCAACCCCTCCTTGTCTTGATTTTGCGACGTTGGATTTCATCACCAACTAGTGACCTCGAAATAATAATTTTTTTTTGCTTAGTTTGATTTCTAGATTTTATTAGTGAGTGTTGTTTATTTATCTAGCTGTCCATAGATTTATTTCATTCTTTATTTGGATCAACCAACATCGACCTTTGTAATTCACGTAGGATGAAAAGGATACCCTCGAAAGATCTGGAAGGTTACCTCCCTTTGCTTCCTAACTCACCAGAAGGATCTCTTGAGGGAGTAGTCAATAACAAAGTAGCTTCTAAGGTTCGAAGCACAAACTCTTTAGAGGGAATCATAATAGTTTCAGATTTTTTAGAGGTATTCTGACTTCCCCCAGATCCGTTATTGAGTATTAGATAAGATGTGCATTTACTCCAGATGAATTCATCGGGAGAGATTGTTGTTGTTGCGAATATTGAACTACATACTGGACCTCACACAATATCTCGAGTAGATGATCCAATTTTTCAAAGTAAATCATTTAGAACCCCGACTCACATAGCTCGATTTTTTATTCCTAGCTTAGCCCCTTCTTCAGTGCAAGATATTTTTGGCTCACTAGGAACGAGTTATAATCAACCTATGGCATCGCAAATGCCTGAGACATCTGCTACCTATACTTTACCTTTAGATCATTTTAATGGCACAACCAGTGATGTCACCATAGTTTAAGACCAATTGTTGGTTGGTTCTCACTCAATTATTCCCCTCCATATGGCCCATTTTGTTATGGTCCCACAAGCTACGATTGTTTCTACCAAAAATACGGTTATCACTCAAGACCCTATTGGAAGAACACTTCCTTTTAGACCAAATATATCACTTCCCCCTGGGTATAACGATTTTAATACTTCCATTGCTATCCCTACCCAGAATCCCTCTAGGGGGACTGGACGTTTTTTTCCTCCTAGGTATAATGCTACTACTTAGTTTGTTCCTACACATGCCCAGGTTCTCTCCAGGGGTTCTTCCATTCCTCCTCCACCTTTTCCAGAAGGATCTAATCATCCTGGACCTACTACATCCAATCCAATTGGAGGCATTGGTCATTCTGTCAATTCTAGTTTTCATATTTTTTTTGGTGGTCAACCTCAACTTGGGGGGAAACCTCAGATTGGGGGACAACCTCAGCTTGGGCGGAAACCTCAAGTTGGAGGCTATAACCCAGTTTATGGACAAAGTATACATGCGTTACAATATCAACCCTGGAATCTTCGTTTCCAAGGGAATCAACAACCATCTAGGGGGAAACATCCTCAAGTTAATTCTTTTGTTCCCCTTAATCTTGACCAACCGTATCCAGGTTTTATTGTAACATCCTTCTCTGGCGCACTGAGAAAACTTATTATTTGAGAACACTTGCTCGCAAGTGATCTAGACTTTTCTGATGTTAAAACATTTATACTTGATTATGATGCGTTATGATAAATGACATGATTTTTTACTATTTGATGTAGACAGGTGCTATTTGACCCAGTTGTATTGAGTGTGCAGGGTTTTGGACCTTGAGGATGCAGAGGCATCGGTGGAACCCCTTGGACTCTGGATTGAGTCAGGGAGTGTGCTATTTGGGTTGCGTTATTTACTGTGATATTTCATTAATTTGATGATTTAATGTTGACATGTTCTGACATGATTGTCGATGATGCAGGCTGATGATAGCTTGCCGAACAGACTCACATATGGAGTAAAGGGGCCACACATGATTTCCAAAGAGGTTGAGGGAGAGGGGTGGACAACAGCCCTGCCACTGCCTACTAGCACTCCTGTCGTGGCTCGAACTGTAGGTTAACGATTACCTAGTTCGAGAGGATCCACGATGCCGTGAGGGTAGACTGCGACTGTCACTCACGATGATTATAAAGGGCACGCAATAAGGTGGGGGCCTTATTCCTTAGAGACCTTAGTCTCCCACAAGTTCACCTGACAGATTGTTGACTCCAGGGGTTATAGATGTCTACCAATCAGTCCAGTTGGTGAGTGGCACCCTTGGAGCACATGGTGCATCCTGAAGGGCATGTCGTACAAAAGAAACACAAGAAGAGAGTGGCACTCTTGGAGAACGTGGTGCATCCTGAAGGGCATTTCACATTGATGTGGATGAAGGAAACAAACCTAAATAGCCCTAAGACAATAACGCCTTAAGAAATCCTTAAACAACTCCCCTAACCCAGTGTCGCCCAGTTCAGAATCTAAGTATTGAATCTAAAACTTTTAGGGTAAAATTTTAGTCTAACCTTAAGAACAGACCCTGGAATAAAGATAACAAATTAAACAAGAACCCACCTAAGAAATAGTTAGGTCTTCATAAAATTCTTGGGGTAAATAAAGAGAGTAAGGATTTAATTAAACGAAGGGATTTAAAATTTTTTGCAAAGAGGAAATTAATTCCTAACTTGTGAAAGAACAAAAGATATTAAATAAATAATAATTGAAAAGATTAATTGTGCATTTACCTTTTTGGTTTAAAAAAAAAGGGAGGGATTAATAAAATAGGGAAACTAAGTAATAAGGAAACATAGACAATTCATAAGTAATAAAATTATTTAACATGCGGGAGTTTAAAAATTTTTGAATTTAAAAAGATAAAATGAAAGGATTAATTAGCGCATTTAACCTTTTGGTTTTAAAAAAAGAAAAAGGAAAGGGAATAATAAAAATAGGGAAATGAGCCTTTTAATAAATTTAAAGAAAATGATTTTGGGAGAAATGTGGGGGATGAGTGACACTTGTAAGACAGAGAATTTTTAGAGGGTTTTCAAAAAAAACTTAAATTAAATGTGATTAGGGCATGGGGGGGGCTCAAAACTCTATAAAAGAAAGGGGGATGAGGGAAAAAGGGGAGGGGGATGTTAGGTATCATTATGCTACTGAATTTGGACTGGACTGATTTCTTATGAGGAGTTGGGATTTTCTCAGCTGGGATTAGAGTGGTAGCTCAGCCTTCGAGGCGAGCTGGGAAGATAGGCATACTATCTGGACTATGTGTGGCCCCTCTGTGGCTTGGGGGGCTAAGGGGGAAGTAGAGTACCCCTAGCGATTGGCTGGGAGGTACCGGTGTAGTCTCTACGGTCGGCGAGCGGGAGCGGCGCAGAGCGTGCAGACTTCATTCGAGGCACGCGACAAGGCAAAGGTATGCTCATTTATTTTATTGAGTAGAAGGCATCAATAATTATGTTGGGAACTATAAAATGATTTAATGGATGAATTTTGACTGAAGCTTCTACCATTAAATGCATTTCTTAATTTCCTCGGATTAGCGTTCTAGCTGGTTCTATTGTCCTGTGGTTGGGACCTTTTGGTTTCTGCGTCACTCTTGTGTTGTATTTCCCAGATGTGGTATAATCGCATCCAAATGTTTGTGGTATAATTTTTACAATCTGAGACAAGCACTGATATAGTTTCATTGCATGGTCGTATGTACTTAATGCTGGGTTATTATATAGGGCTGTCTGGTGATGTTACCCCGGTAAACTGCTGCTAATGCGTTGACATCTGGTGAGTTTTATTTGAGCTTAGCCCTTTGTCATTGCTTCAATTATTATGGTCTTCGTTTTCGTTTTTGAGATGTTGGGATGTTAGAATTCTCGGTGCGCATTGTAATGACCCTTCCTGTTGGGTCCTTACCCCTTTTGTCTATGCCTTAATCGAACCTAAACAACCCTTTTTTTTTCTCAGTTTAATAGTGCCTCCTCTTGCCTTCCTCCACACTCATGTTATCTCTATATTCAGGGGATATGTGGTACAACGTTTTACTCATTGATTTAAGGGAAGCAAAGAAAATTCCTTCTCATATGATAGTAAAATGATTCTGTTGTTGAGGCACGTTGTTTCTTCGTGTTTAAGCTCTGCATCTTGGTCTTGTTGAAAAGGTTTAGGCGTGGAGGTTATGTGCGGGGTGCTAACTTAATGCGTCCCTGGGAATCCTCCACTGTCGACAGTATATCTCCAAGCAAACATCTTGTCAATGTTCTAGCCAATCTAAATATGCATAAAATCTCATTTCATATGCTGACTTAATGGCTGTGCGTATTATGGCTATGATGGTGGTGCGAATGGTGGCTTCGCCGAGCTTGTTAAGTCTATAACCTGTGCATCCAGACCTTGGGACCACACCCCTTCCTCCTATGCGTCCGGTTGTTCTAGGCGGATCCCCTACGTACAGTGCATTTACCATCACGAACAACGCATTTAACTATGGCATCAATTTAAACTTCTTAACCGCAAGCCAAGTTGACACCCGTAGCCTTAGCGTCCCAATGTATCTACTTTGTTGATAGATCCTTCCGGCAACGACGTTTTTAAGTTTTTTATCTCTAGTCCTTGGTAGGCAAATTGAGACGGTGGTCTCCATTTGACAGCTCGACTGTGTGAATCTACACTTTAAACACTGCCTGTCTTACTGGGGTGTCAGTGTGAATCCCTAGACTGTTGATTTTATTTGTTTACCTGCATTTAAACCATAATAAAATTCAGGCATGCGCTCATCAGTTGCCACTTGGTCTCTGGCAGGCGCTCCCAGCTGCTCTTTTCAATGCCTGACAATTCCAATAACGTTATTAAGGTGTGTTGCTGGGTGACAAAATTGTTGTTTTTACTTTTCATAAGGGTTTAGTTATTGCACCCTTTATTGATAAATTAGGTAGTGATTATTGAAGATGTTGTTCAATGTAAGGTTAGGGTTAGATAGTTTAAATTGAAATTTTTAATGTTACTTTAATTTCCAAATCATTACGGTCCAAAATGTATGGAGAGTCCGCTGCAATGCGACCTTGTTGTTAATTACATGGTAATATAAAATGCAAAAAATAAAGTGCAATATAAATGTAGTTCTAATATTGTTTTAGGGAAAGTTTTGCGGCAATATGACTTGTTAGTATTTTAAATGGAAATTATAAAACGTTATATTAAATGAAATGTTAATATTATTTTAGGGAAAGTTTTGTTGTAATTTGACTTGTTGTAATTTAAATGGCAATTATAAAACACTATATTAGAATGTAATGTTAATATTGTTTTATGGAAAGTCGTTGTAATTGATTTGTTATAATTTAAATGGCAATTATAAAATGCTATATTACAATGCAATGTTAATATTGTTCTATGGAAAGTTGTTGTAATTGATTGGTCATTATTTTAAATGGAAATTATAAAATGCTATATTAAAATGCAATGTTAATATTGTTTTAGGGAAAGTTTGTTGTAATCTGACTTTTTGTAATTTAAATGGCAATTATAAAATGCTATATTAGAATGCAATGTTAATATTGTTTTATGGAAAGTTGTTGTAATTGATTTGTTGTAATTTAAATGGCAATTATAAAACGCTATATTAAAATGCAATGTTAATATTGTTTTATGGAAAGTTGTTGTAATTGATTGGTCGTTATTTTAAATGGCAATTATAAAATGCTATAATAAAATGCAATGTTAATATTGTTTTATGGAAGGTTTGTTGAAATCTGACTTGTTGTAATTTGAATGGAAATTATAAAATGCTATATTAAAACGAAATATTAATATTGTTTTATGGAAAGTCTTGTTGTAATGTGACTTGTTGTTATCTGAAATGGAAAGAATTATGGCAATTATAAAAGGCTAATATAATATTTTTTTATGGTAGGTTGTCGTAAATTTGGTAGGGATAACATGCCAGTAGTGAGGCGATAGATGTTGCATCACAAGGATAGGATGATATAATTTGAGGAGGTGTGGTACTGTCTTTTGGAATCTTAGGGTTGATAGCGTACAAGGAGTATTGTGATTGGTGATTGATGTTTCAGTTGCAAGGTTGTTGATCATTATTGATAATGTTGTACTTGATTGAGAAACCTTCTGTGTGGTTGGTCTTCCTGTGTCAGGCGGGATGTAGACACCTCCATGTAGCCTAGTATATAAGTCTATGTGTGTGTTTAGTTTGTGTAAAGAATCCTGTGTCGTATCAAGAGTCTCGGGCCCTTTAAAGGCAGGGTTTCCACTCTTGCGACACACCTGACGAAGATTACTAGTTTCTACCTGAGCAGTCGGCCATGAGCCTACCTGACCTTCTCTCTCTCCAGAGAAGAGAACTAAGATTTAACGTCGTACTTTCCTGTGCAGAAATAGTAAAATATACTACTATGGATTCTTCCTTCTGTGCTCGTACTGTGCGTAACCCAGTATGTCGTTAATGTTTGTGTGGTGCGCCTTATGGCTATGGTCGTTAATGCTTGCAGTTACTTGTTGAGTGCTTGGTGTCTTCCTGTTGTGATCATGGTGGTTGTGTCTTGTTAGTCGTCGGGTGGCGACATAGAGTCAAGTGTGTTTGTTTCCTATCTACACACGCGCACACACCTTAGAAAATAAAATAAAATAAAAATATTTCACCTGTTATCAGAGTTGTTGTCGTAACGACCAGGTTCCTTACATTTATGAATCCTACCTAGGGTAAAAATTATCAGTCCAATGTTCCTTTCTAAGGGAACACACCTAATATTGATCAAAACCCTCCGCAACCAATTCTGTCAAGACTGTCTAACTATCTACAGACTGCTTATGGTCCTACTGATATACCTACAAGACTTCCTCCTCAAAACTACCAGTTTCCTCAAGTGAACAAACAATTTCCTTTTCTTTCCACTTTGGATTTACCAAATTTATCTAGGATTTTTAATGATCCTATTTTGCATTCTCCTTATTGACCTGTCATCCTAACCAAATTACCATCTGACATTCCTAAGTTTGACGGTCGATCAAGAGAAGACCCAAATAACCATGTCATGACTTTCCATCTTTGGTGTTCATCCAATTCATTGATGGATGAATCCATAAGATTACAACTTTTCCAAATCACTCTCACGGGTTCAGAAACAAAATGGTACATCGAGTTACCACGAGGAATATTTAATGACTTCAATACCCTATCCATGGCCTTTTTAACACATTACCAGTTTCCAATTCGATATGAGACAAGAACCAAAATTTTGAGTTCTTTTAAACAATCTTCTTCCACTCACATTTCTAGTCACATTCATGAGTGGAGGAGGAGAAGATGCTTAATCAAAGTTCCCCTTCCTGATCAAATATTGGTTGAATGGATTATGAAATCACTCATTGGGCCTATAGCCCATGATGTTGCCATGGGTGGTGTCATCACTGACGAGAAGGTGATTAGTCGTGCTTAATACCTAGATATCGTTTATTCACAAACGGGCACACTTTATGACTTGATCCCTGATGATCTTCATACTTCTACGAATCCTACCCCAACACCTCCAACAACCTCTCATTTTGTTGATGGTGTGATTGGCACCTTTCATGCTGAGACTCATTCTTCACACGCCAATCATGCCAATCCCAAGTCGAATCTCCACTGCAAAATCTCCCACTAAACCCAGGTTTATCACAGACCCAAGATAAACTTGATACATCAAGACCAAGACAAACCCTCAACAAAAAAGGCATCCCTCTGAAGCTAAAAATGAGATTTGATACTGCATGTAAGTTTTAAATCTATGAAGTAAAGAAATTCATATATATTCTTAAGCAAAACAAAATTTAATCAATGGCTCATACACATAGCACACAAAGATTTTATACCTGAAACCCTCAACCGGGAAAACCTTTCTTATATTCATTATATCAAATTTCACCATTCACCATACAATATATATATAATGTCTTTAGGTATTCTGTAGATACCAAAACCCTAATCCATTAATCCAGGATTAATTTACAAAACCACTAAAAATAAAAAAAAATCCCCCAAAAAAAAATTTTGGGGCATTGCCCCGAACTACCGCCCGTTTCCAAACACTGCGCATAACCACGGGGGGGAATACCTACCCCCCCTAGGACCCCCCTAGGAAAGCGCCTAGCACACACGACATAGATATCAGTACTAGAGGGATCGTCAGACACAATTTTTATATATGATGTACCCAAACACACACATGCAAAGAATATAACACATACCCAACACTAATATACAAAATACTCTTATTTCTACTCCTTCTGGTATAACCTCTAAAGTCAATTCGGTTAAATCTACACCTACCGGTAAAAACAAAAATAAAAAGAAAGGGAAGGGTAAGAATAAGGAGGAAAAAAATACTACTGAACAATATGAGAAGTCCAAAATGTCGCCCGCTGATGAGAAAGATAAACGTAAACCTCGTTACCCTTGCCTTTTTTCTGGTGATGACCATTATACAAAATATTTTCCACGATGCGTCTAGGTTACTAATTTCCTATAGGGGAC
Organism: Picea sitchensis; assembly: GCA_010110895.2. Lineage (NCBI taxonomy): Eukaryota > Viridiplantae > Streptophyta > Pinopsida > Pinales > Pinaceae > Picea > Picea sitchensis. The sequence continues at coordinate 101,621 of SNQJ01S0006798.1, read as the reverse complement.
CGGGAAGCCTTACACACCTGTCATCTTATCATAATCACTTCCTTCTCAACAATAGGCCCAATTGGTCATTCATGCAAACCTTCTCCTTCTACCTCATCTTATGTCCTTATGTGTACTGGTGACTCCAAGAAGAACGAAGTTGCAGTCACCACTCGAGTCAAAGATTATTCTCCATCAAAAGAGAAAGTTTATGATATACCACCTTTGTTGGTTCAACTTCCTCCCCCAACTTCACCTCCAAATGGTCCTCTTCATCTCAAACGACTGGGTCTTGATAAATTTCTTCGTCCTCCTCCTAGGGGTGTTGTTCAAAAGTCTTCATTTAATCCTCAAGCAAGCACTGCCCAAAACTACAGTATTGTCTAAGACCTCATGCAAGAGCCCTCTGTGATTTCGACTCTCGAAGTCCTTCAAAGTTGTCCTACTCAACATAAAGCGTTGTTAAAGGATATTGTTGGAATTGATCCTACCGATACCATTTTGATAATCTTTGACTTGGAAGAGCATATTCCAAGGAACCCTTCTCAATTAGCATTTCAGATCCAATTTGTTGTGTAAAACAAGAATATATGTAGAATCGTTATTGATGAAGGAGCCTCGACTTGCGTTATGTCTGTTACTTGTTGGAAAGCTATTAGCTCTCCTAGCCTTACCAAGTCGCACAATACTCTTAATTCCTTCAATGGTACAATTTTTAAACCTTATGGTGTACTTCCTTCGTTGTCTATTACGTTAGAAGGTAAGTCGGTCAATGTCGAGGTTGAGGTATTTCATGCACCTCTTGATTATAATCGTCTTCTTGGTCGTAGCTGGATTGATTCCATGCACACATTTCTGTCTACCCTTTTCCATGTGTTACATTTTCCACACCAAGGAAAGGTCATTACTATTGACAAACTGGCCTTCTTTAATTCTGATTATCGTATTAGAAATGTCCCTTTTATTTCGAAGACACCTCCCGATTATGAGAATTTCGGTGTGGGTCTTTTAAAAGATTCCACCTTGATGGGTACATTTCCTATTCCACCACCCGATATTCCTCCTCCTTTTGTCGCTTCGATTAACATGATATCAACCATTGTTCATGAAACCCCAGAGTCATATGAACCATGGACAGTACCTATCTCTAGTGATTATATTTGTTACGATGACAAGATGCCTTTAAGTCTAGTAGAATCCACTTACCAAGCTATTAAATCGACAACTCTTTATCCTCCTTCTTTCTATGGTACATCTACGGATCCATTTCAGGTGATCTTTCCTACTGATGAGATGATAATGTCAGTCATGTCTATGGAAGATACTCCATGGGACGATGGGCATCATCATTCTATCGTCTTCCTAGAACATGATACCATAGAGAGCTACCAACGGATTTCGACTCTGTCGACCGTTGTTGTTATTTATTTTGTTCCTGAGTCAAGACACGATGTTTTGTATGCAGGGAACTTGAGTAATATTTCACCTATCATTCCTCTTGACATATCAGTTAAACCCAGAGTCATGGAAAATGTTCATATCGATGCCTCTTGTTCTACTGATGAGGTTTGCACTTATAAATCCCTTTTTCAAGAGTTTTGTGATGTTTTTTCTTGGAGTTATGAAGAAATTCCAAGTGTTGATCCTGATATTGTTGTGCATGAAATTAAGACTTATCTAGATGTCAAACCCGTTCGTTAGAGACTTCACCCAGTACATCCACGTAAAGTTGTTGCTATTAATCTTGAGTTTAAAAAAATTCTTAAAGTTGGCTTTGTCTATCCTATGGATTTGATTGATTGGGTATCCAATATTGTTTTGGTAAATAAGAAACAAGGAACGATCTTTGTTTGTGTAGATTATAGGGATATAAATAAAGATTGTCCTAAGGATAATTGTCCAACCCCTTTCGTTGACCAGATCATTGATAACTTTGCCAGGAGTGAAATCCTCTCCTTATTGGATGGTTTCTTCGGATATAATAAAATTAATATTTGACCAACGGATGAACATAAGACTAATTTTATTTTCCCTTTGGGAACCTTCGCCTACCGAAAACTACCCTTTGGTCTCAAAAATGTTGGTGAAACCTTTCAACACACTATGTCTTACACTTTTCATGACATTAAGCACATTATACAAACCTATATTGGTGATATACTGGCGCATTCCATGCATTGTCATTATCACTTGCCGCATTTACGGGCCATTTTTTGTATGTTGTCAGTATTATCGCATACATTTGAATCCACACAAATGTTTTTTTTGTGTGTAATATGGTTGACTTCTTGGTTTCATTGTGTTTATACATGGGATTCAGGTAGACCCTTTGAAGGTTGAGGCTATTCTTAATCTACCTCATCCTTCCACGCTACGCCAACTCCAAAGTTTGCAAGGGAAGGAAAACTTTTTACGTCGATTCATTCCAAATTATGATCAATTAATGAAAGGATTCACTCGGCTCCTCAAGAAAGGTTACAATTTTGTATGGGATGATACTACAAACAAAGCTTCTAAGGATTTGAAACTTGCCTTAACCTGTACACCACTAATGTTTCCTCTTGACTATAGCCGAGATTATTTCTTATACTTAGATGCTTTGGACTCTACCATTTCTATGGTTTTAGTCCAAGAGGATGATTCACACGATGAACATGTGATATACTATTTGAGTTGGATTCTCACGACTACCGAAACCAAATATTTACATGTGGAGAAAATGGCCTTGGCAGTTGTTCAAGTTGCTCAACGTTTTCATCACTACATATTATTATGCAGAACCAAAATTATTTATGATTGCAACCCCATGCAACATATCCTTACTCAACAATTTTTTGGGGGAAAATAATCCAAATGGATATTTATTCTCGAGGAGTTTGACTTGGAGTTTGAATGCACCAAGTCGAATAAGTCTTTGGTTTTTTCTGAATTGATATGTGACCTTCCCTCTACTGAGACATAAAATGTGGTAGAGGATTCCTTACCTAACTAATCCCTCTTTCTGAGCATTTCTAATGACATATGGTACAGAGATATCATCATCTATCTCCAAACTCAAAATTTTCAGCCTAATCTTTCTAGTATAGATCGTCGTCGTATATGTTATCAAGCCTACCAATACATTATTCTCGGTGATACCCTTTAGCACCGTGGTATAGATTCCATATTTTGACGATGTCTCACTTACGATGAAGTTGAGAAATATTTGAATGAATATCACTCTGGAGCATGTGATGGCCATATGTCTAGGTATGCCACTTCCCAAAAGATCTTATGAGTTGGTTATTTTTTGCCTTCATTGTTTAAGGATTGCATCATTGTTGTCCATAAATGCCACTCTTGTCAAACTTACAACAATAAGATCCGATCACACCCTGCTCCTCTTCACCTTGTAGTTTTCATTGGTCCATTATCTAAATGGGGCATTGACTTCATGACATGTAACCCTTACTCGACCGGGGGGCATGGATACATTATTGTAGCTGTGAATTATTTGACTAAATGGGATGAAGTGATGCCTACATTTGATAATAATGGGAAAACTACATCTTTATTCATGTTCAATCATATCATTACTAGATTTGCTGTCCCTTAATCCATTGTTACTGATCATGGTAGTCATTTTCAAAATTTTATGATGTACGAACTTACTAAGAAGTTGGGTCTTCACCATGAAAACTCAACCCCCTATTATCCACAAGCTAATGTCCAGGTTGAAGCAATTAACAAACTTATCACTACTATGCTTCGATGGATGGTAGGAATTCATAAGTCAAATTGGCACATGATGTTTTTCTCATCATTATGGGCCTATCAGACATTTGTTAAATCTTCCATGAGATTCACACCTTTCTAGTTAGTATATGGTATTGAAGGAATATTGTCGATGAATGTGAGATACCATCATTGAAACCAGCCGTCGAACTTCTCCCTAACACCTCTACTAAGGAAGAACATCTTTTGTATTTGATGCAATTAGATGAAATCTGTTGTCATGTTGCCTTAGTTATTGAAACCTAGAAAAAACGTGTTAAATTCCAATATGAGAAGCACATCAAGCCACATGTTTTTTCTAAAGGTGATCTAGTTCCTCATTACGATCAGGATCGTGATTTGCTAGGGGTTGGTAAATTTGAGCCCTTATGGCAGGGTCCTTATATTGTGAAACCGATGTTGGAGAAAGGATCTTATGAGATGGTAGATTATGATGACATTCCTTTGAGTGAACCCAAAACTGGGCTTTACTTAAAGAAGTACTATCCTTAAATCATTTTTTCATGAGTGTTGTGTATTTTTAGTGTATCATACTCTTGTGTGTTTTTTCGTTGTTTGGTTCCATCTTTCAACTACTTACCATGCATTGTGCTTGGTTTCCATATGTCAGTGTCTTAAATACCCTACATTGGCTTTGTTGATGGTGCTAGTCGCAACACTCAAAACATAACATTTGATGCTTGGGAAATCTATGCATCTATGGATGAATTTATTAGTCTACATGGTGTTTTCCTTGGTCATGCAACCAACGATATTGCGAAATATAGTCCAGTCATTGAATTATTGACCAAATTTGTTTCACTTGGAATCCACCATTTTATTGTATGAATGGATTCACAGTTAGTGGTACTACAATTGAGTAACGTTTGTTCTATCCAGAGTCCTACTTTGTTAAAGGTATATTTACGAATTCACCTCTTGGAACATCATTTTGATTACATTGAATATCAACACATTCTTAGATGTCTAAATACATTAACAGATGCTTGGATAATTATATATTAGACAGACATTTGAGACATTTATAAAATCCAATCACATTTTTGTACATAAAACAAGTAAGCTGGTAGGAGCCTCATATTAATAACAATAAAATTTTACAGAAAGTATTTTTGTCCAAAGACCAAAATATCAAAAAATGTGAAGCACATGGATTCATATATAATAGATCATCAAGGATGTTGCTCTCTATAACATGTGACTTCTTGTGCTACTCTACGGAGCAGTCGACTGATGGAAGTAGACACACCCAATGTGTGGTGTTTGTAATGCCTTAGAATATCATCTATAGAGTCATTTGGGATATTCATTGTGAGTCTCTCCATATTTTTTTCTATGGTCTTGAAATCAGTAACAACTATTCCTTCTACGACACCTCTCTCCCCTCTCCTTTGGATAGGGGATGAAACTGGAGGAAGATAAGTTCCTACATCTGCATCATAGAAGAGAACTCGATTATTCATTGGATAAACAACATCAAAAAAACATCTAATATCTTTAAAAATAACAGAAACATCATATAAACAAAATTTCCTTCTTACCTATCTCCCCCCATTAGGAACCTTTGGGAAGAGCTAGGTCCATATCTCCATGGAAGTCTAGCCTGGCATATGCATAATCTTCGACCATGAGCATTTGATTCCTCAACCACTCGAAGAAGATATCGTTATACCTAATGATAGGACCGACTACATGTCAGACCATGAGGTCTACCCACCTCTTCATTCTTGGATCCTGTGGGGCAGGTATACCCCACTCTACCTGCAAGCGTAAAACTGAGACCCTCTCTAAGAAGAAGGATACCAAAATAGAACCATATTTGAACTGTTTCAACCTACCACTTCTGCACTTGGTCAGTTGTCTTTTCATACTTTTAAGAACCCCTTCGCACCAGTTGAAGACTCGAGGCTCCATACACTCTAGTGTATACTAAAAATAGCTATGAAGAGCCATGTGGGGAGATGCACTCCCTTCCATGTGTGTGATAGTATATAGGATGGTTCGTAGAGGCAAGTATCAGACATATTTAATAGTGACTTTACCATTGTGTTTCTGGGTATCTGACACACAATGTTCACTGATGTAGTGGTTCATAGGCTCCTCGCCACCCCTCCTACCAGTAAGTGTTACTCAGGATCCACAATGATATAGTCATGTTAGGAAGTAGATATCTTCGATATATATGGTGAGTGTGTGGGAACCCACATGAAACTCCTGCTCATTCACATCCCATATGTGAACCAAGTACTCAAGGAGTCTCATTTGGGCCCTCATGCCCTGAATCTTGAAGAATTTCAAGAACCCACACTGCTGGAGGCCCATCACCATTCACAAGTCATTCTCGACAAAGTAATATTCCTCCTCATGCTCTCTTTTGCACCATTCCAACATTTTGACCATGGAAGAATTACCAAATAACCATGAAAATAGATTAGCATCATAATTTTCTTTCCTAGAGGGTTTTTCTTGGTAGATTGATCTTTTAAAACTTTTGGGTTGCGGTCATCACAGGCCTATTCATTTTCACAGTGCGGAGTCATCTCACCCTAGCTTAAGGTTTGAATGAGACGATCCTATATCATCAAAGGCCCCGATATAGGGTTCCTGTGACAAATTCCACACGTGGGTAACCCCAAAAATTCAACCCAAAAGAACATTTTTAACCAATGAAAATTAAATTTTAATCCATAGAAAGATGAAGGAAATTAAGATTACCTTTTTTGCAGAGACGATTTGTGGAGTGATCATTCGTGCACTCTACAATTCAGAGTGAACTAGGTAAAAAGGGGGTTTAGAGCAATGTTTGGATGAAGTTACAAATGAAATAGTGAAATATGGTTTTTTACCTATTTTATTCAGTATTACTACTTTTCATTTGTATATTATACTATTTATATGCTTCATCTAAACCCTAAAGTCCTTACAACTTTACAAGTGGTTGATTTTTTATAGATAGAAAAGTATAGGAGTGAAACGTTGGAACACGGGTCTGCTTTTTGGTTTGTTTTTATGCATTTGTCACATGTACAGATCCTTTTAGGGTTTTTCAGAAAAAACTCTGAGAAAGTATTAATTCTTTCTCAATCTCGTGAAACCATGAGAATGTAATTGAGTAGTCTTTTGTCATGTCTTCGAACTCGTAATGGTGACAAAAAATGAAGCCTATGGAGTATTCTTTAAGCTCTTTTCACGCTCCATAATAACGAAAATATTGTTGAGCGACCATGTTTTCTTCATGCCCATAAAAGTATTTGAAGAAAACATTTGATGAGCGGTAGGTTATCATGTTTTTTATCTCATCAGATTAATTTACGAAAAATGAACTACTGGAGTTCTCTTCAATTGTTTTTCAGACTCTCTAATCATGAAAAACCCCTGAGTTTTCTCTCTTTTGACTCTCTAAAAAAACATCGAAAGAGCCATATGGGATCAAACCACTCCTTCTTAGGGTTATTTAAACATACTCTTAGGGACTCATCTGAAGCAGGAGCTTACATCAACAAGCATATGTTATCCTCCTCAAGCTTGTGTAAAAACAAAGAGGTACTCACCATAGATGGTGGGGGGAAAATTGGGAAAGAAATGTGTCTTTGTATTTGTGTTGGTGGAAGTAATAGTCGCTCTTGAACATAACACCCCCCTTCATCATTGTATCCGACTTGAGAAATCTATTTGTCGCTCATTCGACCATCCACAAATTCATATGTTGGGTCCTCCTTGAGTCAATTCTGCCAACATTGTTGTCCTGTTGTTCATATGTTCAAGATAATTCCAACCTAAATAAGACTTCTATTTGAGTCGACCATCTACAATTATAAATTTTATACCATGTCAGCCTTCGATGAGTCAGTTACAAATCACTTCATACTCTAATCTACTTCAAATCAGTTACTCATTTCATGTCATTGATGAGGGATACAACAAGGCCTTCCTGTGATGTGTCTTTTCCTGTCGTATTCAAATCATTATCCAGGAACAAGAATTAAACATCATTTAGTACCTTGGAGATTGCATGAATCAATGATATGTCTCTTCTCTTTCAACAGTGGGTTCATATCATTGACCCCTGATTGGGAGATTCCATCATGTGTTTGACTTCAACTAATTTATTCACATTTGTTGGATTGTAATAAAGTACGTTTGGAGTCATTGACATCAATGGTGATTTCCCTATCACTTGTTAACATTTCTCCTCATTGATCGTTAATCAAGTGATTTCTACCATGTTCGACTTCAACACCTGTAATCACATGGTTAGACTCATACTTAGGGATGATGGAATGAAGACCCTATATCTCATCATTCTAGTCTAGGTTGTGATTGAGTATTCATGATTTGTATTGACACATAGATCCACTTTGTAGGTCTCGTGGCTATGTCTGAATTTGAGTAATTTTAGAGCATAGATCTACACTGTATCCCTGGTGGCTATGCCGATTCATCATGACGTGGATCCACAATGTAGATTTAGTGGCCATGAATCACTTGAAATTTTTTAATCTGAGTATGGGAATTCCTACCTTGGACAATGGTATATTATTATGTTGGCGCTTGATTGTTTGCAGGTTCCCGATCAGTGCACTCCTTGTTCGACACACACATTCTACAAAATATTTCATATGTCAAAAGTTATAGCTTCATACTTTTGGGGGAATTTTGTTACATATTATTTTTTTCACCCTCGTGATCCACTGATAACATGTGTTCATGTTCCTAGAAAAGATAAAAGATTCTTTCTCCATGAGGAAAGTGATTTTCTTTCCATTTAAAAAAACCATATTAAGGAAGGTCATCGCACCCTGAAAAATGCATGGGGTGCGATGATTTCTGATCATCGCACCCTGATCTAGAGTTGGACTATGGTGTCGTCGTAGGCTTCACTATACGTAGGGTACAACGATGCCAAAATCTAATGAAAATTCAAACTTCATGAAATTTCTAGAAGGGGATCTTATAGAATATGAGGTGGCCTCCGAACGGTTTGGATCTTACTCGCTTCTCTGATTTGGTGGCATCATCCTAATATCCTCATCCATATCTCTTTCACACTATATAAAGGGTGATCTCTCATGGAAAAGGTGAAGGTTGAATAGGCTAAGATTTGTATGGAGAGTTTCTACTTCTTCTTGGGAGCTTTTCTTTAGTTCTACAAGCTACATGGTGGAGCTTCTCCATTCAAAGGCTTAGGATAAAAAGTGTGTGTGTTGGAACAAAGGGCCATCGAAAGGGGACCTTGCAACATCAAGGATTTAGTTGTAATATCCACTTTCTACGTATTATAATATAGTGATATTCTTCATTCCCATAAAACTAATCTTGTTTTACTGTATGATTCCTTGATCACATACATAGTTTCTTGTTGAGTATATTATATTTGTTTCACTTTGGTTGGCTTGTGTTCCCTTGTGGGTTCAGTATCTTTGGAGCATTGTAATGGAGCTATGATGGAAATGGAAAGAGGAAACACAATTTAAATGGTATGTTGTATATCTCTTTTTAACTCGTAAACTCAATACTTAGAGCCTAGGTAAAGTCTTATATTTATTTATTTTTCTAGTTTCGTGTGGATCTAGGGAGATCTGTTTATGTCCAAATTTACCGATTAATCCAATAATAGTGTGTCTGCATCTTCCAACCAACTCTCATATTCCAACACCCTCACATACCTACTTTTTTAAATTTTTTCGACCATCATATTTTATTTTGACCTCACACCTTAGGGGGCATCTGCTATACACCTAAGTTTTTCACTACCAAGTTTCTCACTTAAGTGTTGCAACTATTATACACCTAAGTTTCACAGAACAAATGTCACACCTAAGTGTTGAAATTAATTTTCTCACTTAAGTGTCACAACTTCGTCACCATGAAGAAGTGTTTGGCATGCCCCCTAGATAAGTTGGAAGGGAAACATATTAGTTGGAGGTCGAAATACTACCTTTTTCCTTTATATTTTGTCCTTGTTTGAGCTTCATCATCCCCCTTCCCATATACAAGGAGGAATGAACCTTGATCATCCCCCCCCTAGAGTATATTAGCAAGAGATAATCCATTGTTCATCCCCCTGTGCATAGTTATGGGGATGCAATGAATTTTTTACAACCATCATGCCTTGCTTTGTGAGGTTGTTTCCAAGAGTTTGCAGTTGGTTAAGGGAATGGTTCGATCTATATCCTATTCAAGGAAAGGTTACTATTTTTAGTTGAGACAAATCCTCATTTGAACACATCTTCTCCTCAAAATTATCATATGCTTGTGATGTCTCAATACCTATATAATGAATGCCATGTTTGAGTGAAAAGCGGGGGAGAATTTTAGAGTATCACACATATGATATTGAGACATCAAAGAGGGGAGAGAATTTTAGAGTATCATACTTTTGATATTGAGACATTCAAGAGAAAGGATGATTAACAAAATCATACTTATGACTGTGTTATCCAAGGGGTTGGAACAAATATATTGGAGGAGTTGCTGCAACATCAAGATAGAGATTGTAAGTGCTTCCATTTTGTTGGCTTTCAATTAATAGATAACTTGGCCCATTCTTGTCATTTATATGCATTCAAGTATATACATGTATATTATTATTATATTCATCATATATAGATCTATTTTTACTTAACAATACAATGTGGAAGAAGGAGGTTTCACTTCTTTATTTGTAGGTATTTGCTTGCGCCTAGGATATTGGACATCAATATCAAAGGTTGGATTAGAGAGGAAAAATGATGTAAAAAGGTAAGTCATCCATGTATTCCTTATCATTCTAATTGTTTAAATAGGTATACAAGGGAAGTAGTTCACCATTTGTTTTCTTATGTCTTATATTCTAACAGGGGTATTGATCCAAGGGGGCTTTCACCTATCTGTAGGGTGGAATTTACCACAAAAAAATTCATAGGATACCAAATGTAATATGTTTAAATCCACCTTAGTTTAAATTCCACCCATAGTTACTATGTAGTCTTTGATCAACTCCACAACCTCACATTTCATTCCAGTAGCTAACTATACTAACCAAGATTTCTTATGTTTAAATTTATTTAGTTTATAGTCTTCTACTAAGCTAGGTGAAATATAACTCAATATTAAACCAAGAACTATTAAAATAGATAAAAAACAATTGGCTAATCATACCTTCAATTTCTACCATTGATGATCATTGAACCGATTCTCCAAGGAAACATTAATCTTATGTGTGCATCTATCCATTTCGTTAACTATGGTTGTTTCTTGAGTGTTGTGCATTGTCAAACTTATGTTTTTAATTAAATGGAAATATATGTACAAATGAGGTTCTTTGCAACCCCAACATTGCAATGGTGGTTGAGTTGTGTTGTTTACCAAATATATAGGTTTGGTACTATTTTGGACTTATACACTTTGTTGTTATCCATTGAATTTGTTTCTCCTAACTGGGACACCATGTGATGGATTACGTGGGTTCTTAAACTGTTTCTTCCTAGGATCAAACTTGTCCATGTTCCTATTCTGCCATGTTTTTGTAGTTTTAGACATCTATTTAAATTGAGTGTAACATAACTTAGTGTGTCTTATTATTTCATCCATTGTATTAGGATTAAGGAATTCATCTTTATCTTTCTAATCTTGAGGCAGACAAATCAGAAACTATTGAACCTTTTCCTTTTGCTCCCTAAGGTCAGTCACATATCTGATCAAATTTATAAACTTTGTAAGTCATATGTCCTAGATTGAGGTCATGAAATTGTTTGGCTTTTTCATCGATATTTGTTTTAAATATTTCTTTTTAAAGTACTTTCTGAATACTTTCCACTTTAGTTCGTTGCTCCTAATTTTGTTCATGGTTTTAGTATTTTTCCACCAATTGGTATCTTTACTACTTAGTTGGTAGACAACCAACCTAGCCCTCAATGTTTTTTGATAATTGTAGATCTGAAAATACTTTTCCATATTCAAAAGCCAATCTTATCCTCCCTCTTCAAACTCACTGTCAAAATTGGTTGGTCTAATATTTTTGAACTCACCAAACAATTTGTTATCACACCACTTTCATTTCTTGGTTTTGAGTGTCATATTTTTTAAAGTATTGTTTTCAGAAATATCCTCACTACTTTCTTCAGTCAATAGTTTTGTTTTCTCACTAAACATTGTGTGTTATTTACGTTTGTGTGACTCATCATTGGAACATTCCCTTTTATGATTTCTTGAAGTATGCCCTACATTTTTGTTCTATTTCATTTTAGTCATATTCTTAAGTAGGATCTCATTTAACTCTTCATGATCTATACTATCCTTTAGTAACTTTTCATTATCAACTTAGATAACAATATATATANNNATATTATTTTTTTATTGAATTTTTGTACACTAGTAACACCTTCATTTTCTCAAACATCATGCTATTCCAATATTTAGTCATATAATAACTATGATATCCATGAATTAAGCACAAATTAACTAAAATGTTCATACATTGGATCAAATCCACATAGAGTACCTAACACATACTTTTATTTTCTTTTGTTATTCCTTAGTTGTTTTAAATTCTCAATTCTTAGAATTATATATATAATAACTAGGTTTATGAAGTTTGAGTCGAATAAATCCACATATCAATACTTTAAATTATCATATCATTATTAACTCCATAGTACTCGGCCTCAGTCTCTGAAACTTCAAGGTCATGACCACCTAGGTACCACATGTTTTGTCTCATACTTCCACTCCAGTCACACATTAATGTAGTTAATGCTAATTGTAAGGACAATCCCAATTAACATGGATTTCCATTTAATTATACATTGTGTTAACTTGAGTTTTGGGATTGCAATCATATCTGGTTCCATTATTAATCGAACTACCTTGAATAAAAGCACTGGGAATATTTTTAATTCATGATTGAAAAGACAATATTATGCCCTTAGTCTCATTCATTGTCCTAATTCAATAGGGTGAAGCATTCAGTTGAAGTTCCACCCTCTATGTTCCATTTAGGGTTTTTAAATTTTATTACTCATGTTTTCATATTTATACTCGCTTTAGATAGAAGGATTTTCATGATTCCAGGTTGAAATAATGTCAACACTCTCGTGTCTAACTCATACACCATAGAATTTTCATCCTGGGTTTGTCATAAGGTTCATTCTACTCATCACTATTATTGTTTCTAATATAGGGGAAGAGGATGCCATTCATGGCATAGAAGCCATCCTTGATATTGACAAGGGTTGATGCTACATATAGCAAAGGTGGTGTCATTAATTCTTATGCCTTATTTCCTTTTGTTTAAGTTCAGGGCGTCAATATATAAGTCATTGTTATATTTGTTACACAAGAAATAATCCAATGATGTTCCAAATATAAACCATAGACCCATCAAGTGGTTTTTTCCATTGCTTGTTAAAAACCAACAGATAAAATATTGACTTTGTATTAAGAGGATTTATCTGGTAATATATCATGATTGTATCTCTATATGTGTTTTTAGTTGTATCTCTGGTTCATTGGAGGGAAAGAATTAACACCCTATGGACCATAACTCAAGAGCAATGAGAAGAAGGTCTATCCAAACCTTAAGAGAAGTCATAAGTCTGGTTGTGAAGTTTTTTGGATGTCTGGCATCTAGAGTTAGATTATCATCAGAACGATGCCATTTGTTGTCATAGGAGCATACCTAGGGTTCAATGCTACAAAAACACACCGAAAAAACACTAACTACCATCCCTTTCGGCAACACCTTCGAAGCAAATGAAGTCTCACCCGAGTTAGAGGCAGGGGTGGTACACCAATAAAACCCTAACTACTGGCCCTTTCGAAAACACCTGTGAAGTAGATGAAGTCTCACCCAAGGTAGAGGCAGGGGTGGTTGTAGGACTCCAGTGTTTTCAACCTTAGCTGGGATAGAGATCTTTGATTCTAACACTTAACATATAACTTAGCAGTTAACATTCATCAGTATCCAATTCTTACTTACAACGCAATTAAACCCTAATTACAGTATTCAACCAGACCTAGCATCTAACAACACTTAGCATGACTAAACAGATCAGATGTTAACATATTCAAGCACTAAGCACATTCACATAAGTCAGATCTAACATCCATATACATCATTAAGCACAAAGCACTAACAAATATATCTATCTATATCAAACCACTAAGCACATTAACATATATCACATCAACACATTGCACAAAGTAGAGAAACACAACATGTACGTGGTTCACCCCCACCCTGAGGCTACGTCCACCAACTCTTTGTCTTCTTTATTATATTCGTCAATTAGTTACATGCACAGAGCCTCAAAAACATACTCTGCAGAGGACAGGAGATATGCACAGCTTGCTAGATCCTCCTTCCTCGAGTAGATCTAAGCACACAACATTCTACAGTCTCTTACAATGAATTGCACTTAAATCTGCAAGTCTCACACAGTATGCATGAATCACTTACAATCCTTCAATCACATAGATCCAACCCTAGAACTTAGCCATTCCTCACCACTTCTACTTATTGCATCTCCTAGTCTTCTATATATATTACAAATTGGGCATAACCATGGGTAAAACCATGGGCCAACATTCTCATACCCGTTACATAATCCCAAATCCCAAAAGGGCGCTAATAGGGGTCAATATCCCAGGATCTCTGCTTTGTCTTGTGCTTCACCTTCGACAGGTTGTCGAAGTCCCAAAATAGATCAAACATGACCAAGAGTCCTCAAAACTTGGTCAAGGGCCAACAAGCCCCCAACACTCACCTTTGACTCATCCTGAGTCACTCTGATCAGACTAGTTTTGCTTCAAAAACCTCAATCTTGGCTCAAGATGCTTTGACTTGTTGTTATGCTACAACTTCTTGTTCAATGAACTGTTGTATGAGTGCTTCATTGATAGGTCCTTCTAGGTGTTGTTCAGCTGTAGTAATGACTTTCTCCAGTTCCTCTCCTCGGTCTTCGATTTCTGTAAATAGTTGGTAAGCCTCATCCTTTACAGGTTGGATCCTTTCAGTTACTTCCATAACTATGCTTTGAATAGTATGGACCTATTTCTTGGTAGTGCACTTATCCTGGGATCGTGTCATTCTTTTCATAGCTGACAGGGGATTCAACTGTGCCTATATTGTCTCTGCTTGATACTTCACCTCCTGGAGTTGCGACTCCAGTGCCTTCAGTTATAGATTCTTCATGATTTGCTCATATGTCTGGGCACTGCGATCATTGAGTTTCTTGCATTCCATGGAAATATCCATTATTCTTTTGACTGTGCTTCGAGCAGTCACTTCTCTTTGATCACTTACATCCTACGGAGTTTCAGGTATAGTGTAGATATCTAAATATGTTATTCTTTGTTGTAGTTGCTGGATGACTTCTGTGAGTTTCTCTACTTGATGCTCAACTTGGTCATCTACCTGTGGCTTTAAGCCTATCATAGAACGAAGTTCTCTATTGACTGTTTCTTTTACCTCGAGTTGCTCTGCGATCAACTGTTCCTTTTCTTCCTGCATTTGTGCTTTCTCCTCATCAAACTTTGTCTCGAGAGTGATCTTATCCTGTTTTGCAACTCTGCATTGTTCTACAAGTACTCCTTGCACCTACTTGAATGCATGGGTGGCTTTTTCTAATTATTCTTATGTGCAACAAAGATGAGCTTCGACCGAATCAGCTAATCGACAGAGTTGGGATGGATCATCCCCCAACTCTAGTTCTCCTAAAGGAAGGGGTGGAGTGGAGACTATGCGACTGGACTGAAGAGCC
The DNA here is from genome assembly GCA_010110895.2 of Picea sitchensis. Classification (NCBI taxonomy): domain Eukaryota; kingdom Viridiplantae; phylum Streptophyta; class Pinopsida; order Pinales; family Pinaceae; genus Picea; species Picea sitchensis. The sequence goes on along the minus strand of SNQJ01S0006798.1, from coordinate 86,127 downwards.
TTCTCTACTCCTTGGAGCTTGACCTCAATTCTATCGTATATTTCCTCCTGCTTAGCTTCTTGTTTCTCCGCGATTTCTAGTGAAGCATCATTTAGAGATGCTATCATGAAGTCAAAGTCATCAAGAGTAAGCACGGTCTTCATCTTGGACACGGTGGCTTTCGATTTCTTCTGGAAAGAAGGCTTCGGGAGAGAAACCTTCCTCTTCTTCAAGGGGTCGGTCTCCTCTCTCGGTGGTGTTACTTTGCCTTGCTTCTCTTCAGCTCCTCCATTATTTATTTCTTATTCTTTGGCATCACCCCATCGGTCAGGTGATACAGAATCAGTCTTACCTAAGGCGCTACTAAATATTGGACCTCTTCAGCCTTCTTTCTTTTGCTGGTTCCAGGTGCACTCTAATCTTTGTGCGTGGCCTCCGGGCTATCCAGTTCAGGGTCAACAGGGATAAGAAGGTCTGTGGACTAGTCCTTAGTGATCTCCTTGAGGTCTTCTTCTATGATTTTATAATATGACTGGAGTTTCTCCTTGTGTTCATCGTCTCGCACTATAATGTAAATGAAATGTCGATCTACGCTGAACTACATGAAGGTTCAAAATATTTGTAATATGTTCAGATACATGCGAGTTTCTTCTTCTATGGATCTCTTCAGATGAAGGTAGTATGTATGAAAAACATCATTTGACTACCACATTTTGTTCATATCACTCGAATACCAAAGTGTAGTGAACTTCGCGGTAAGCGGCTCAAAAGGTTCAATATCTAGGAAGGTCGCACCTTCTGGAATATCCCAGGTAATAAAGGTGATAAGGATCAGGAGCCAACTAAAGTGGAACTTGTACCCCTGATCCTTCAATTCACGACAGTCTTTTTTGAGCTAATTGACTAGGTACTTTGCCTAGTTCATCTGTAAGCCTTCTACACACTTCCCCGCGAGGTATACGACAAAGCCCATGACCTTTGTGGGTCTGTTCTTTTGTACCAACTTTCTGGCTATTAACTAACATGCTAGGTGCACTACACCATTCTGTATGGAGGCTACCTTGTAGCCCCATGTCCCCTTTTCCACTTCATTGTATGTATCTTTGATCTTTTCGGCTAGTGCCTGATATATGGATTTTTCTGGATAACACTCCTATGGATCAGGTCCTTGCATACACAAGCCTTTGATTCCATGGATTAGTGTTGGGTCAAATGTAATACGGTGGTCTAGCCATAAGTATTAGCCATGGAAGCACAACAGTAGGAGCTTAATGCATGCATTAACCTCTTGGTGCCTTCCAAAGTGCGGTATCTTCATTACGTTTAGGAGGGTGGACAATGCGAGGTCCATAGTCCACTACTGAGGGATTATATTTAAGTTCTTTCCCTTCATCTTGGTCAGGTATTTATAGGGGGTGGGCATGTTGTGGTTATTGCGATCTCCGAGGTTGAAATCACTGAACTTAAATGCTATGATCTTGTCTTGTTGTGCTCAAACTACGCGTATCCCCTTCGGGAGGTATGTAGTGACCATGGTGTACTTGAAATCTCTGGATACACTATCACAACTTACCACGGTGGCTAGAGGTGGGATATAATTGAGTAATATAGATGGAATCAACTTCATGTTGGCTAGATCGTCTCTGTGTTTGGTTCTCTTCTCTGATGTCAGTCAAGATGGCCTGAATCTGTGAGCAGTCGATGGGGAGGATTGCACTCCTCTCATTGATGACACTGTACACCTACAGACATCGACATTACTCTTTCAGTCATGAGGTCGATGAGAAATTCTTCGACAGCTTTCTCTGCAACACTAAACTCGTCTGACATACACGCTCATGGTTGAAAATCTCAATTTCAAAGAGTAATCTCTCACTGCAATGGGATAGATGGAAAAAGTGCGATGATCACTGTGCAAGAATCAACTTATTTGTAGGCTAAATTTCACGGTTATCAAAAGTGTTCTCGGTGCACGACACGATGGGATAAATAGATAGCTTGGTAACAGATCGCTTGCAATGGGTAAGAAGCCTTCATTAACTCAGTTCTTCCTGTTATGGCACGGTCAGAACGATCTGGTGGCGAGTTGTCTGACCATAAATGTCTTTATTCCCACTCAAGGAGTCGTTCTAATGGTTATATTTTTCCCAACGACTATATTACTCTGTCATGGATAAGTTTCATGTGACGTTGTTTTGATATCCCGATGAAGTTCTATTTTTGCAAATTTTCCTTCTACGAAGTTTCGTCTGGGACTTTCTATAAATTTTCCATATTAGCTCTCTTCTTACTTAGCTTTGTAGACTTCTTTCCAGTGAGCTTAGTCTCAGTATCCCTTTTTCCATTCTGATTCTTATCTTTTGTGGGCATAGAAACTTCGTGCTGATGAGATTCGTTCATGAGATTCAAGGGAAATACTTCTTCTCTATTTGGAATAGGTACTGCAATCTTTTGGGAGTCCTCTAGTATTCTTGTAACTTCTACATCCAAGTCTCTAGTTTTAAATATCTTTGCTCCATTATCATGTTCTTCAATCAAGTGCACAATCTTCCTAGTCATGAAATATTTCAACTCTTTCTTCTTCTGCTCTAATACTTATTTTTCTTTACTTTTGGTTTGATCATTTTCAATCCAAGGTCTTCCTAGTAACATATAAAATGGAGCATTGTTCTCAATAAATTTAACAACTTCAAATTATTCTTTTATCGAAGTTCCCTGAGAACTCATAGATATATGGGTAAGTCTTCCACATAGGGTTATCAACTTTCCTATGAATAATCTTATTCTCCCCAATGAAGGAAGCATATCAGGACTTCCTAGAATTTCCCAAGTTCTTTCAGTCATGATATTCACCTGTGTTTCCTCATCTAGAAAATAGTCAATGTTGAAGTCTCCTATTCTTGCTTCAATGTACACTTCTTCTTTGAAGATCTCTGATAAACTGACATGTCAGTGATCATTCATGGTTTCTTTCATCTGTAGCAATACATTTTGTGATCCTTTCTAGGGTTCTCTCATAATCTCAGTTGCTTTCCCTTTCTCATGGTATTCTTGTTTCATATTCATCTTTTCAACCTTAGCAATTATTCTAGGGAAATCCAATACTTCATGATCCATAGCCTTACAATGAAGACAACTAGGTCTTCTTCCAGGGCATTCCTTAGTAGGATGTCCTAGTTTTCTACAACTGTAGCAAAGGGTTAATCGTCTCTTTCTTTTAAATTATCCCCATCCTTTTATGTACTGCATGATAGGATCATAGTAGATAACCTGCAAAAATTTCTTTCTAGGGTCTTGCATCCATTTGTTTTTCCAAACATTATTTTTATGTATAGGTATAACGACCCCTTCGTTACGACTACGAGTGAAGAATAAGTGAAAAATTTTATTTTTTTAAAGGTGAGAAGGCAACGACGACAACAATTTGACCACATCACTGATGATTAATGCAAGCACGCAGTCTAGGCAATAGGAAACTATGACTCCATGCACTCGAACAAGGGAAACTAGGTGAAACATGCGTAGATCAACAAGGAGGAACGACTACCCGCCCGATGCAAACAAGACATGCCTACAAGCTAAGAGATTTGATCCCCCTCCTGACACAATGACCTTGAAGAAAAAGACTAGAACCTCAAGGTGTGTGTACCAATGCATGAAGGTGTTCCACCCATGGGCCAAAAGCAACTTACAATGCCCGACAACACTCACACAAAATGTACCGACTATGGCTAAGTTCTCGTGCAGCGCTATCCAATAGGGCCCACCATGATCCCCTCATCAGGAATCATGCCATCCCAAGCTGATAGATGCGTCAATAACCTTGTCACCACACATCCTATCTGGACCGAGGAATCTAGATAATCCGGCGTGCTAGGAGGCGAATGCCAATAAGAAATCCTCGCCCATATCCTATCAACAGGTCGACAAGACACTAATGGATGACAACAAGGGAAGACACAAGCCAATACATGACCTTGTCAAAAACCCAACCCTTTTATCAAGTGTAAAATGGTCAATATTTATAATCTAATTTAGCATTAAATACAGATCTAAATTAACCAGTCTAAATGCAACTAGTCAGTGATTTACAAACCTAACTTAACATGAAATACAAATCTAATTTAGAGAGTCTAATTTACCAAATTAAACAATAACTATATATTGAATTAACTTACTCTCATAACTAAATTAGCAAGTCTAAATGATTACTAGTCAATAATGTGCAAGGCTAAATAAACCTTAAGTGCAATCTAATTCACAAGGCTAAATGACAATTTAGACAACAATAACAAATCAATCTACCATTAATACAATCTAACTCAGAAATTATCAATTGCATGACACATTAATGACAAGACAAGATGTACATTAGAAGCTATAAATTCCATACAATTCAATGAGATTTACTGCCATATGCATTCAATGAGATTTCATGCCCAAATTGTCTAATGAGATTTAATTGCTATATGCCTGATCATATTTAATGTCATTCAGAGCCATTCAATGCACTTAATTCCACTGTTAAATTATATCCTACAACCATAGTTAAATTTAAAGGAAAACTCATGGTCATTAAACAACAAAACACAGTCATCTTTAATGGAAAAATTGTGGTCTTTGAACAACCAACACATAGTATTATTTAAGGAAAAAATCGTGGTCTTTAAACAGCCAACACGTAGTCTCCATAAGGGGAAGGAGCCAGGCAGTAAGGATACCCAATGTAGTTTTTTTTTGGGGCAAAATTGCCAGGCATTTATGGGTGGTGATTTGCGATCTCAAGGTATAATCACTGTGTATCAAAGGTGACTTAACATGACTACTAGATGTCCAGAGCGGTGTTGTTAAAATAGTTTCTATCAAGAAAATAAATAAATAAAAACGTTTGATAAAATTGTTGAGTACAAGCATTAAAATTCGTTGAGATTAATACAATCAAATAAATTAAATTTCCGAGTTTATTTCTTTATAAAAACACCATCTAAGGACCATAAGTAATTTTTTTTTAATCCATTAAACAATAGTGGTGAAAAACAAAAGGCATGTATCTTGTCAGGCACCTGACAATCTAAACACGATTTGACCAAAATTAAAAATTCATTGGGAAAAATTTCTCCCCCGAATCAAACGAAATGCGACCGAAGAAGTGGAAAATCGCTAGGCAAACAAAATGAACAACAAAATTAATCATGCAACAAATGCAGTCTGTAAATGGAAAAAGTGCAGTCTTAACTAGTGGTGAAAAATACAGTCCCAATCATCTTCAAGTAGAGTCCAGAGGTAAATAAAACCAGTGAAAATCCAACAAGATATAAAAACGCAGAGTAACAAAAACTTCACCATCAATCAATAAATTACAGGGTTAATTAATCACATCAAGGCACAATACTACACACTAACTGGAACAATCAACAAGGGTAGACGACTAGAAAGAAAATTCTTCACTCATCATCCACACACAAAAAAGCAGGTTGTTTAGATCCATAGGTCTATTAACACCGAAGTGACGAACATAGATCAGGCTCCTAGCCGACTGCTTAGGCATGGAATGATGAGTTAGGGATGAAGGCAAAAATACAAACCACAAATCATCACAAATCAATAAAACCATAGGACGGTCAAGACATGAAGGGATCAAAAGCCAAGGGAATCAATCAACAACGAGCTTAAGGCTAAGGGGAAAATTAGTCATCAATTAAAATTCTAAGTCAATCATTTTCTTACCCAATTAAACATACATACTAAGAGCATAAAGTATACTAATAATATACCATGCATAAATAAAGGAAGCATATCGTATCCCAAGTATCCCGCTCTGATTTGTTGTCCTACTCACTCCATGCAACTCCTACTTTTCGACCGATGAGACTTCACCGGTACCTCCAAGCCAACGCTAGGGGTACTCTTCTTCCTCCTTAGCCCCTCGAGCTTCAAAGGGGCCACTCACACTAAACCAAAGAATCAACTAGCTCCCAGATCGCCTCACAAGGATGATCTACCACTCCTCACTGAGATGGGTATCCCAACTCCCACAAGCTAAGTCAATCAAGTATAAATTTATGCAGCATAACGTTATGCATAACAAAACAAATCCATCATCCTTCTCCTCCCTCCATTATATATAGTTTCAAAGTCCTCTTCTTTCCAAAAATCCCATTTAATTTATAGTTTAATAATTTAATCCATAAAAATCCTCCCCGTCCAAGTGTCACCCATCTCCTTCGTTCCTCCATAAATTAATTTCATTAATTAATTATTTACCCCTATTTCCCTCACCCACATAAAATCATTCCTAGAATCGCTCCTCGGTGTCCCCATATTCTCGTACAATTTTTAATGAATTTCCCCCTTATTAATTTACTAGTTGAGTTTAATTTAGAAAATTCTTAAATGCTAGATAACTTACTAAGTTATACTTTCTATTTTTTCCTTGTGTTTCCCCTTTCTTTTTATGTTTCCCTCTTTTTCCTAGTTTCCTAATTATTTTAGATTTCCCTCTTTCCCTTTTTATTTAAAACTCAATGTGGAAGGTGTAGAAAATTAACTTTTTCCCTTTCCCTTTTTAATTAGTATAAGTGACAAAACAATTATTCCCCCCGCCCTTTAAAATTTTATCCCCCAAAAGGGAAATTGGGATGTCCCCTTTTCAGATGGTATATGGAACTGATGTTATTTTACCAATCAATCTTTCTCTGCCAGTAATGAAACTCTAGAAAGATTCAAATGGAGAACCTAACGACATTACCAGGAGACTAAACCAACTGGTCGAAGTTCAACAAAATAGAGAAAAAGTAAACGAAAAGTTACAGAGATATCAGGATAAAATGAAGGCTTTATTCGATCAAAAGGCTAAGGATAGAGATTTCCTCCCTGGAGATCTGGTACTAAAATGGGAAGCTAGAAGATAAGATACTGGAAAACCATAACATCCTGCTCTGGCGCACTGAGCGAACTTATTCTTTCAGGACACTTGCTCACAAGTGATCCAGATTATTATGCTATTAAAAATTTTATTTTTATTATGAGGCGTTATGGGTTGATGACATGTTGTTTTACTGCTTTGACATAGACAAGTGTTATTGACTCGGTTTTACTGAGTGTGTAGGATTTTGGACCTCGATGATGCAGAGGCATCGATGGAACCCCTTGGACTCTAGATTGAGTCATGGAGTGTACCATTGGTGTTTGATTTTTTTTACAATGATATTAGCGCATCTGATTAGATGATATGACATGGATATATTCTGACATGATTTGTAGATTATGCAGGCTGACTATAACTTTCTGACCAGACTCACATATGGAGTATAGGGGTCATGCACGAATACCAGAGATGTTGAGGGAGAGGTGTGGATAGTAGCCCTACCATAGCCTACTAGCACTATCGTCGTGGCTCGAACTGTACGTTAACGATTACCTAGTTCAAGAGGACCCGCGATGTCGTGAGGGCATACTGTGACAGTCGCTCACGATGATTCTAAGGGGCCTATAATAAGGTGGGGCCCTTATTCATTAGAGGCCCTTAGTCTCCCACAAGGTCACCTGGTGGAGTGTTGACTCCAGGGGTTATTGATTTCTACCAAGTCAATCAAGAGGTGAGTGGCACCCTTGGAGCACATAGTGCGTCTTGAAGGGCACGTCGTGCAAGGGAACAGATGAGGCGAGTGGAACCCTTGGAGCACCTAGTGTGTCCTGAAGGGCACGTCGCATTGTTGATGATAGAGGAATGAACCTAGATGGCCTTAGGATGAATAACGTGTCAAGCATTTTTAAAACAATTCCCCTAATTAATTATTGCCCAGTACGAAATTTAAGGTCTAAGCCTAAATTATGCTAGTGGTAAAATTTAGTCTACCTTTAAAAAAAAAAAAAGATAATAAATAAATAAATAATAATAATTAAAACAAAAACAACTTAAATGATAATTAGGATCTTCGTAAAATATTGTAACACGAAGGGAGCAAGAAATTTAAATTATTCATAAAAAAAATTCTGTTGGAATTAATTGTTTTATCTTTTTGATGATTTAAAAATATACTAATTAAATAATAAAAGGGAAAAGGGTTAAATTCCGCACCTGCCTTTTTGAGGTCTAATTAAAAAAAGGGGAAAGAGGGAAAATAAAAAATTAGGAAACTAGGGAAAACAGGTAACATAAAAAGGCAAAAAGGGGAACTTAAGGGAAAGAGTGGAAAGTCAACTTAGTAAAGAATCTACTGTAATTTCCCCCACCTCTTAGAGAGGTGATGAAGAGACTCAGTGGCTTGGGCACCCCCACTAGGTCATAGTCTCACACTAAGGGGGGGAAAGTCAAGAAGTTTAAAGTTATATTTTTAAGTTGACTTAAGAAAGGAAAAGGATAAAGGAGTAAAAGATAACTCAACAGAAGAATAGAAGATTAACCCTAGGAGTTAACCTAACTCAACAGAGAATTAGAAGGAAACGTATAAGTAAGAGGTTGGGGCACACCTATTACTCATTCTGGATTTGGATTAGCTTTTTCTATTTCTCTTGAGCATTCAATTTGGGGGTATTATTGTACAAACCCTTGTGAGCAACTCAGTGGTGAAATATACACTCACCTTGTTCCACAGCTTGGTCTCGGGGATGAAAGACTCCTCCACAATGTTCTAGTCTCAGATCATCTCCATCTAGTGCTTCAGAAGGTAGTAGGTAGTACTATTCTTGTGTTTCCAACAAGGGCACACCATCATCTAGAGGGAGGTTCGATCCAGCTTATCCTGAGGGCCTAGGGCCATTCCAATAGTTGGGTTTTGTTTGCAGGGGCAGGACCATCAGTTTGAAGGATTTTCTGGAGGATTATGATGTCATTTTTCTGCATATTGGGACATCTTGTAGCCATAGGGGACATCCTGTGATTCAGTAAAACTCAGATCTAGGGAGATCTGCTTGATATCTGAGTCCGAAACTTCTCCCACAGGATTCTCATAGCCTGACTTGTATTCTTGGAGAGGTTCAGATCATTTGGAGGCCTCCTTCATAAGGTATGAACTAGCTAGGGTTGCAGTCATCTAGTACAGCGCACCATTCAATGGAGGAATTCAAATCTACGGGGTTTGAGAGTGGATTTGGGAATTTGGACATCCAAGCTGTCCTTATAGTTGCCCAATCTATCATTTGGAATATTTCTCGGGATGATTGGACACTTTTGGTAGAAGGGAAAAATTATTGAGGGCTTCAGCATTCTAGCAGGACGTGGCACTTTCCAGCTTGGAGGTTGAGCATTAGTATGGCTCAGATCTACTTGATTCAGTCTTCATTGTATATCCAGCCTTTGGAGGATTATTTTGTATTGTCGGGAGAATTTTTTAGTAGCTCATATCTATTGCTTGTATGACCATCTGAGGTTTATGCCAGATCGACCATCTATTGTATTGATCTTACATTGCTCATAATAAAAAGGTCAGATCTTTGCTTGTGCTTCTAC
>SNQJ01S0006798.1:39470-70542 GCA_010110895.2 Picea sitchensis | reverse complement strand
GTCAGATCTTTGCTTGTGCTTCTACATCTTGAATATATTGTGATCTCCATGTGTTGATGAATCTTGTATGCACTTAATAACTCAATAAATTAGTAGTAGTTAGTGATTCCAAGAAAGAATTTGGCTTGGGATCATTACATCTACCATTTAAGAGCTTTCTAATTTTAAACTGAATTAGCAATTTCATAATAGGGAAAGCCTTTAAAACCTGTAAGAGAATTCTGGGACACCTAGGAGTGATTCTAGGAGTAACTCTAGGTGGGTGAGGGAAATACAATAATTAATTAATTAAAGAAATTAAATAATGGAGGAATGAAGGGGATGGGTGACACTTGTACGGAGAAGAATTTTTAGGAATTTATTTTTAAAACTTTAATTAAATGAGATTTTAGGAAAGAAAGGGAGTTTGAAACTCTATATAATGAAGGAACGAGAAGGATAAGGGATCAAATTTTGTTTGCGTAACGTTACACTGCAGAAATATCGACTTGACTGACTTAACTTGTGGAAGTTGGGATACCCAACTCGGTGAGGAGTGGTAGCTCGGTCTTGCAAGGCGAGCTGGGAGCTAGTCGAAATCTCTCGATAGTGAGTGTGTGGCCCCTTTGCAGCTCGGGGGGCTAAGGGGGAAGAAGAGTACCCCTAGCATTGGTTGGGAGGTACCGGTGAAGTCTCGTCGGTCGGAAAGTGGGATTTGCATGGAGCACGCAGACGTCATTCAGAGCGGGTGATCACGAAACGATACGCTCTTTTCATTTTGTATGGTAGAATATATTAGGACTTATGCTTGGTTCTGCTTATTTAATGGTTAAGTAAACTGATGTTGTTTTTTAAAAGATGAATGAAACTTTTCTTATCCTAGCTCAATGGTTGTTGTCTCTTATGGCCTTCACTTTCCTGCACGCATTGACCACCTTACTGTGTTGATTTTGACCTTTGTGGTTGATTAGATTTCGTCCCTAGCTCACCAGTCCTCACCTAAGAAGTCGGCCACGAGCTTGATCTATGGTCGTTTCCTTAGCGTTAAAAGACCTATGGATCTCAACGCCCTACTTTTCTATGTGAGGATGGTGAATGAAGGATGCCCTGTCAGTCGTTTACCTCGGTTGTTTGTTCTTGGATGATTGATTGGTCCTTGCACCTTTTTGGGTTGAAAATTTCTTCCATTATCATTCTTATCCCCTAAATTTTGACTTTGGGTCTGAATATACTCCTTGACAGTTTAGCTCGACGTTTAACGAACTCCATGGAAATAATCCTCTCTGTGTTTTATAAACATGACTATGTTTGATCTCTGCATTGTATTTGGGATCTAAATTTTATAACCCTCTGCATTTTGGTTTATTTTCTCTGTGCTTTGTATTGGCGGTTTTATTAAGGAACTTCCATGCTTGGTTGGGTAATTTGACTGAGATTTATATATGATTGGATGTGGTGTAACTTATTGACCGCGTTTTCTTTGATATAGTGACTTCCATTGTAATGTATAGGAACTGCGAGGTTAAATTTTAGGGAGGTGTTTTCCTGGTGTCTATACGACGAGTGCCATGTTTTAACTCAACAATCTCATTTATTAAACTAAACAATTATTACATTTCAAATTTGCAAATTCTTTTAACTAGACAACATTGGTACTGTTAAACTCAGTGAAATAATAGTTAAATTATTGTAGCCGATTTACATTCGAGTGATAGTGATAGCATGCAGCGATCTATTGGCAACGATGGTGTCTGGTGGGTGAAATTTTACGGAAAGCTATAATACTCAGCTTTTGTTGATTGGAACCTAGGAATTGATACAAAAACTTAGTACCTCTTTTCTGTTAAAACTCATCCATTGTGAACCTTTGCCAACGATTCCCTACGGGGTTAGATGCTGCATTTTTTTTCCCTCTGCAAATTAATAGGCCTGAGGTGAATTTACCTGCCTCTGGACTGTGAAGTCACCCGCCATTTCTACTGAGAAGTTGCCTGTATTTTAGTGTGATTCTTCCCGATTTGCAGAGCATGTTTCTTCACTTTTATTGACTGTGTCTTTGCTTTGAAAAACCTCACAGCCTCGATGATTAAAACTCTACGCACCTTCTTGATGAAACCCATGATTCGCCATTAATAAAACCAACGATTATAATGACAGCTTTTGGTGGCAGTTAATAATTATGAATTATAGCTTACCTTATATAATTTAAATGTGTTTGCCTTGGATCGATGCTAAATTCTTACTTCTTTTTGATGAGGATGATAATTAAAGTTAATTAAAATATAAGTGTGAGATGATAATAAGGATGGTATATATATGCGTGGTTATGTTGTGGCCAGAGTTTTACATTGGGTATTTGGACGTGTCGATAAGTGTGAAAACATTAAAAAAACAAATGGTGGCTTGATTCGGGATTCAAATTCTGGGGAGACCCATTACTGGAGTTAATCTGAGTGTTGCTTCTAATAAAAAGTAAACATTTCCAAGGGTTTAGAGAAGGGAACGAGGGAAGCAATGCCTTTTTGATAACGAGGATATATAAATTCAAGGTTTTGCCTTTTTATCCTTTCATAGCATTCAGGTCTGAACTTCCATTGTTTGGGGGGGGATAACTGTAAAATAATAATGGCAGTGACAATGGTTGTTAGCAATTGAATTGACATTATTCGGGATGTCTGACATTGCAGGACCACTTAGATAGTTACTATACTTACTTTTGAACGACATTGATTACTGGACAATGAATTTCTTGACTGCCGATAGCATGATCTTGAGTATTGACTGTGAATTGATAGCTAAACCGACAGCCCTTGGACTGCATGCACCCTGTGTGTTTTATGTCAAACTATAGTTAGGCCTTACCTTAATAAGAATATAATATCTTCTTCACCCAACAATTTACTAATCAGCTTTTATCCGCAATTCGTAACCTAGCTATTTACCGATTCACATTACCTTCTTTTATCATACATCGCACCCTGCGATTTCACTCGTGGATGACAAAGTTATCTTATCATAATTTTTCCTTTCTGATTGTTTTTAACGACAACTTATAGTAATTACTTAGAACCTTTATGCTCAGCGTTAAACCAACAAACCATCAACCGACACCCAAGCATACAATAACCTACTTGGAAAGGACTTATAATTTAACTCCACTATATCCGTTCTTGTTAACCTTGGTAAAAATAACTGAACGACATTATTGTTGGCTAAATGAGTTAGTGACCAGCACAATGATTTTTATTAATGGATAGCACAACATTTATTTGGCTAGCATAACCTTTTGATTTTAACACTAATGTACCACCGAAATTTTTAAATATCTAATGTATGGCAGAGGGTTAGTATTTAATGCAACGAGATTTTTACATAGTCACCTTAACTAACCCCTTCCTTTAGCGGGTTGATCTTGAGGATAATCAAGGTAGATTGTTGTACAGGGAGGTAATACCTTATATTACTATTAAGTGATGTCCAAGGTGGTAATTGAAGTTCCAGTTATAGGATGTCTTGTTAGACAAGTTTTATTGTCGAGATATTGGGTTGTTGGTTAGTTTAGTTCACGACTCACCCTAGACAACATGCTTAACATATATGGGCATGGTCATTGTCGAGTCAATTTTTAGCTTGCTCCATTTGTTGGGAATTGTCATATGCGTTTGGTATACCTATTGCCTGGGGGCATAACATGGTTTTCTTGTCGGTATGCGGTTCCTAGCGCATCAGATTGTCTAGAGTCCTCGGTCTGGATAGCTTATGTTTGTGCCAAGGTTATTGATGCGGCTATCACATAGGAACAAAATCATTCCTAATGAGGGGATCATGGCTCTCCCTGGGGAATAGCGGCGAACGAGAACTTGGATAGAGTCGGGGCGTTCTGTGTGAGTGTTGTCGAGCATTGCAAGCTTGCTTTTGGCACATGGGTTGAACACCTTCAGATGTTTAGTTTGCATGCCTTGGGGTTCTAGTCCTTGTTTGTCTAGGCCACTGTATCGGGATGGGGATGTTGTCCCTTAGTTTGTAGGTGTGGTCGTGTTTGTGTCGAGCGGGTAGTCTTTCCTCCTTGTTGTTCGACACATGTTTCACCCAATTTCCCTTGTGCTTGTGCGTGGTGTCATAGATTCCTATTTCTTGCACTGCATAATTACGATCATCATCAGTGGTGAGGTTAAATTGATTTCATCATCGCCTTCTTGCCCCCAAAAAAAAAAAAAAAAATTTGCATTTTGGCTTCGCTTCTAGTCATAACAAAGTGGTCGTTACATATGGTATCAGAGCAGGTTCAACCCTGTGACTATAGATCACCAAGATTTCCACTACAGTAAACCCGTGAGTATTAACCCATGTGTTAAGTAAAAACCTTAACATGTCCTCATGGATATCACATTAGAGGGCGCCCCTGAGGGTCCACAATGCACATTAGCTAGTACCGTTAGCATCCTTCGAGATCTTGAGAGAGATGAGTTCTAGCATCCAAGAGTATCACAGACGGTGGTGTCATCTAATCATAGTTGTAGATCAAGGCATGTTCTTCACACTTCGTGTTTACAACCTCCAACATGAAGGTCCACATAGTGGTCTTTCGACTAAAGGGGAGCTCTCTTTTATGGGGGAAGACACTCCTGCCCCTTTTGAACCTGGATGTCGATGACATGTCATGGGAATTGTTTGAGGGACGGTTCCAGGAATGGTATGTTTCTAAGGAATTCATTGAGTGTCATCTCAAGGAGTTTGACGCCTTGCGACGAGGTAAGCCACATGGTGCCTGAGTACGAGGCCCATTTTGGAGATGGTTTGATATGCTCCACACCAAGTTCCCTAGAACCTTAAGGTCAAGAAGTTCGAGTTGGGCCTTATTTTTAGAATTCATCTTCAACTTCAGGTACCAGGAGTACTAGACTGAAGATAGGGTGTTGGACGTGTGGGGAGCCACACTACTAGCGCGACTGCCTGATGGAGAGGACTAGAGCATCCGGATTGGCCAGACCCACTACCATGGGAGATATGGGAAAGGCCCATCAGAGTCATGCAACGATGCATAATCACCTGGAAAATCATCAGTCGACTGTGCTCAAGATGACAGGTACCATCGTTGACCAGGCACTTAGTATTTGATTGATCTCGGTGCTACTAGGAGTTTCATTTCTAGTGTAGTGCTAAAAAGGATTAAGGTAAAGGCACTTGAATATGATGAGTTTAGCTTCATGGAGATGGCTTCGAGAGCCAAACAAAAGGTTGGAGGAAAGGTTACGGGATGTATCCTTAACCTGGGAGAGTTTGTCACTAGGGCCAACCTGTAGGTCATGATCTTAGGATCTTATGATGTCATGATTGGTATGGACTGGTTGGAATTGCATGAGGTGATACTCAACTGTACGATGAAATGGATGAGCGTGGTTGATGACGAGGGACAGAGACATGTGATTGTAGGATTGAAATAGGGAACTTCCCTGAGGTTCATCTCTTCCTTACAGGTACAGAAGAGCATGTGAAAGGGGTGCAAGCTTTACGCAATCCTTGCATTAAACGAGAAGGGATTAGTGGAAGGTTTAGAACACCTTCTGGTAGTGAGAGAGTTTGTGGACGTATTCCCAAAGGAGTTACCTAGGATGCCACCAAGGAAGGAATTGGAGTTTACCATAGACCTAAAACTTGGGACTGAACTGATAGCAAGAACGCCTTATCAGATGTCGACCCCGAAGTTACAAGAGTTGAAAATGCAATTGAAGGAGTTGATGGACCTAGGATTGATACGTCCTAGTGTGTCACCGTGGGGTGCACTTGTTATATTCATATGAAAGAAGGATGGGTCATGGAGGCTTTGTATTGACTACCGTCAATTGAACAAGGCCACAATCAAGAATCAGTATCCGTTGTCGAGAATTGATGATCTGTTTGATCAAATGAAAGGCGCGACGGTGTTCTCCAAGATCGATTTGCGATCAGGGTATCACCAGTTACGGATGAAGGAGGATGACGTCCCTAAGACCACCTTTAAGATGAAGTTTGGGAATTACGAGTTTACAGTGTTACTGTTTGAACTGACAAACACCCCAGGGGTATTTATGAGTTTGATGAACAGGGTGTTCCGCGAGTACTTGGACAAGTTCATCCAAGTGTTCATTGACAATATTTTGATTTACTCTTAGACGATGGAGGAGCATGAATAGCACTTGCGCTTGGTACTATAGTGTTTGTGAGAGAACAAATTGTATGGGACGTTGTCCAAATGCTCATTTTAACAATTGAATATTCACTACTTAGGGCATGTCATCTCTGACGAAGGCATCATTGTGGATCCAGTGAAGATCGAGGCTATTATTGAATGGCCTGCACCAACAAATGTCCTAGAGGTGCGTAGCTTCATGGATTTAGCAGGATACTATCGATGGTTCATAGAGGGGTTTTCGAAGATAGCAAATCTGATCACGAAATTACAGAAGAAAAACAAGAAGTTTGTATGGACCGAGAATGCATGGAAGCATTTCGGAGGCTCAAGGAGTTGTTGACAATAACACCGATACTAAAGGTCCCTGACATGGACACAGACTTCTTGGTATGCACTGATGTGTCCAAGGAAGGCTTAGGCGGAGCCTTGATGCAAGATGGACGAGTGATCAGTTACATTTTGAAGAAACTGAGAAGGCATGAGGAGAACTACGCGATGCATGATTTGGAGTTGTTAGCCATCGTATATGCCTTGAAGGTTTGGAGACACTACCTTGTTGGAAGAAAATTTGAACTAAAGACTGACCATTGTGGACTACAACACATATTTATGCAAAGCAATCTGAATGCACGACAATGGCATTGGTCGAAATTTCTTATCAAGTATGACTTGAGATTACTTACATAAAAGGAATAGTGAACCGAGTGGTGGATGTATTGAGTCAGAGACCACACATATTTTCGGTGCTGCCTCTTCAAACGAATCTGCATGAAAAGATTCTAACTTTACAATGTAATGATGACTGGTACAAAGAGGTCAAGGGTTTTATCGGACAAAACACAATGATGGTTCCATTATTTGAAAGATTTTCATTTGATAGCGATGGTTTATTGAGGTTTAAAAATAGGGTCTACGTACCGTCGAATGACGAGTTGAGGATGTTGATCCTGAGAAGGCTTATAGAGCAGTTTACATGGCTCACTTAGGAGTGATGAAGAAGAGGGCAGACCCTAAACCCTTATTCTTCTGGAAGGAAATGAAGGCAGACATAGTCAACTATGTGTCCAGATGTCTAGAATGTCAGTGGCTAAAGGCTGAACATAGACACCCAACAGGATTACTACAACCACACGCTATTTTGGAATAAAAAAGGGAGGCTATTTCGATGGGATTTTATTGTTGGATTTCCACTGACATCAAGGAGACATGACTCAATTTTCATAGTAGTAGACACTCTGACGAAGAGTGCACTCTTTATTCCTGTGCGTACAATGTATCAGGCACCTGACATAGCTAGAGTTTCCATTAGTGATATTGTGAGGCTACATGGCGTACCTAAGAGGATTATATCAGATCGAGGATCAATGTTTATTGGATGATTTTGGACGAGTTTCCAAGAGGCCTTGGGAACCCAACTTAACTTTAGTATTGCGTATCACCCGGAGACTGACGGGTAGACCGAAAGAAAGAACCATACCTTGGACAACATGTTGCGCATGTATGTGATGGACCAACAAAAGCATTGGGAAGAATTCTTGCCATTGGTGGAGTTCACTTACAACGACAGTTACCAGAGCACAATTAAGATGGTGCCTTTTGAGTTTCTTTATGGGCGACCGTGTCAGACGCCTTTGATTTGGGATCGGCTTGCAAATAGGGTTCAGGTGGGACCGAAAATGATCCAAGAATGGGAAGATTAAATGAAAACTTTAAGAGAAAGGATCAAGGAAGCACAAGATCGACATAAGAGTTACGATGATGTGTGTCATGTCGACCATAATTACGTTGTGGTGATCGAGTCTTTTTGTGGCTGAAACTGCATAAGAGTTCAATATAGTTTAGAAAAATGGGGGCTAAACTATATCCTACGAAATTTTGGAAAAGAGAGGCCTGTGGCCTGATGAATAGCCTTGCCTAATTCTTGAGGCGTATGCATGATGTATTTCACGTCTCTGTTTGAGACTTTATGATTAGTGATCCTTCATATGTTTTGTCTTGAGCACCTTGCGGGTGTCAGATGAGGGTGCGCTCATGGCTGAGCCGGTCCGCATCTTGGATCATCGCATTCGAGAGCTACGACGTCAAACGATAGAGCAGGTCAAGGTCTAGTGGGACAATTATAGTCTGCACTCGGTGACCTGGGAGGACGCATATGATATCTGCCAGCAGTTTCCATTTTTGTTTGATAGATAGACATATGATACAATGATACACTTTATTTCATCATTTATATTGTGAAACTTCGGGATGAAGTTTAGACCAAGAGGGGGTGTATGTAACATCTCGCTCTGGCACACCGAGTGAACTTATTCTTTGAGGACACTTGATCGCAAGTTATCCGTATTATTATGCTATTAAAACTTTGATTTTTATTATGAGGCGTTATGGGTTGATGATATGTTGTTTTACCGCTTTGACATAGATAGGTGCTATTGACTCGGTTTTACTGAGTGTGCAAGATTTTGGACCTCGAGGATGCAGAGGCATCGATGGAATCCCTTGGACTCCGGATCAAGTAAGGGAGTCTACCATTGGGTATTGATTGTTTTTACTATGATATTAGCGCATCTGATTAGATGATATGACATGGATATATTCTGAAATGATTTGTAGATGATGCAGGTTGACGTTAGCTTGCCGACCAGACTCACATATGGATTAAAGGGGTCACACACAACTACCAGAGATGTTGAGGGAGAGGTGTGGACAACAACCCTACCACAACCTACTAGCACTCCTGCCATGTCTCGAACTGTAGGTTAACGATCACCTAGTTCGAGAGGACCTGCGATGCCGTGAGGGAAAACTACGACAGTCACTCACGATGATTCTAAAGGGCGTGCAATAAGGTGGGGGCCTTATTCCTCAGAGGCCCTTTGTCTCCCAGAAGTTCACCTAGTATAGAGTTGACTCCAGGGGTTATTGAATTCTACCAAGTCAGTCAAGAGGCGAGTGACACCCTTGGAGCACGTAGCACATCCTGAAGGGCACGTCGCGCAAGGGAACAGAAGAGGCGAGTGGCACCCTTGGAGCACCTAGTGCGTCCTGAAGGGCATGTCGCGTTGTTGATGATAGAGGAATGAACCTAGATGGCCTTAGGATGAATAACGTGTTAAGCATTTTTAAAACAATTCCCCTAATTAATTTTCGCCCAGTACAAAATTTAAGGTCTAAGTCTAAATTACGTTAGTGGTAAAATTTAGTCTACCTTTAAAAAAATAAAATTAAATAAAATAAAGATAATAAATAATAAATAAATAATAATAATTAAAATAAAAACAACTTAAATGATAATTAGTATCTTCATAAAATCTTGTAACACGAAGGGAGCAAGAAATTTAAATTAATCATAATTTTTTTTATGTTGGAATTAATTGTTTTATCTTTTTGATGATTTAAAAATATACTAATTAAATGATAAAATGGAAAAGGATTAAATTCCACACCTGCCTTTTTGAGGTCTAATTAAAAAAAGGGGAAAGAGGGAAAATAAAAAATTAGGAAACTAGGGAAAAGAGGTAACATAAAAAGGGAAAAAGAGAAACTTAAGGGAAAGAGCATAAATTCAACTTAGTAAAGAATCTACCATTTAAGAGCTTTCTAATTTTCAACTGAATTAGCAATTTCATAATAGGGAAAGCCTTTAAAACCTGTAACAGAATTTGGGGATACCTAGGAGTAACTCTAGGTGGGTGAGGGAAATGAGATAAATAATTAATTAAAGAAATTAAATAATGGAGGAATGAAGGGGATGGGTGACACTTGTACGAAGAAGAGTTTTTAGGAATTTATTTTTAAAACTTTAATTAAATGAGATTTTAGGAAAGAATGGGAGTTTGAAACTCTATATAATGAAGGAAGGAGAAGGATGAGGGATCGACTTTTCTTTGCATAACGTTACACTACAGAAATATCCACTTGACTGAATTAACTTGTGGGAGTTTGGATACCTAGCTCGGTGAGGAGTGGTAGCTCAGCCTTGTGAGGCGAGTTGGGAGCTAGTCGAAATCTCTGGATAGTGAGTGTTTGGCCCTTTTGTGGGTTAGGGGGCTAAGGGGGAAGAAGAGTACCCCTAGCATTGGCTGGGAGGTACCGGTGAAGTCTCGTCGGTCGACAAGCGAGAATTGCATGAAGCATGCGGACATCATTCAGAGTGGGCGATCAGGCAATGATACGCTCTTTTCATTTTGTATGGTAGAATATATTAGGACTTATGCTTTGTTCTGCTTATTTAATGGAGAAGTAAAATGATGTTTTTTTTAAAGAGATGAATGAAACTTTTCTTAGCCTAGCTCAACGGTTGTTGTCTCATATGGCCTTCGTTTTCCCACACGCCTTGACCACCTTGCTGTGTTGATTGTGACCTGAGAAGTCGGCTAGGAGCCTGATCTACGGTCGTCGCTTTAGCGTTAAAAGACCTATGGATCTCAACGCCCTGCTTTTCTGTGCGAGGATGGTGAGCGAAGGATGTACCTGTCAAACATCTACCTCTGTTGTTTGTTCTTGGCTAATTGATTGGTCCTTGCACCTTTTTGGGTTGAAAATTTTCTCCATTATCATTCCTATCCCCTAAATTTTGACTCTGAGTCTCAATATAATCCTGGACAGTTTAGCTCGGCCTTTAAGGCACTCCATGGATATAATCCTCTCTGTGTTTTATAAACATGACTGTGTTTGATCTCTGCGTTGTAGTTAGGATCTGCATTTTATAACCCTCTGCATTTTGGTTTATTTTCTCTGCAATTTGTCTCGGCATTTTTATTGAGGAACTTCTGTGCTTGGTTGGGTAATTTGACTGAGATTTATATAGGATTGGCTATGGTTTAACTTATTGACCGCGTTTTCTTTGATATAGTGACTTCCATTGTAATGTATAGGAACTGCAAGGTTAAATTTTAGGGAGGCATTTTCCTGGTGTCTATAGAGCGAATGCCATGTTTTAACTCAACAATATCATTTATTAAACTAAACAATTATTATATTTCAAATTTGCAAATTATTTTAACTAGACAACATTGGTACTGTTAAACTTAGCGAAATAATAGTTAAATTATTGTAGTCGATTTACATTCGAGTGATAGTGATAACATGCAACGATCTAGCGGCAACGATGGTGTCTGGTGGGCGAAATTTTACGAAAATCTATAATACTCATCTTTTGTTGATTGGAACTTGGGAATTGATACTAAAACTCAGCGCCTCTCTTCTGTTAAAACTCAACCATTGTGAACCTTTGCCAGTGATTCTCTACGGGGTTAGATCCTGCGTTTTTTTTTTCCCTCTGCAAATTAACAGGTCTGAGGCGAATTTACTTGCCTCTGGACTGTGAAGTCACCCGCCATTTCTACTGAGAAGTTGCCCATATTTTAGTGTGATTCTTCTCGATTTGCAGAGCGTGTTTCTTCACTTTTATTTTCTGCGTCTTTGCTTTGAAAAACCTCACATCCTCGATGATTAAAATGCTATGCACATTCTTGATGAAACCTGGGATTCGTCAATAATAAAACCAACGATTATAATGACATCTTTTGGTGGTAGTTAATAATTATGAATTATCACTTACCTTATATAATTTAAATGTGTTTGCCTTGGATCGGTGCTAAATGCTTACTTCTTTTTGATGAGGACGATAATTAAAATTAATTAAAATATAAGTGGGAGATGATAATAAGGATGGTATATATATATATATATATATATATATATATATATATATATATGCGTGGTTATGTTGTGGGCAGAGTTTTACATTGGGTAGTTGGACGTGTCGATAAGCATGAGAATGTTAAAAAAACAAATGGTGGCTTGATTCGGGATTCAAATTCTTGGGAGACCCATTACTGGAGTTAATCTGAGTGTCATTTCTCATAATAAGTAAACATTTTCAAGGTTTTATAGAAGGGAACGAGGGAAGCAATGCATTTTTGATAATGAGGATATATAAATTCGTGGTTTTGCCTTTTTATCTTTTCATAGCATTCAAGTCTGAACTTCCATTTTTTGGGGGGATAACTGTAAAATAATAATGGCAGTGACAATGCTTGTTAGCAATTGAATTGACATTATTCGGGATGTCTGACATTGTAGGACCACTTAGACAGTTACTATACTTACTTCTTAACAACATTGTTTACTGGACAACGAATTCCTTCACTGCTGGCAACACGATCTTGAGTATTGACTGTGAATTGATAGCTAAGCCGACAACCCTTGGATTACGTGCACCCTATTCATTTTATGTCACACTATAGTTAGGCTTTACCTTAAGAAGACTATAATATCTTCTTCGCCCAACAATTTACTAATCATCTTTTATCCACGATTCTTATCCTAGCTATTTACCGGTTCACATTATCTTCTTATCGTACATCGCACCCTCCGATTTCACTCGTGGATGACAAAGTTATCTTATCATAATTCTTCCTTTCTGATTGTTTTTAACGACAACTTTTTATAATTACTAAGAACCTTTGTTCTCAGTGTTAAACCATCCAACCTTCAATCGATACCCAAGCATACAATAAGATACTTGGGAAGGACCTATAATTTAACTCAACTATATCCATTCTTGTTAACCTTGGTAAACATAACTGAATGACAATATTGTTGGCTAAATGAGTTAGTGACCAGCACAACAATTTTTATTAATGGCTAGCGCAACATTTATTTGGGTAGCATAACCTTTTGATTTTAACACTAAGGTACCATCGAGCTTTTAAATATCTAATGTATGGCAGAGGGTTAGTATTTAATTGAGCGATATTTTTACATAGTCACCTTAACTAACCCCTTCCTTGAGCGGGTTGATCTTGAGGATAATCAAGGTAGATTGTTGTACAGGGAGGTAATAAATTATATTACTATTAAGTGATGTCCAAGGTGGTCGTTGAAGTTCTAGTTATAGGATGTCTTGTTAGACAAGTTTTATTGTCGAGATATTGGGTTGTTGGTTAGTTTAGTTCACGACTCACCCTAGACAACATGCTTAATAATTGTGGGCATGTTCATTGTCAAGTCAATTCATAGCTTGCACCATTTGTTGGGCATTGTCATCTATGTCTGGTCGACACGTTGCTTGGGGGCATAGCGTGGTTTTATTGTCGGTATGCGGTTCCTAGCGCATCAGATTGTCTAGAGTCCTCAGTCTGAATAACTTATGTCTTCTCCAAGGTTATTGATGTGGCTATCACCTGGGAATGACATGATTCCTAATGAGGAAATCATGTTGCGTCCTGGGGAATAGCGACGAATGAGAACTTGGCCAGAGTTAGGGCGTTTTGTGTGAGTGTTGTCGAGCATTGCAAGCTTGCTTTTGGCGCATGGGTTAAACGCCTTGAGACATTTAGTTCACATGCCTTGGCGTTCTAGTTCTTGTTCGTCTAGACCACTTTGTTGGGATGGGGATGTTGTACTTTAGTTTGTAGGCGTGGTCATGTTTATGTCAGGCCGGTAGTCTTTCCTCCTTATTGTTCGACACATGTTTCACCCATTTTCCCTTGTGCCTGTGTGTGGTGTCATAGTTTCCTGTTGCCTGGGATACGTACTTATGAACGTCGTCAGTGGTGAGGTTAAATTGTTTTTGTCGTCGCCTTCTCGCCCAAAAAAAATAAAAAAAAATGCACTTTGGCGTCGCTTGTAGTCATAACAAAGGGGTCGTTACAAAAACACGACAAGTTCAATTCAATCTTGTCTAGCCCCTATAGAGTCTCGACCTCAAAAGGAAGAAATGCTTTTTCATTAGAAAATCTCAATGGAGGCATTCTGAGCGCCCCTGTAAATGGGCGATACCTTAAACACTACATGCAGTAATACATTTTTGAACTTTCATTGTACATACCAATTTTTTTTCATGTTTTCTATATAGTTACATTGGTTTCGGTAAGTTTAATTCTGTTAAAAAAAAAATGAAAAAAAAAAAAAAAAATCTCAGAAAATGCAAATACAAAACAGTTCAAATCTAGCAGTTCACGAAATTTGTATGAGTGTCTGGCAGTTATCAGGTTATTTTATTTGTAGGAAAATCATCAAGGACTCAAGAGATCAAATATACTAAAAGGGTAATCTGCATGAATAATCATGATAAATACTTACCAAAAAGGTAATAAGTAAACAATCTTCTGGCTGTAAATACAACAAACTACTAAGGTATGAACTCTGACCTGGGAACCTAAGTTAAAAATGTCCTAAGAGGTACCAATGAATGAGACACTAAATTTCACGAGAGTTAAGGTAAAAAAATATATATATAATAGTCATTGCCACTCCTAAGTTTCCGAGGTTCTCTCACCTTTTCCCTTCGATCACTATCAAGCTTACTCTTCACCCAACCCTCACTATTTTCCCATTAGTCTCTCTAAAAAAAAAAGAGAAAAAAAATGAAGGAAAAGGTCCCATCTTAATTTCGGAAACGTTCAGACTAACTTTCAAAGTGAGGATAGGTAAAATTTTATTTTTCTCCTAAAATTTGGCTGAACCGAAAGTATGTCTAGGCTAATCCTAACCTTTTTAGTCATTCTAGCGGAAATAAAATGATCGTTTTCACTCAAGGGAAGTCACTAAGAAATATTAATAATTTTTCCCCGAGATTATCCATAAAGTTAAAGTGTCTGAGGGCCAAAATAAGATTAATCCAGAGCTATTTAAATAAGTTGACAGACCTTGCTGTAAAAAAAAAAATTAAGCAGTATATTTTCCCTAAATATGTTACATAATTATTGATTGCCCTCACTGCATAACAAAAATATATATAGACAGATGGTGAAAGGAAATTCATTATTTATTTCCCCCATCTAATCTAAAGAGATGGTGAAAGGAAATTCATTATTTATTTCCCCCATCTAATCTAAAGAGATGGTGAAAGGAAATTCATTATTGATTTCCCCCATTTAATATAAAGAGATGATGAAAGGAAATTCATTATATGATTGCCCTCATCTTGGCATTTAAATGCTAAAAATAATGAAGTGGTGAAAGAAAATTCAATGAGGAAAATCAGATAACTTCACTGGGGTACTGAATAGGCTCACTAGTAGTGAAGCAATGTCTACATATCTGACAAGGCTATTATACACGAATTGCAAGATGCTCTGGTAATTTTTCTTTTTTCAGACAGATTACACTTTAAGATTATGGGATTCCAGACCACACTCTAAGAGTTCCTTGATGCGAATACGATCAAATAAAATTTGGTAGAATAACTAATCGTGTTTTGATTATCTTGCACAAATCTGAGGTCAGTTTTAGAAAGGGAAATTTATGTGAGCCTATCTCGAGATTGTCAAACATTTTAATCTTGTAAGTTTTCTGAAGTTAAGGTTGAAATATTTATCCTGCTGGTTGGGTTTTTACAACTATGTCTCACACACTGGAATAACTAACCCCATTTACCCAATAAAGGCACTAAGTCTTCTCGTTCTCCTCGTCCCACAAGGAGACGAGGTCCCCAATTGGAGCCTATATTGAAACCAAGTCTTAAAGTTTTTATCTCTAAGACTAAACTTTTCTTTTTCAGGATTCGGATTTTCATAAGGTATAATCTGTGTTATCATTTTCAAAATTCGTGTACCGAAATCTCGAAATGGCTTTACTTTTTTATTTTTTAACAATAAAGAGAAGAAAACTCAAGTGTTTTTAAAGTCTCGGCGCATGTTCTGTAAAGTAATTTTAATCACGATAAATTAAAACCCTAAAGGAGTTAATTAAAAAACTTTTAACCTTTCGGGATTCAGGTTCACTCAGATCAATACGTTTTCAATACATATCGAATCATGAAATCTCTATCCCCGATTTCCCGAAAAAATGAAAGTTAGTTATTGATCCTGATTAATTAAATTGCTAATACCAAAGCTAAGGCCTAAACTAATCTCATCGCAATTTCAGGATTTGGGGTTTAGTGATGACATACCTCGTGTAAGAAAGATCTCTGAACCCCTGAAATGCGAAGTCTTGACTCAATACCAAATCTAAGGCCTAAACTAATCTCATCGTGATTTCGAGATTCGGGGTTTAGTGGTGACATACCTCATGTAAGCAAGATCCCAAAAACCCCGACACACAAAGTCCCAACTCAATACCAAAGCTAAGGCCTAAACTAATCTCACCACAATTTTGGGATTCGAGGTTTAGTGGTGACATACCTCTTGTAAGAAAGATCCCTGAAACCATGAAATGTGAAATCTCGACTCAAAATCAATGTTTAAAAAGAACTAACTTCGTTTTAAAAACACAATTAATGGTAATTAAACTTCTTAGGTATTTTCATTTTTCGGTTTCCGTTGAACAAGATATTTTGACTTTTGAATTTAGAATCATCGAAATATGGCCATATTAATAACAGATAGATGGTGATTTATGTGACGCAAATGCGTATCTCAAAAATATTCTCTGCATTAAAGGTATTAAATTATTGGCAGTTGCGTCAGTACTTTCACCATAAAATGAGTTAAAGGAAAATTAAAAGTCTTTGTTTTGAACCTTATTCTTGTTCTTTCTATCATGATTAAGTCACATCCATCCAAGCTTATACACCTCTCTTCTGGGACAGGTTTTCATTCCAATACGAAAGTTATGGCAGCAAAGAAGGGACCCAAGAAGAGTGAAGATACAACTGAGATTTTCAGCCTAGAGGGAGATGTCATATCTGATACCACGCCACACGCTATTGACTCGATCAAATCCTGGAGAAAAATCTATGAAATTATGGACTACGAGATCAAAATTCCCCTAATGATTCCGAGAATCACCTTCGGGACATAGCAGAATAAAAATTTCACAAGATTGCAGCGTGCCCACGGCTCATGCTGTACAACAACATGATCAGTTGGGATTTAGAGAAGATTTATATTCCAACGAGAAGCATTTTAAATGATCAAGCGGTCATTATAGGCTCATTCATACCTTAACGTATCCAGGTAATGTACAAACTCTCACCCAATCCTAAATACACTTACAATGCCAAATTTATAGCTAAATTTTAGAGAAAGGAATGTAATGAGGCAGACCAGATTTACCCTGATTTAATCAAAGGCTGGTGGATATGTCCATCAAAATCTAGGGCCGATACCCACAAAAGTTATGCCATATCTTCTTTGAATGAGTACATGGCTTATGTATCCATGATGTTGTGCAAACTCTTTGGCAAAAATATTCCCTATCATTTACTCGCTGAATGGGTGCCCTTTTGAGAGGAAGCATCAGAAGGATATAGTTTCAACTGGAGCAACATTTTATCTGATAACCTAGCCAAAGAGGTTTCAGATTACAAAGTTGCTAGATCCCGAGGTTAACCAGTGGCCTTTTACATGTCAGCATACATCACGAACGCAATTGGTTTTATGACTCCATTCCCCCTGATGAATTGGAGTTGGAACATGACCTGCCTCGAACCCATTCACGAGTATCACTCTGAGCTGTGGGAAGAAAACAAAAAAAAAATCATTTTACAAAATTTGTCATTTCATAGTAATACCAATGCGTAAAATGTTTTATGGATGTGACCCTCCTCACATTTCTGAAACAGTTTCAAAAAACCTCAAGGCAATAGCCTACTAGTTCATTGAAGAAAGATTCTCCTACATCAGGGTTTATGGGTGCTCAATTCCCCCTCATGCGCTTCCAAAATTCCTCCCAGACAGACAGGTGTGTAGGGAAGTAGCACACCAAATAGTGAAAGGCGGTATCAGAATAGAGCTAAAGGCAGCTCAAAAGAAGTACTGGCCAATGTTCCTTATGCACATCAGGAAATTTTCATTAAAAAACTTGGGCCATTCCAAGGTGGAAGCAGAAGCACTCAAAGAAGTCAAATTGTTAAATATTGAGTACAAAAGGCATGGCCCTTATCAACTAGTGAACAAACACCTAATACATTACAATATGAAAGCATATGAACATGAGGAGTCCCCTTGGGATGACATGTTCAAAGGGACTAAGACTTATAAAGAGGTGTTAGAATGAGTACAAACACTATCGTCTGACCTACAAGCTATCTTTCAGACCTTTCAGAAGCATAGACGGAGTGGTTTTCCCAAAGTACTGCAAGGAGAAGCAATCACCCTCCCCTAGGAGAAATAAAATGTTCCCCCAGGCTTCAAACAGGAAGCACAGAAGAAGGGAAATCCCGAAAAAGTCCCACGAGATACAAAAAGGCCCCCACAAAACAAAGAGGCCTTACAGACAAAAACATCAGAGACAAAAAAAGAGAGGAGGTCTGGGAGACCTCCCAAGTCCAGTAAGATTACTCCCCCTTCATCACCTGGTGTTGATGTCAATATGCCTAAGGCGATAGGAGGGAAATGATCTACAGAGATAGGAAGTCCCATAGCTTCCTTAAGCCCCTTATAGTCCACTTTTTGATTCCCACATACAGGAGCCCTATTTGTTGATGACCTCACCTCTATCTCCATAGATGATATTCCTCCTTCTAATTATTTTTTCAGCATAAAAGTGAATGTCGTCCTGAACAAGAGATGTATATGAAGGAGGGGAGTATGGTAAAAAAACATAAAGTCTTGATAGATGGACAAAATTTGGAGGAGGAGGATTTCACTACAGAGATAGTAGGTCCATGGGATCCATGGCAACAACAAACGTTTTTACCATGGGAAACATGAGAATGAGGATAAAGAAGAGTAATAACATGATATCTCAATTACAAGATCATTTAAAGAATGTTTAGAAGAACATCAGAGAAGAGGTGAGTAAAAGCTTGGAGCAGACCAGGGCTATCAAAAGGCTAGAAATTCAATTACTCAAATCAAGCCTGGACAAAATGAACCAGAATATACAAGCAAGTCAGGTCCAAGTTGCTCAACAAAAGGAGCATGCAAAATAGTTACAGGCTAGTTTAAATTTCATGGAAGGCCAGGTTATAAATTTAAAGGATTTCCAGACCCTCTCGATGGAAACACATACAAATATAGAAATTGAGCAGTAGGGACTGATCTCCAAAATAAGGATCATCTAGAATTACCTTCAAGAGGTAAGCGAATCTCTTGATAATGTTATTTTACTAGAAAAGGAATCTAAAGAAGCGAGGAATACTTTCCAGAAAGCGGTTGCATGTTTAGGGAATAAAGACACGACAAAAAATATAAATCTCTCTGTCATAGAACAAATAAAAAGAGACATCATGCTCAATGTATGGGAAACAAATATGTCTAAGAGCAAGAAGATAGTCAAAGAAATCAAAGATGATTGTGAAGGAATCCTTAATTCTTTGGATAAGCAAGCATTAGGGATTGAAAATGATGACTGCTCCAAGTCACTGGGGCAGATAAACATTGAAAATAAGTAGTTGGATTGCAAAGAAGGTTTGAAGAAGATTCAGACTGAAATTTTACAATTGAAAGAAATCGATGTCAACCTAATAAACAGGTGGTTGGTACATCCTAGTTTAAAATTGCAGGCGATCAAGTTTTATGACCAAGGTTTTGAATATCGGTTCCCAAAGGTACAAAGAAAGTTCTATCTATTTGAGACTAAAGATCTTCCAACACCTACTAGAAACTTTGTCCATTTTATGGAGAAATGTATTGAATGTGTAGCATCAAAGGAGGGAGAGACTTTGACTAAGCAATGATGATCATTTGGAGACTCATACTATTGAAATGATAGATACACAAAAGTTAATCATGCAACGGTTAAGGTTGCAGTTTTGTAACTATTTTTTCCTAAGAAGTAGGATATTCTAAACCATCAAGTATGGATGACCTTGTATAAATACAAGGAACGAAGACTAAAACAAGCGCTTTTTGATATCTCTGAAAAAGATTGTTGACGAAGTAATTTTGAAGAAACTCTAAATTAATAGAAATGCATATTGAAGATTCTGAATCTTGTCACCTATGAGTTATGTGTTTCTCTGTCATTTCATCTTTCTTACACATGTTTAATTGATGAATGCTTGACCATAGTTTAGTACAACCTCTACTGTGAAAATTATTATTTTTTTTATTTCAAATCATTTATAGTTTTTCCTCTATATTTGTTGTCAATAAATACAAGACCTGTAGATGCTTAGATTTCAACATCATATGCTTCATTAATATTTTTATCATTTCCTAGTCTTCTGTTACAATGTGAGATTCCTCTGAAATTGATGCCTCATTTTGCTAATAGATTTATCTTTTTATCCATATCATGTATATTTCTTTTCTTTAAAATTTAACTCAGATACAAGAAAAGGCCTACAATTTGATCTGACTATTTATTTATGATTTAAGATCATTCTCGTTACTTTGTGGAATAAAGATAATTAGCCTAAAAAGAAAGCACATAATCTTATCCTCCTTTACTTTCCATCTTCATGACAGTACCAGTTGCAAGGCAGCCTGAAAACCAGCCCGGTCTCTTGGATCAAACCAACATTGCTCTAAATTTATTTAACACTATTTTACAAATAGCAAATAACCAGGTTGACTTAGAATGTTCATGGGAGAGAATTGAGAGAGATATCAGTATCCAGGAAAACTAGGAGTTTCAACAGAGACAGTTGAGAAACTGACAATAGCCTTTACCTTTTTATCAATATTTTTTCTATTCTTAACTCCCTCTGTTTTTTTAGATGCCTTGATGGTATACTTTGGAGGCTTAAAGTATAAAATCAGGAACAACATACTATAACCAGATAACTTGCATGCAAGTGTTGTCAAAGAATAGGTCGATAGTATGTGGTCGTAAGAGAGGGATGTTACATACACCCCCCCTTGTTTTAAACTTTGTCCTGAAGTTGTAAAGTATATAAAATGAAGTATATAAAGTATCTGACAATATCTATATTTCTAAACTATCATATAAGTAGGGAACCTGCGGACACATATCATATGTGTCATCCCAAGTAGATGAGTGTGGACTATAATTGTCCTACTGAACCTTGACCTAATCCACTGCTCAACGTCGTAGATTTCGAATGCGATGGTCCATAATGTGGATTGGCTCTGCTGTGAGTGCACCCTCATCTAACACCTGCAAAGAACTCATGCCAATCACATGTGTAGGATCACTAACATAATGTCTCAAAATAGATACATGAAAAACATCATGCATATGCCTCAAAGAATTAGACAAGGCTCATGGATAGGCCACAGGTCCCTTCCTTTATACAACTCATAAAGGTGCCAAAAACCTAGGAGAGAGTTTATCACCCTTTCCAAAATTGATTGAAATATTGTGTGATTTCACCCATAAGAAAACTCGGTCACCAACTTCATAATTGCGGTCAATGCGATGCGCATTGGCATAACTCTTTTGTTGATCTTGCACTTCTTTAATCCTTTGTATTATCATTTTAATTTGTTATTCTATTTCTTGGATTGCTTCTAGTCCTACCAGGATCCTATTCTCAAGTCGATCCCAACTCAATGGCATCCAACAGGGTCGCCAGTAAAGAAACTCAAATGTTTCCATGTAAATGGTACTTTGATAGTTGTTGTTGTACGTAAAATATTTCAGTGGAAAAAACTCTTCCCAACTCTTATGTTGGTCCATCATGTACATACACAACATATCTTCCAAAATTCGGTTTGTTCTTTCTGTGTTCCTGTTTCTCTCAGGATGATATGTTGTACTAAAGTTCAGTTGTGTCCCCGAGCCCTCTTGGAAGCTAGTCCAAAAAAATCCTATAAACACTGGTCCTCTATTAGATATGATCCTTTTAGGAACACCATGTAATCTCACAATCTCGCTGATAATTTTTTTAGCTATGTTTGGTGCCTACACGTCATGCATAGAGGAATAAAATGTGCATTCTTCGTAAGAGTATCAAATACCATGAAAATCGATTCGTGCCTCCTTTTCATCGGTGGAAATCCAACAATAAATTCCATTGAAATGACCTCCCATTTCAATTGCGGAATAGAGTGTGGTTGTAGTAATCATATCGGATGTCTATGCTTAGCCTTCACTTGTTGACATTCTAGACACCTCACCACGTAGCTAACTGCATTCGCCTTCATTCCTTTCAAGAAAAATAAGTGTTTAAGGTCTACCTTCATCTTCGTGACTCCTAGATGAACCATGTATATGTCTCTATGAGCTTCACCTAAGATCAAACCTCTCAATTCTTTGTTAGGGCATACATAAATCTAGCTATTATACCTCATCAATCCATCGTTGTCCAATGTATATCCTTTTAACTTTGGTACCAACATGGTGTCTTCTCCAATATATTCCTTTACCTTTTTATACCAGTCATCATCGCACTATATAGTTATAATATTTTCTTGAAGTTTTTTCTGAAGATGTATCACCTAAAATATGCGTGGTCTCTGACTCAACACATCTTACATTCTATTCATTGTTCCTTTTATGTAAGAAATCTCAAAATCGTATTCGCTAAGAAATTATGACCAATGCCTTTGTCGTGCATTCAAGTCACTCTGCGTAAATGTGTATTCAAGTCACTCTGCGTAAATGTGCATTCAAGTCACTCTGCCTTAGTTTGAATTTTCATCCAATCAGGTAGTGTATCCACACTCTTAATTCATAAACAATGGCCAATAACTCCAAATCATGCATTGCGTAGTTCTCCTCATGATTTCTTAATTTCCTTGAGATGTAAGTTATCACTCGCCCATCTTGAATCAAGAATCTGCCTAAACCTTCCTTGGATGCATCTATGCATACAAAGAAATCCATGTCCATGCTTGGGACATTCCGTATCGACGCTATCGTCAAAAACTCCTTGAGCCTTTGAAATTATCCCATGCATTTCTCGGTCCATAAAAACTTCTTATTTTTCTTCTACAATTATGTGATAGGATTTTCTATCTTCGAAAAACCTTCAACGAACCATCAGTAATATCTTTCTAAACCCATAAAGTTATGTAATTATGGTACATTTGTCTTCACAGTCCATTCCATAATATCCTCTAACTTCTTCAGATCCACAATGATTCCTTCACTGGATACAACATGCCCTACGTAATGAATCCTTGATTAGTAAAAAGAGAATTTCCACAGTTTCTCGTATAATTTGTTTTCCCATAAACAATGTAGTACTAAGCACAATTGTTCTTCATTTTTTTCCTTCGCGTGAGAATATATCAATATATCATCAATGAATACTTGAAAAAACTTGTCCAAGTATTCATGCAACACCACATTCATCAAGCTCATGAATACCCACGGTGCATTTGTCAGTCTGAAAGGTAAAAATATAAACTTGTAATGTCTGAACCTCATCTTCAATGTGGTCTTATGAATATGTTCCTCTTTAATTCATAACTGGTGATAACCTAATCACAGGTCGATCCTTGAAAACATTGTCATGCCTTTCATTTGGTCAAACAAATCATCTATTCTTGGCAATGTATATTGGTTCTTCATGGTTTCCTTGTTCAATTGATGGTATTCAATACAAAGTCTCCATGACCCATCCTTATTTCTTATGAAAATAGCAGACCCCAAGGTGACACACTTGGATGTATAAGTCCTAGGTCCAACAAATCCTTCATTTTCATTTTGAACTCCTGTAACTCAAGTGTTGACATTCGATAAGGCATTCTTGCTATCAATTTAGTTCCAGGTTTGAAGTCGATGGTAAACTCCAACTCTCTTTCAGGCGGTAAGCCTGGTAACTATTTTGGAAATACGCCAGCAAACTCTCATACTACCTGAAGGATTTCAATTCATTCCCCCACGCCCTTGTCATTTGGCCCTAATATTTCATCTAGCTTGCAACCTTTGCACATGCTCTTCTATATCTGTAGGGAAGAAATGAACCTGAAGGACATGCCATGGTTTCTTCCTACAATCACTCTTCTATGTCCCCCGGTGTTTTTTTAGTTGGTTTCTAATGCTACTGTGCACCTACTGTCATATGTCCAATTGGTCTTGCAAGATTCTTTCCTTGACCCCCATTGGTCAGCTCTTCCTTTGCTATGATGGCCTTCTGGATTGCATTGTGCAATGTTTGCGGCATTAGGATTATCACCTTCACACCGATGTTGAAGTTAAGTCCAAACAAAAACGTGTTGACCTTCATCTTCTCTATGTCTAGATGTGGACAATACCTAAGCATCTCCTTGAATCGGGCCTTATACTCCAGCACTGTACGACCACCCTGTCGTAAGGCATTGAACTCATTAAGTTGGTGCTCAATGAATTCTTCTGAAAAATACCTCTCCTGGAACTACTCCTCGAACAAATCCCATGAAAATTCTTCGACGACCATGTTTAGTTGAGGTAGGGGAATCTTTCACCATAGAATAGTGCTCCCCTTCAGCTGAGAGAGCACCATGCTGACCTTCATGTTGGAGGTTTAGTCGTGAAGTGTGAAGCACATCGCCATGTTCTCCAACCAGGCCTCGAAGGTTGAGCCATCTATGACACCCATGATATAAGGAAAATTAACCTTCTCAAGTTCTATATGAGTGCCATCAGTACCAGCTGGACCACACTGCAAACCCTCATTGGATACAGGTTCCCTGTCCTCATCCAGATATAGCCGGTTAATCAAGGCCTCTAACATCCTCTGAAAGGACCCCATCAGACCAACCACATCGCCCACAACAATATTCTCCTATCTAATGACTCGTTCTTCTCCTTGGGGGTTAGAACCCTCTGGCATGGATAAAATTTCAATTCTAGTTAGCGATAAGTTATTAATCAAGTGCTTAATACAGTGGAAGTCGTAATGATCCCAAGTCATGGGTTTGAACCCATTCTGATACTATCTGTAATGGCTGTTCCATTACGACTATCAATAGCGAAGTACAGGGTAAATTTTATTTTTTAAAAGAATTAGGAAAATAATGTCAACACATAAATCATAACAACGCATAATGAAAAAGACATCATAATTAAAAGAATTACATGTGACACATCATCGTAATCAATAACAACACAATCCAATGCATTAACATAAGTGATAGTGACACCTGATCAACACATAAGCATAATTAGTGATACAGTTCCACACATCAAAATTAACTGAAGCAATTATAGATAATTATCTACCATATAGTTGAAAATTAAATAACTACTATCCCAACATATCATGCATGGTTAGAACCTTGAGGACGCATAAGCAATGCTCAATAACAAAATCCATTCGATTTATTTTTACCATTTAAGGTTTCAGGGTTGGCGATCGTTCTCAGGAGCAAGGAGGTGTCTAAATCCCACTAATCCAATCATAACTCATAACTCCAATCTAGATTGCTAGTCATAAAATAACATTGTCACTTGGCGCAAGATAAATATAACTACTAAACAATCGTACATCAACTTTACTTAATGGCGCAAGAGTAATCATCAATTTTAGTTTAAGGCTCACAAAGTAAATCAATTTCTAAAACAATCATACATTCACATAATCAATGGCGCAAGAGCAACCTAGTTACTGAAAGAGTCGTACATGAACTTTATTTTATGGCGCGCAAGTCATGAACTTTATTTTATGGCGTGCAAGTAATCTAATTACGTAATTCATCATGAATCAACATTATTTCAGTGGCACCATAAAATCTATTTACTCATCAATTTTATTTTCATGGGGAGGATAATCTAATCACATAAATTTCAAGGTGCAAGAGCATGCTAATTACCCCATCATAATGAAATCAAGTCTAGATTAAACATCATAATAACTATCAATTCTTCACTGTGCGAGAGAATACCTATGTTACTTATTCGATAACTCATAAGTCAATGAAAGTAAGTAAGGGGAGGAACATAATGACTTTTAGACACACAAGGGCATAAGTGTAGTTCCTTGCGACAGGTAAAAATCTATTGTAGTGTAACCTTCTCACTGTTTAATCATGAACGACAATAGCCGAATTAAATACATTAGCTCAACTCTTGCCATGTAATAACATCAAATATTAACTAGGTATTATGATACTTTAAGAATAAAAGTGAGTGTTTTTTTTGTGTTAGTCACTACACGTGATGACTCATTTAAAAGAATCGCAAGGACCAAAGGAAAAAGGCATTAGTTCCGAAGTTTTTATACTTCCTAAGTACAACTAGAAGGAGGACTTAGATAATTCTTTTTCCTTGCAAGTGGAGATATAATTTATCGCACCAGAAATGACTACACTTCAGCCTACCATTAAATTCTAAAGGTCCCAAAGACCTGGTTCAAAAGCTTCGACAAAACCAATACCCAACCCTAAGTGACAATCCTTCTTACCTCTAGTTCTAGTATCTTATGAAAGAATCTCTTATGCATTCTGCAATATTAAGTCGGCACGGATTTGAACAATAACAAAATAAATAGTCTTGCAAGCATAATCTACAATTATAAATTTCTTTATCAATATCTAAGCCTACATAAAAGGCAGTTTGATAATGTTACATAAGTCACTAATAATGATAGAATTTAAATATGACACTTGATAACATCTACAATTATAAATTCTTTATCAATATCTAATCCTGGGTAGAAGGCAGTTTTGATAATATCACATAAGTCGTTAATAAAAGTTAATGACCGATAGAATTTAAAAGGAAAACTTTGATGGCATCTACGATTCTAAATTCCTTATGATTATCTAAAGTCCGCGAGGAAGACAGTTTTTGAAAAGTCACAAGAGTCAGTATTAAATGTTAATAAGGATAGAATTTAAAAATGAAAACTTGGGTAACATCTATAATTCTAAATTCCTTATCAACATTTAATTTTTGAAATAACACGCGAGTCATTATTAACATTCTTAGTAGAAGACAGTTCTGAAATATCACGCCAATCATCATTAAATTCCTTAACAATAATTAAATTCTACGTAGAAGACATTTCTTAATTATCACACCAGTCGTTATTAAGTTCCTTATCAATAACTAAAATCTGTGTAGAAGACGGTTCTAAAATATCACACTGGTCGTTTTTAAGTGTTAATTGTGATAGAATTGAATCAAGGAAATCCGGACGAATTTCTACTTTTTCCTTCGAAACTGGAGCGCAAGCTACCGATACTGCTCTGTGCAAGAGTTGGAAGGCCAAGAGGCGTCACTAGTAAACTTTTAGATTTAGGGTGAATCTACTGGAGAAAAAAAGTGGAGGTAACATGGTAAGGATGCTTACTCGCCGAGTTTTTTCTGACCATCTGGTAAAACATGAAAAGGATAACTTAAAACATCATGCTACTTAACCAGTTCTAGAAGATTCCTCTCACCAACGATTACATCGGGTAGTACTTCTGGAGATATACGCCCAGAGATATCGATTATCGTTACAAGAGCAAGCTCTACGCTCATAGGTGAGGGCTTACAAGGTCAAAGGCACGTCAAGAATACAAGAGACTCGTTGCACATACAGGTTAGGTATGTGGAATGGTTCTGAAGAGCATCTGGAAGGAGAATCGCTACTCTGGACCAAGTTAATTCGAGATGATAAAAAGATGACGGGCATGCAAGTAAGATTTCTCGCAAATACCCCGGATGGGGTACCACGTAACACATAGAGACCATGTAACCTGGACCAGACCCTAGCCATTAATATGGAAGGTCGGCTCCCTCCCCCTCACCATTAAATGGAAGGAATCCATAACTGTTGGTCAAGCAGCAAAGGACAGTTCCCTCGCGTGAGCAAATTGGTGGTCAAGAAATACAATGGATGGGGAAGTTTGATGCAGCGCTCATGTCGAACCTCTATGTTATCATCCAGCGAAGAGGAGAATGGAGACATTTCACCTTGGCGTTCCACTAGCCCAGAAGCTCTGAGCACTGGTGCATCTTCTAGACGGCTCCCATCACTCTCACCTTGCTCATTGGCACCCTCCCTTGCTCCTCCATGCTCAAGGAAAGAGGCAGACCGCACCGCAACCCTTCATGGTACAATTTCGTTGCTAGAAAGAGGAGGGTGCAACGGCTGGAGCGAGCCTTTTCCATGGTTGACACTCAACACAGGGAGAAGTCCAGGACGCCACCAATGACCTATGTAGAGGAGGTGATTCCAGAGGAACCAATATAGTTCCCTCTGGAATCCCTCCTTTTCACTATTCCAGACAATTGGCAGCCCCCCAACTAATTCCCAATAGGCACAACCGAGTGGGAGGCCAGAGAAGAAAATACTTGCATAATTGAGGAGGAATTCCCTAGAAATTCCTCCACCTTGACCCCGAGGACACCACTCATTTCATATATTCAAGCGAGGTGGAGGCAATGGAGGAGCACGGGACAGAGGAGAGGCTCGGGACAACGAAGTACAATGAAGCAACACAAGAGGATTTAGGCGAGGTGGCGATAGTTTGTGGTTTGGAGGAGGAGGGTGGCCCAGTCCTCGCGCCACCACCACTCACGACAATCCCAGATTTCATCCAGGAACCATCGCCCTTCTTCCATCCGGAGAAGCTAGTGTTCATGTTTAAGCTCAAAAGCCATATGGAGGATCAAATTCACCATGACACCCTCATGCATTAGAGAATTGATATATTGTACGAGGCTTAGTCAAATGCACCAGCAACCAAGAGGTGTCCGGCTTTTGCCAGGCCATTTGTGCTCCAGCCTAGGAACGACCCCATCAGCTGTGACCCAAGCGACGCAACCTGAAGTGAAAATGGGTAACTCATTTGCTTGGGTATCAAGTTGGCTCCTTGCAATGATACATAGCAGTTTTAATTTCATGTTCATTTCCATGTTTTATAGTTTGACCAGTTTAATTTTCATGGTTGCTTAGCATAGTGGCGCACAGACTCAAATCCACCATCTGTTTCCGTGTGGTAGGGTAGTGTTGGCAGCCAATTCACATTTTTATACTATCCTTATAAGCTTCCTACGCCCAGTGTTTTGTAACCCTTGATTTTCATCACAATCTTCGAATAAAAAACGACACTATTATTTCACACTTACCTTTGTTTTCGTTTTCACGACTGCAAGCGTGAAAACTTTAATTTTGAAGTCACATTAAAATCATCTCTGGATTGTTTTGGTTAGTCTTGTCTATGTGTTTATTGCATTTTCAATTTAAGTATAGTCTCACAGTTGGCAAGATACCAAGATCTTTACTCATTTGGCATTCTTTAATTGTTAATATGACTTCATTTTTATAAGACTGTGTTGATATTCTTATGATCGAGTTTTTGATACATTGGTGGTTTTGATGTTCTATAGTCTTTCATAGTTTTCTTTGACACAATTGGTTTCATGAAAACACATTGGCATTGTGGTTAAACCCTTGGTATAAATCATTTCATACAACACATATTTTATATGATCAAACCCTTGGTGTTCATTTCGAATCATTATTTTGGTTTTAAAACTATGTTAAACCTATTGCTCGCGCAAATGTTTGGTTGACTTACCATAGATTTTATTAATTGATTAAATGGCATGGTTTTTAACATATACAATAGTGATTTGAATTGTTATATACGCCGTCAGTTGTACTGTGGGAAATGACTGTTTTGCATGGGCTGATCTAGCTCCACCACCTTTGCACATTCGGTCATTAATGCCTTCCCCCTATCCCGGGTTAACTCTGTTTGTTTTCGGGTAAGCTCGTGAGGTATCGACCCTGCATATACTCTGTTCGAACCCTTGCCCATTCATCCAACTCACCGTGTGCTCCTGTCTATGGCACTGGTGGTGCACATAGAGCCAAATGGTAGCCAAACTCTGTTGCTATTCGATAATTCCCGTAAGGATTTAGAAAACAGTGGTTGGTTGGTGTTTATACAGAGGTTTGAGGGTTTCAACCTTTCGGTTGCCCAACAATTCTCCCTCACCTTTGACGGGTGTAGAACTAAAGTCAGTGACATAAAGCTCGAGCTCAATGAGGAATTCATAAGCTCTGCTACAGGACTAGCAGCTACAGGCCAAAGATGGTTTAAAAACTCCAAAGTCGACGAGGTGTCGTGGCCTTTACTATTCATATCAAGAAAGATTGCTTCCTGTGATAAAGGTATGCCTATTTCTACCCTCAAACCCAGGTGGCACGATCTTTTGGTGATTGTTAAACAGTTTGTGACCTGTGAAGGTCGGTATGGCTTGGTATCTCTGTATCACCTCTGGTTATTGATGAATTTCATGGGCTATCCTTTGAACATGCCACATTACTTCTTGCGTAGTCTTTACAAAATGTCTAAAAGATTCAAACGCGAGAAGGCTGATAGAAACCTTTTTCATCACGTCTTGATTAGACTCATTATCGTCCACCATTTAAACCTTAGTGGTGATAATTGACAAGCCTTCCTATCAAGGAATGGCTTTGCCAACAGCGAGTCTGCTCAAATTGACAAGTTTGTGGTTACGAAAACTTTGGTTGGGCCAGCCATGCCATTTCATATCCTTCTACCCCCTGTCGAACCCTCAGATTTCCCTGACGTGGACCTACCTGATACTACTGTCGACCCGGGTGCTAAAGAAAAGACTGAGGCCATTAAAAATCCTGTGAGGAACAAAGGTAAGAGTGATACTATTGTCAACAGTACGGGGAAGCAAAATGCTCGATTGATATCAAGACTTGCCCAGAACAAACCTAAACAGAACATCGACCAAAATCCCATAGTGTTGAGCGAGGACTCAGACTCCGATATCGAGCGTTTCCTAGCTGAAGAGTACCCCTATTCTCATGGCCTATGCTCTAAGAAACCATATGAATATGTCTCTAACTTACCCCCTTGCCTCAAAAACGACCCAAATTACCCGGGAATCAAGCTGCACAAGGAAACCCCTGGTAATCCGAACAAACCTGTCACGAACCGCCTCGTTACGACAACCATTCTAATAACAGGTGCAATTTTTTTTTTGTGTTTAAGGTGTGTGCACACGTGTAGAAGTAACAACACGCTAACTGTGCGACGCCCTGGACAACCGACAAGACGCGACCACGATATTTATCACAAGAAGACTAAAGGCACACGACGAGTAACTGCATCAATAAATGACCATAGGCATAAGGTGCACAACGCAAACATTTAGCGACAAAGTAAAACTGACCACAATCAAGTATAACAAAATAAGAAGAACAATTACGCCCCT
>SNQJ01S0006798.1:0-39460 GCA_010110895.2 Picea sitchensis | reverse complement strand
ACAACCCAAATAGCCCACTCCCTGACTCAATCCGGAGTCCAAGGGAGTTCCACCGATGCCTCTGCATCCTCAAGGTACAAAACCTTGCACACTCAATGAAACTGAGTCAGTAGCACCTGTCTGCATCAACGTAGTAAGAACATCCTGTCATAAATCATAACGCATCATCATCAAGGTAAAGTGGTTCATCATCATAAAAATACAGATCACTTGCAAGCAAGTGTCCTCAAAGAATAAGTTTTGTCAGTGCGCCAGAGCGAGATGTTACAAAACCCTCGCATGTTATGCCAAAGCCCGAGCAACCATCATGCATCCAATGTAACGCTTGGATAGAGAGTTATTACACCGACGTTCCCCTATTGCAATCAAAGATCAAATCGTTAGAAGAACGGGTGACAGTGATGGAAAAGGAGAACGACATGTTACAAGCCAGTGAAAAGAAACAAAAAACCATCGGTTCGATTGTCTTCAAGAATGTTGAAGCGGCAACGGCCTTCATCAATTCCAAATTATCATGACCGAGTTGTTTTCTGATTGTCCAAGTATGAATTTCAATATGAATTTTCTTTTTGAGTTGGTTCAAATAAATATAACCGATTGGATTTGCTTTCAATAGCTCTGTTTGTTTTTATTCAAAATGATTCTGTTACTTTCGTTTTACCTAAACAATTTCGTTATGAATCATGAGTGGGAGATTTGTTTTCTAAATTCGGACACACCTACGTTTTAGTTAATATGATTCTATTGTTCTCAGATTAGTAGAAGCGATTGATTGGTTTTGATTTTGGTTTGGTTCGCTTTAGAATAATTCTGTTGGTTTGAATTAATGTAGTCAATTGGGTTTTGTTTCTCGTTTAGTTCTGTTTGAATATATATTTAAGGAATGATTCTGTTCTGTTTCCATTTTAGACTTTGATTGCATTCGATCTATATAGGAGACTTATTTATCAGACACAGCTATGATTTGGATCAATACGATTTCTTTTCTTTTGGATTATGTTGGCCCCAAGCTGGCTCGATTCATTTCTTTTGGCTTCATTTTGAAACGATTCTGTAGGCTAGAATTGGCATGATCCTTTACGTGTGTAATGTGTCAATATCAGTGAGTGGTCTGATAAATATAATGTAATCTATTGATTCCCAAAACGACTCTGTTAGCTTTGATTTTGAAAAAAGATTGTGTTAATGGCTGAGGTGACATAAACTATTGCTTGAATGATTTGTTTAATCGGTTACAGTTTGTATCAATTAAAATTGATTTATGAAAATGATTCCATTGCTTTAAAATTATCTAAGCGATTCTATTTACCCTGAATTGGTGATAACAAATGTTGAACATAGTGCATGTATCTATGTTACCATTCGGTTGAACACGATTTCGTTTGTTTTAATTTGCATACAAGTTTTGATTTGAATGATTCGTTTGGTTTCTAATTAGCAATCAAATATTTGTTTAATAGTTTTAATATAATCCTTTAAGTTTTGGATTGATTTTAAAATGATTCTATGCTCAAATTAGACCATCTACAAAATCGCAAGATTCTGTAGCTAGTCTTAGAATTTTGATTTTTTTTAATTTTATCAATAAAATATCACCTAAACTTGTCTATTCTTGTCCACTTTAAACTGCATACAAATTTCAATGACCAATTGGCATGCTGTGGCAGTTTGAGAGATGTTTTTGTGATACAGTTTTGTTATAGGTTGTTAGCTTTAGTCAGTCTTGGGAGATTATCCCAAATTTTTTGTAAACTGTTTTGTTAATTCCCACAGGGATGTTTTACCCTGTGGGAGGTCTTTAAATATTTGTTATTTTTTGTAAAATGATCATCACTGTGGAGAGAACCAGACTATGGATTTATGATTCAGACTGAGATGAAAGTTGATGTCTTGTAACAGCTTTCACTTTCAATATATCAAACTTTTGTTTCAAGTTTTCTGCATATCAGTTTGCAATTAATTATCGACTACTTTAGCTATCATGATTCATTGCGTGTTGATGTGATTTGCTTGATATGTTGTCCATATCTGATATCTCTTATTTTAAAATACAACAATCACTTTATTTCAATTTAATGAATACAAGTTTATCTTTTTCATTAATTGAATTGTTTTGCACAAATTGTTACACACAGATTTATCTCATTGTGATGGTTTGTAAATCATAAAATTGTTGTTATATTTTATGTCTCGTTTGTCCTGTCATTTATATTTGAAGAGCACAACTGCTTCTAGTTTGCGAGAAGCTCGTGGAGAATCTGATGCGGGTTTCCTCCCACCAAACAACTGAATCAACTACTGCATACAGGACAAACCTGAAGCGTTACTTCAGGTCAGTTTTCTATTTGTCATTTAATAGTTAGCTTATTAGTGTTATTTAAGTAGTTTAGAGAAATATATTAGTTTAGATTCATAGTTAGAGTTATTATTGCTTAGCTTAGATAGTTTTTATTCTATTTCTTTTTCATAAAATTAAAAAAATTAAAAAAACAATAGTTTCATTGTCTTAGGACAGATTACAATTGATTTTTGCAGGTTTTAATTTAAATCTGTAATTTGTAAATATTGTATACTTGTAATTAAAGTTGATTATGTTGATAATTAAACATTTACTTTTATAGAATTATAGTTGTATGATTTAGGTAATAGATTGTATATATGTAGTTTAGATTAGTTTCTTAGTGTAGTTTTCATTTGTTTTTCTAGGACTTAGATCGGCCAATGAAGCCGCTAAACC
Organism: Picea sitchensis; assembly: GCA_010110895.2. Classification (NCBI taxonomy): domain Eukaryota; kingdom Viridiplantae; phylum Streptophyta; class Pinopsida; order Pinales; family Pinaceae; genus Picea; species Picea sitchensis. The sequence goes on along the minus strand of SNQJ01S0006798.1, from coordinate 36,723 downwards.
CGTCAGGGTGGGTTATCCCAAACGATTTGGGTTATTTAGACAACCATGGACTGGATCCACTCTTCCAGTTGGCGAGCGTTCATTTTCTCCCGTCAATAGGTAGATGGCGCATTGACATTTTTGACAATGACAACACAGTATACCATATTTTTTGGTTTCCACTAATTTTGCGAAACAACTGGCAGAATGCTGCCATGTGGCTTTTTGTTTTGAAAAAGTTTTAATAAGATTTTTCCTATTTTTATTCACAAAAAAAAAATAAAAAATCTGGCAAATAAAAAGGGTAGACCACTATCAAATTTCGATAAGTTGTTGTGATATATATATATATATATATATATATATATATATATCCCAATCGTGGAGAAAAAATTCAGAGTCAGAAGATGCACGGGGATTAAATTTTATAGTAAAGTAATGTACAGGGATCCCACGCCTTGTGGTTTTCTCATTTTTCTTGGTCATATATAGAACTTAGAAATTCCAATGGGGCATAATACTCATAGGGTACTGACTTCCTAACAAATTATTTTCTCTTTTTTCGACATGCTACCTATTGATATACTCGTTGTAATTGGATTGTGGAGTTGTTGCACTGATGTGCAACATTTAGACACAATGCATTTGACAGACCTGTCTGAAATAGAGCCGTGGTACCAGTCATGGATCTTTGTCGTGAAGATACCACGTTAAGGAAGAATACTAAGCACAAGGCACATCTAAAAGTTTGTAGTGTGTGATTCTTTGTCCCATTTATCATTCAATCTTAGAAGACTATAACGAAAATTCAGTTCAACTCTACAATTTTCAAAATGGCATGCTCTGTGAATTAGCACCAACATCTTAGGTAGGGTAACCTACCATCTAGCAACATCAATTTATTAAATGTAATTCATGGATTCAATTGAGCATGTAAAAATAACAAACATGGGATGAGAGGATGAAAACAACTAATGAAGAAGTTCATTATCTCAGTGAGAAGATCGCATTGGCCTTGAAAACTAGAATGCCCTTCTAGAATTTATAAAATATCAAGGTTCTTGTACCTTGATCTTCTAATGTCACATAGTTACGAAATTATAAAAAAACTGGATTATACAATTTAAATCCAAATGAAAATACAGATTCCATAAATACCGTAATCGATGTTGAATATGAAACTGAATATGATCTTTGGCAACTGATGTTCCTTTCCTCCTCCTGCTTGCTAACCATTGAAACTTCACCGGTACCTCCCAATAACGTTGGGGGTACTCTTCTTTCCCCTTATCCCCCCCGACTGGAAAAGGGGCCACGCATACACAACCAGAAAAATACTATAGCTTCTATCTTTCCTCACAAGGTAGAGCCACCACTTTCTCTTAAGTTGGGTATCCCAACTCTCACAAGTAAAACAAGTAAAAACATCTGCAATATAACATTAACCATAACCATTGTTATCCATTTCTCATCTCAGCCATTTGTTTAATAGAATTTTCCCATAGCTCATCCCCACTTGCAAAATTAATTCTCTTTTTAATTAAAATAATTTATAATTATTTCCCCCTTACGCTTGTCACCCTTTCCCCAATTTGCACTATTAAATCCACATTCAATTTTAATAATATTCAATTTCCCTCACCCTTCTTAAAAACGCTCCTTAAATCACTCCTAGTTGTCTCTTTATTCCGCTTGTTTCCAATTAATGAATGACGCCTTTCTAAAACTGAGTTGAGTTAAAATAGGATTCTTCTCTAGTTAGACTATTGTTAACTAGACTCTAGATACATTTCTATGAAAACACATTATTTTATGATTTATTCCTTTCTCATCTTAAATTCCAATTAGGTATCTTTTGCACACGTGTATTGTATTAATCCTTTAGAATTATTTCATCTTTCTTATTTTCTTGAATTGACTTGCCTCTTTCCTATGTTATTAAATTTTTATTTTAGTTTTAGTATTTTCACCAAGCTTAGACTTGGGCTTAAATTTTAAATAGGTGTAGACTTCCAAATGGGGATTTAAAATTAATAATTTCAATCCTTATTTAATTAATTAAATCCGACAATGCTTAAAGACTATACAAAGTTTGATTATTCGCTCAAAGTTTTCTAGGCCACCTAGATTCATTGACTCAAGTTTTATTTCTGCAATGTGCCCTTCAAGACACACTCCAAGCTCCAGGGTGTCACTCGCCCTTGACTGGTTTTGGTAGTTATCCAATCCCTGGAGTCAACAGTCCATTTGGGTGACCATGGGAGAGACTGAGGGATTCTAAGGAATAAGGACTCTGTCTTATTGTACACCCCTTAGAAATCTTCGTGAGTGACTGTCTTTGTCTGCCCTCACGACATCGTGGACCTCTTGACCTAGGTAATCGTTAACCTACAATTCAAGCCATGAAGAGAGTGCTAGTAGGCTGTGACAGAGACGTTTCCACCATAGATGATTTTAGGGGCGAAATTTCGCCCATGGGCGACCCTGGGCTTCAAGGAAGAGGCAGAATGTGATGAGACGCTTCCACCATAGATGATTTAGGGCTTAAATTACCATGGGCTTAAATTTAGGGCTTCTAATTTTGTTGGGCCTAATTTTCAGAGGAGTCATTTTGAAACTTATATCATTAGCCCAGAATTTATTTTAGGGGAAAAAATAGTGTACAGGGTTAGCCCATGTTTTAGGAGGGATAGAGGAAAAAATTATATTTCAAATTTCTAAATTTGGAGGACAAGCCTCCCATTAGCCAAATTTCTAGGTAGCTAGGGAATTTTGATAGCTTTTTCACTGCATTTGCAAAATCGAGATTTATGGTTTAACTTCGCCCCCGATTTTGTGGTATTGGCAGTGGGTAGCTACATTTTGGCCCTCCCACTGGGTATAAATTGGTATAAATTGTATGGCATCATCATAGCTTTGTAGACCTACAGAGTACTAAAATCCCTGAAGGTCTGCATTACACATATTGAGTTTTCGAGTTTATTTCCCGAACTGAATTTGGAAAGAGGGCAAGCCACAAAAGATGCTAGTGGACTGTGGTGGAGACGCCTGTTCAGAGGTAAGAAAGTTAGAACCATTAGCCCGTGGTCCGTGGGAGCCCTGCTCAAAGTGTTCAGAGCAGTAAGAAACTGAAGGTTCCATGAGGGCACCTCTGCCTCCTCACCTCACCTAAGCAGTAGCTTTACAGATCTGTTAATCACAGAATGAGACTTGAACTGACATGATATCCATTCCACATCCTAGTCTGAGCAACACCACACACCATTTGATCTTATGAAATTACTAGAACTGTGGGTCCAATAAAATTTAAATTTACTATTTTACCAGATATGCCCTTTATCTTTCATGAAATCCAATCTTGATGAATAAGTCCTCTAGACCTTCGCTCCTATCCTATTTCCTCCCTTATTAAATCATAATTACATTGTCTAATATAAATATTCCTTTTCCAGCCCCAATTTTATCAAACCTGATAATTTTCAATAAGATATGCTTCAATAGCACGGCTAGAATTTTGTAAGGGATGCCCAAGATAGTTATCGAACTATGGCTTGTGATTATCTCATAATCATTGGAATTTTTGAATGAATTTGATCTACCCCTATTAATGAGGTCACCTAACATCTGACTTTGAATGGATTCTTTGTAAACTTGAAGCAAATCTATTTCACAAAATCCCATGTGGCTTTGTAGAACTCTCATGGATAGCCATCAAGTCTAGAAGACTTATCATCAATTATTTCACTCAGAGCATCCACCAATTCATCCAACGTCATCCCTTGATCACATGAACTCTGCTACATGCTTGTCAATATCTGGGGGACTATGTTATACAAGTTTTTGTGGTGACCCTTCTTTCATCTACCATCCAATCAGTTTGGAAAACCATATTATAATGATTGAAAAATTCCTTTTTAATATTTGTTTGATCTATGATTCTTCCTTCCATAGTTTTAAGGGATTTGATTCACTCCAATGCTTAAGAGGGCCATGGTGAGATTGTCATCTGTCTTGAGCCAATGGAGACAATATGGATTTGAGATCCTCTTTCTCTATATGTTTCCTTAAATTGGATAAAATGACTCATATTTGGAGAAATTGGAGATATTACTCATTGAAGGGGCTAAATTACAACATCCTCAAAACATGCTCGAGCTTCTTATTGACAAACTTATACATTCTTCTTCTAAATACCGCTACTTGTTTAACATACCCATGCAAGCAGGGTGTGACATGTTGAATGGTGTCTTCCCACCAAAAGATCCACCCTCTATCTCCAATGGGTCAAGGCATCAAATTCCAAATCCTGTTAATAGTTTCTATAGATGACTTTGCTTCAAATTGGAGCTTCTCAACATAAATCTTGAAATCATGACAAGGATTTACCTTGAGGCATGACCTTTATGCAATGGTTGTAGAAGTAGTTGTTATCACATAAATTATTTTCTTATAACTGTTTCTCTGTTATAAGAAAAGTATTTGCTAGATAATTTTGATATGTAAAGTTGCAACTACCTCATCGATAATGTACAGAGGAGCAAGCTTGAATAGTAACAATGCCAAGATTAGGTACAGAGCTAGAAGAGAACGTTGCCCTCCACTCAACTCTGACAAAGATTGCTTCCATACACTTCCAAATGCAACTCGGTTCCTGCTTCAGTCTAAAAAAAAGTCACAACTTCCGGAGGCTCTAGTTTTGCCATTGTTCCTAGTAATAGGGTAGAAAAAATAGATCAAAAGTCCCTACAGCCAAAATTCCTTTTAGTCAATAAAATGCAAGACATAATTCCATGTTTCACAAACAAACTGTTGCTTATGCCAAACTTTACTTGAAAATTCATACACTTACTTGTTCACTTTCACCCATGTCACTTTCAAAGTCTCTTTCTTCTTTTCATCAGGTTCTGCAATTACTTTGTGGATCTTTTATTTATCATTCTGTCAGGAAATTCTGAAATTCATGCAGATTGAGCAGATTTTTTAAACTCGACTTTTAAAGCTTTTCTTAATGGTTTTTCACACAAACCAAGGATATATCATGGAATGAAAAATCTCATTTTTTTTGTGATTTTTTAGTAGTTTTAGTTTATTTTATTTTCAGTTTTAGGCTGAGATTTTTCTCTCGAGTCCATGCCATATAACATATTCTTCAGCTGGCTGGGTCATTCCCGAGTTTGCCTTTGGCAAGGATCTTGTAACTCACATTCAGTAAGCCTTAGGAATCCACTTACAAACCCCACACTAATTTGATATCTAAGAAATTCTTAAGTGAGAGCTTTTATAAAGGTCCAGACTCCAAACTCATGTTATCCCATGTTGACTTATAAATATCAACTAGAAGCCCAATGTCACCTAGAGATTTATCTTCTTCCATAGCCCAAAAAACTGATGTGATCTCCTCCCCTGTCACAGACCATCTAGTGTACTAGCTTCCCACTAAGACAAGGTTGAAAGAAATAACCATCCACAGTCTTTAGAAGCTCTCTTGAGTGTAATAAGTGAGGAGAAGTCATCTAAAAATGGGTGTGGAAAGCCCCTTTAAGCTCCTTGGAATCCTCTGTATATATACTTTAACTAAGTTTCAGGAAAGAAAATGTCACACCTTAGCCCATTGTGTTGGGTTGTGGTTGGTGGGATTTAGTACCTAGTCAACAAGAGTCATACTAAAAATTAGAGGGTCATAGAGTTTAGATAGTGAAATCCTCGAGGCGATTTTAATCGTCAACACACACCCAATTGAAAAAAATGTCCCCTGGCCAAGAAATAAGATCTCCTATATTTACTACTTGCATACACAAGTTGTTAAGATTGACTCCCTAGAAATCTATGTTTCTCAAATGGAAACCATGTAAGAACAACTATCTAAGCTTCTAATTTCATTCTCTTCTAAAGTGACACATTAGAAAGATCCATAGGTGGATATGTTTACTTTATGTTAAGTCTAATGTCTTAATAAAAAATTTCAATGAATTTTACAAGGGCCTTAGAGGCCCTCCAACCTCTATTCCAACCTCAAGTATTTCTTCATACCAAAGAAACTATGAAATAACATCCTAGGTCTTGTTACCCTTTTAGCCTTGATTTTCAATCTAGTAGGTGCCTATGCAGTCAATGAGTCTTCATTGTTTCTCACCCTCCCACCCTACACAAAACTAATATTAGGGTTGGTTCATCTATCAAATGTGAGAATCTTACTTTGCACTTTCATAACCTCCCATTTGTGAGAATCTATCCAACAAGGATTTACCTTGAGGCATGCCCTTTATGCAATGGTTGTAGAAGTAGTTGTTATCACATAAATTATTTTCTTATAACTGTTTCTCTGTTATAAGAAAAGTATTTGCTAGATAATTTGGATGTGTAAAGTTGCAACTACTCCTCATCGCAGAATGTCAGGAGCATGCTTGAATAGTAACAATGCCAAGATTAGGGATAGAGCTAGAAGAGAACGTTGTCCTCCACTCAACCCTGACAAAGACTGCTTCCATACACTTCCAAATGCAACTCCAACCTCAAGCCCATCTAAAAAGTCACAACCTTCTGGAGGCTCTAGTTTGCCATTGTTCCCGGTGTAGGGTAGAAAATAGATCCAAAGTCCCTACAACCAAAATTATTTTTAGTTAATAAAATGCAAGACAGAATTCAAATTAGTTAGTTGAACCTTCTGTTACAATTCAAACTCTTTACTTGATGGATCAATTGAACTTCTTTCTCTACTAAGTATAAATATCTTGTTTTCTCTACCAATCATAGATGGTGCCACTAGATGCTCAGGTCAATTCATCAAAATATGTCAGCTATGTTTTTCTACTCTGTTTCTCTAATGATCATGTGTGTTCTCGTTAGATCTTAAAGCTTTTTTCAAAGTAGTCTCAAGGTATCTAGCAATGTTATAGTCTCTGCATATTTACATGAAGGATAATTTGATTCTCTATTCTAGGACTCTTCACATGTGACTACACTCTACTAATACATGAATCACTATCTAAACTCTATGACCCTCTAATTTTTAGTATGACTCTTGTTGACTAGGTACTAAATCCCACCAACCACAACCCATCACATGAGCTAGGAATTGACCACAAACCAACTATGTCAACTTGGAACTAAATTACACATAATTACATTTAAAATGAGGTACTTGAAATTAGTTTTGTTTCCAAACTACCACAGTAAGTAAAATGGAAATGACAATGCATCCTCCACTGTTGATAGTATTAAGTGCAGTTCTTCTCATTGTGTTCATGTGGGTTTAAGCAATGATTTGTTCCATACACAATTTTGTTCCATACACAGTTCCTAAAAAGGTTGCACCCAATTCTCCTTCGCTTCATTGTTTAACTTGCAGGTGCTTCAACACTTTGGGTTCTAAAAGGCTAAAACCTATCCTTCCTCGCCATGTCATATGCACATTAACCTTTGAATATGTGTATCACTGTTAAAAGATTATAACGGTACTTTTACCATGCACCAGATCTCATTGATGGCACTGTTACCAACCATTATGTTTGATACATGTTTAAGAGTTTGATCTTCAAAATAATTTGTTAAATACAACTATTTAACATTTAGAAGATGTTGGTGTTGAGATGAAAGATCAGCCTCGTGATTACATTGCTACCGGAGTCGGATTTTGCAATCAAGAGGAAAATCCTCGAAGATGGTTTACATAATTAATAAAGGCAATGGAAATGTACAATGCATCCTCCATCAAGGATAGTATTAAGTGCGCTTATTCTCATTGTGTTCAAGGGTTTAAGTAAGATTTGTTCCATACACAGCTTTGTTCCATACACGGGGCTCCTAAAAGGTTGCACCCAATTCTCCTTCGCCTCATTGTTTAACTTGTAGGTGCTTTAACACTTTGGGTTCTAAAACGCTGAAACCTATCCTTCCTCGCCATGTCATATGCACATTAACCTTTGAATATGTTAATCACTGTTAAAAGATTATAACAACACTTTTACCATGCACCAGATCTCATTGATGGCACTGTTACCAACCATTATGTTTGATACATGTTTAAGAGTTTGATCTTCAAAATAATTTGTTAAATACAACTATTTAACATTTAGAAGATGCTGGTGTTGAGATGAAAGATTGTACTCGACACATTGCCATCGGAGTCGGATTTTGCACTCTAAGAGGAAAATCCTCAAGATGGTTTCATACCAATAGTGCTGCACGGAAAGACAATGCACTTCCATCGGGTGATAGTATTAAGTGCGCCTTTCCCATTGTGTTCATGGTTTTGCTAATGATTTGTTCCATACACAGCTTTTTCCATACACAGTTCCTAAAAATGTTGCACCCAATTCTCCTTCGCCTGATTGTTTAACTTGCAGGTTCTTTAACACTTTGGGTTCTAAAAGGATGAAACCTATCCTTCCTCGCCATGTCATATGCACATTAACCTTTGAATATGTGTATCATTGTTAAAAGATTATAACAATACTTTTACCATGCACCAGATCTTCATTGATGGGTGTTTTGAAAAACGAAAAAAGATGGGCTTATAGGAAATTTGATGCTTTACAAAACCGATAATGTCAATTTGTCTAGAAGTATTCCAAAAATGAAACATTGATCTACCAAAAGAGGTATCCATCCATTTGAGAATTTTCTACTGAAAATACATACAATAATGATTGCATTTCAAAGAGGTTTTTTTATCATATTTAGACCTTGAATCCATATTGTAAACTATCAAACATTACTCTGATCTACTTCCATGAAGTCAATTATGTGCATGATATCTTGTTTGACCAGAATGCTCCTACAATAAATCTCAATGACATTGAGATTGATATTTTCTAGTATTGAAATTTTGGTTCAAACCAACACTTTTTTTTTTTCCTTAGGAAAAAGTCATAACCTTTTACTAGACATAAAGAGTGTACATTCCATAGATGTGTTTTCCAACATTTTCACAAAAAAAATAACTTTACAGCCCCTTGGGTATGACAAGCATCCCTTCCTATCTACCTTCTCAGTACTTTTCCAAATAACATTTTTTCATCCTTACAAAGAAAACAAGGCCTTTAGCATCTATTGTCTATAACATCTTAGTGCTCAGAATATAGAGGATTATTCCATCCTCGAGCCATAGAAATCCTGTTGTAATGAAAAAAAGTCTGACCACTAATAGCATAACCTATGTATGAAAGCTCAATACTAATCCAGATTCCATCCTACACCTACAGAGATCCCATTGTAATGTCAAAAAAGATGAAAACCAATCATTCTAAAAGACTATCCAACAAAACTGTTTGTGTAACAATAGTATCATAGTAAAAAGAGAAGCCACTCTGAAATGTCTACAGGCCTAAAAGGAATTTTTCAATATCATTACACATTGATTGCTAGCAGCTCTATAAATTTCTGAAAGACAAAAATAATTCCATAAAGAATCCTCTTAACTGAGCCCAATAATTAGAATATTCCATCAAGGTGTGTACTGCAGATAAAGCTTATGTTCATCCTAAAGACTTCTAAGACTTTTCCAGCAAATCTATGTCTCAAAGCTTGTAGCATACTAGAATATTGTCTAGAATATTGCTTCCTACAACTATAGGTATCCCACTGTAATGTCAAAATGGCTAAAAGTCAATAGCATTCTAACAGTCTATTCCAACAAACTGTTTATGGAACAACAAACTGCTTTTATGACCCATTGACTATCATTAGATATACAAGCAGAGCACTGCCATCCTTGAACCCCCGGATACACCCTTCATTATATCCCAACAACAAACCTTATTTTGACAATAGGCCAGCCTCTGCATTAAGTACTCTTGAGTCTGAACACATGGTTGAATGTTACTTTGTAGAAGGTTGTTTCCATACGCTTCAGCTGATCAAATTGGTATGAGCACTTGATTTCTCATCTCGAACTTGCCTAACATCCAATTTATAACCACATATGAATCATCAAAGACTTGAATATATTGGATTCCTTGTCCAATGCGCAATTTGCAACACAAAAAAAACCAACTTCGTAATTTCCTTTTATAGCCCAAGCTTACAGTGAGATTTCATTAAAGAAAAAACCAGTTTGTTTAACATCGTGATACAAAACCAAAATTTAAAAAGTTTCCATAAACATTGCATTGATATGTCCATGATCTAATAACGCACTTTCTGAAAGTTAATGTTTCTCTCTTTATTTTAGATTGATGGTTTCATTTTAGAATTTAATCTTGTAAGTTACTTAAGGACTTGTGGTTTTCTTGGCAAGGATCCACCAAGAAGACTATGAGCCTCTCTTTCATGGATTAGTTCTTAGATAGATTACATTTGCAGTAGTCGGAGTTATATTCAGATTGAATATTTTATACTTGGTAGGAATTTTACTAATTTTATATTATTTCTCTTGTAGGTTTCAATTTTGGCTTCTAGATCAATTTTGAAATTTCAATTGTGGAATATTTATTGAGATGTCAAACACCGAACGTGGGAAGAAAAGATCAAGACAAAATGTGATCTATCATCATATTTTCAAAGACTTCAATCCAAGGATCCACTTTCTCTTCATGCTTCGAGCTCTTTGAGCAACCTATCACTGAAAAATATCTCAACTCTTGTGAGAATGCATCTAATATCCAAATAATAGATAAGGAAATATGTTCGTCCGGTGATCAAAGTGAGATAAATGCATTTTCACCTTAAATTGGCAAAGATAAATGTTTAAAATATTCTACTGGAAAAGAACACAACCTATTCATGGAAAAGACAAAAGGGTCAATGGGACATAGGGAGAGGCTTCCAACCAGATTATGTCTCAAAATTTCCATTTATTGATCAATTATCTCCACAAAATGAGAAAGATAAACTGTATGCATGACATGTGGTTGGAAACTTGGCACTAATCAAATTCACAGATGAAGTTAGATGTACACTGATAGCTAATGCAGAAAGGTGTGTGCATGAAAAAAATTTATATATGTCGAGAAATCTATTGGTCGTGATGGAAATCTCTTCCGAGAGGAATGTCGACATGTACAATATAACATGAAATTATACCGCATATTTACTAAGCAAGCAAAACTCGAGGCAAAAAGGATGGAACCATCACATCTCTATTCGAAAAGACTATGGAAAGAAATTTGTTATCCAAGACAATAATATTAAGCACTGGATTTCACATCTTATCTAAAGGGCTGCCCCTATGACGATTATCCGATTATGAAGGAAATATCTATCTTTCTTCTTAAATGCCAAACTTTCCATCTTCATTGGTCTTGAAATGGAAAGTGGTTGGGAATGGGCAAATATCTAGCTCAAGTAGAAAAGGATGATATGAAAGAGAAGTGATCATAAGTGCTAGTTTGTGGCCATTGTCTTTGGATGAGGTTATAACTATTGATAACACTTCATGGATTTCCATGAGTATTTATATATAATGACCATTAGGCATTCTTATCTACTAGTCTAAGTAAATGATGAGAATTCTACAAATTAATAATTATTTATGAACTTGTTATAATAGTTTGAAGGAAAGTGGTGGTATGGATCCTTTAATGATCGCAAAAGTTGGTATGTGTTGGAGCTGATGGAGGCCATGAATGCAAGGACAAAGGAATGGCCTTTGTGTTAGATCACAACTATCACCTTCACCGTATATGTTGAGTATCCATTGTATGGCTCATAGATGAATCGGCATTTAAAATAGTAAGCAAGTTTCCATCGATATCAAAAGTTGAAGATATTGTACAATAGGCTTATGCATATTTTTCTCACAGTCCCAAACGATTTTCAGAGTTAAAAAAAAATTTCAACAGTGTTACAAATGGAAACAAGATATTAAAGGATGTTGATACAAGATGGATCTCTCATTGAATGGACCAGCTCAAGATTATTTAGTGAGCACGTATCTGGGTGATGTATGAACATCGGCCTAGTAGATAAAGCTCAAGATCTTCTCTTCTAATTAACTGATATAGAGACATTATTAACATTGGTTGGAATTCCTCCTATGCTAGATGAAATGAATGTCCAATGAAAGGCATGCAAATTTCTTGCATTTGTGTATTCTACAATGTATATTGTAGAATACATAAATGCAAGAAAAATTTGCATGCCTTTCATTGATAATTTGTATACTTGATGTTTGAGTCTTTCACAGGGTCCACTAGTTTGCAAACTGGACTACGTATCATTGATATAGAAAATAATCGAAAAAATTGCTTGAAGTTTGATGAAAAAGGATACTATGTATGGAAGTGCAGTATATGGTTCCTTTTTCATTATATTGATAAGACAAGACGAACACCAAAGAGCGCCATGTGTCAAGATACCTATTTGACAATGTTGTCATTTCAGTGAGGCTAACTTGATAGAAATTGCAAAGTCATTGTCATCGGAGATAAGACAACGATTCCCTCGAGATGAATTATTGGAGGCCATGTCCGTGTGGTGTACCTTGAATATTGGAAAAATTTAAAACGTCAACCTACTTTAAAACGTGACTTTGTGGCAAAAATTAAATACTTTAGTGGACCACTTTGCAAGAAGGCCGAGGTACATGGAGAACAAGTTGAAGGTATTTTGATCAATCAAAATTGTTTCAACAAACCACACACTTCGTAGAAACAATGTGGAATCAATTTCGCTTTGGAGAATCCTCTAGAATATGTGCAATAACAAGATTATGGACAATTTTAGGTGCTAGCTAATACTTTATGTAGAAAACATATCCTAATATTTCAAATTAGCGATTTGTGTCAAACCATGATTTTGGGATCAAGGGAGGATGAGAGAATGTTCTAGTAACACATTTTGAAGTCAAAGATGAGGAACAAGCTTGATAAAACATATGGATATATGTTTAAGATTATATGAAACAAAGTATGACATTTCCAATTTTCCATATGAAAGAGCACTAGCCTCTGGCTTAATGATTGTGATATGTGAGAAAAACAATATAACAAGTTTCTAATGAACTTGATACGGAACATAATTCTTTAGAGGCTCATAATGATAATCCATCCTGAGAGGGTCTTGTTCAGAGTGAAGAAAATTAGCACCAAGATGAGAACTGGGGAAATTGATATACCACAACATTTGATCTAATCCAAAGATATATGAGGGTAGATTTGCAGATTGAAACACCTATTGTCAATTTTGGTGACTAAGCAAAGCACGAGTGAACTATAGCAGACATGTAGAAATGTTGCTAGTAAAATGCTAGTGTCATCTAATGATTTTACTACAACAAATGCAGTGAAATTTTTTGTGAAGTCCATTTGTAGATTGGAAAACTTGTTATTTGATTGGATTATGTAGTAGATGTGATGAAAGGCATTGTGAAGTCCATTTGTAGTTTGAAACACATTTTTTAATTGGGGCCTATGCAATTATTTAATTGGCCTATGCAAAATGCTCTTGTTAATTTTGGTTTAACTTTATTTAAAATTGTGAATATAAGTGAGTCACAGTGTGAAGTCCATTTGTAGACTTGAAACACTTGTTGTTTAAATTGGCCCATGTAGAACATCCAAGAAATGTTGTGATAAGTCCATTTGTAGATGGAAACACCTTTCTTTGTTTAATTGGTCTATGAAAACTATTATTCTAGAACTATAAATGTATGTACTCCAAATGTTGGTTGACTTTTATTGTAGTAGATAGGAATGTTGATGTTGGTTGACTTATTGTAGCAGAGTAGTGAATGCTGACAATGTTGTGAACTCCATTTGTAGATTGAAACACATTTTGGAATTGGCCCATAAAATGCTCTTTGTCAATTTTGGTCAACTTACTGTAGTAGATGTGGTAAAATGTTGTGTGAAGTCCATTTGTTTACCCAACACCACTACCAATATTTTATATAAGATTTTATAATTCAGTTGTAAAGATTCGGCCAATATTTTATAAGATTTATAATCTGTTGAAATATCTTAATATTTTACAAGATTATATAATTGACTAAAATATTCGCCAAAAAATTATATATACATTTTATATTATTGATAAAATAGCCCTCAATTTTTCCTATGTATCATGGGGATTCGCCCATTTATTATACATATAAATTTAGGGGGGGTTCTTAAAATCACCCCTGGTTTCCACAACTCTCCATCAATATATGGTCTATGTGCATATCCCCTTTACTCCTTATGTGAGTGATATTAGTAATAAATCGTCAACCTGCATCCATCAACGAGACACTGTCAACGATCCATAACCAACATCATAATATAATCAATCATATCTCACATATGCATGAATGAAATACTCAAACCAATACAATCCACTCCCTGACTCAATCCAGAGTCCAAGGAGGTCCATTTATACCATCGACATCCCAATCTGTTATGTGTCCTGCACACTCAAGGAAACTCGTCAATAGAATATATCAATACACATATATCAATAACATCAAATCATAATCATGAACATCATCATAAAGATCCACAAGAAAAATACATAATCATGTACTATAACCGGATCACTTACACGCAAGTTTCCTTAAAGAATAAGTCAATAACATGTTCTCGCAAGAGCGAGATGTTACCAAAGAGGTAAACAAAGGGTCGTTCCTATCATGATTGTATGGGCCCAAAACAATATTGATATCATTCTACATCTAATTGACACAAAACAAATTAGAAAAACAAATATAATATAGCATTTAAAAGAAATGGTTTGATTGTAATTCTTCATTTCATAATCATTGACATATTTGAACCCAATGAAGATTTTGATTGTGTCGTTATGAAATCCTATGTAAATGAAATCTTAAACTAATCTACAACTATAATCTTAAAGTTCTATTATTATCATCATAAACCAAATAATTTTGAATGTTATTAAACTGAAATCTTGTGGAAATGAAATATTAAACTATTATACAATTATAATCTTAAATTTCTATTATTACCATCATAAACCAAATAATTCTACATGTTATTAAACTTAATGTAATTAATAACATAATACTTCTTCCTATGCACGAGAAGAAAGGACCCTAAAAATAATTATGTAAGAATCATCAAGACATGAATATTAACAAATATAACATAGCATTTAAACGTCATTGTTGGAGTGCAATTCTTCATTTCATAGTCATTGACATATTTGAACCTAATGAAGATTTTGATTATGTTGTTATGAAATCGGGTGGAAATGAAATCTTAAGCTAATCTACAACTATAATTTTAAAGTTCTATTATTACCATCTTAAACCAAATAATTCTACATGTTATTAAACTTAATATAATTACTAACATAATACTTCTTCACATGCACCAGAAGAAAGGACTCTAGAAAGAATTACGTAGGAATCATATAAACACATGAATATTATCTAATCTATAATATTTACGAAGTAGAGTTCTACAAAGAAAATCATTTTAATACCTACAAGAAAGTGGCATGAACCAAAAAAAAATTTCAATTTTACAATGCAAAAATCAAACAATTTGATACTAAGAATAAATTGAAATTGATTGAATGGAATAGAAATGGATTGAAGTGATTTTAGGAATGGATTTAAATCATACACATGAATACAAAACTGCGGACAACGTGTCATAAATATTTGATTCTAAAATGTACACTTCTAGAATATATATTTAAAAATAGCATAACTGTACATATCTCAAAGTTCGTGTCAATTGTTCCATATTTACATGTATAAATTACATATTAGCATATTGTGAATAAATTAAAATTGGTTGTCATTTCCAAAGACCAAAATAGATAATGAAGGAGTTTTAGTAACTCTTGTTGCACTCACCAATGCTATATGCATCTTAAAAATTAAAGTTTGTTTTGTCGTTTATATATATATATATATATATAATTTAATTTTTTTAAGGTGGTGATTGGTAAAGTCTAAAGAAACATACATATTTTACTCGTTTCTAGATTTGAACTTATAATTTTTTAGGAGAAAAAACATGTTCTTAACCATTAAATCCACTCACTTAAGGATTAAAGTTTATCTAAAAATAATACAAATGAAAGAACAATATTCACTATCTATTCCTCTAATTTTTAAATTAAATAATTAAAAAAAAACTTAGTAAAACTCCATAACTTAAAACAAATAATCCTTCCATCAAAACTTACTATGGGTGCATGAGATGAAGAGTGAAGCATGCTATGGATGCATGTGATGTCCTCCATCTCATGGAACTCCTCTTCGTAATCATGCTCTATATAATTTATGGACAATCATTTTTTTTTTCAATGAATTATGAATGCACGAATGGAACTCAACTATTCATTTCACCTCAAAAAATGATTAGAGGCTAGGATCCTTGCACCCTTAGGTAAGAGATAGAGTTGGCAGTCAAACATCATTCTCGAAGGCAATAATAATGAATGTGCATATGGTTGGTGTTAGCACTAAAAGTCACACTTTGACTGCTAAAGTGTAAGCTGAGCACCATCATAATGTAAAAGGTAATTTTGGTTTTGAATAGGTGGATCAGAAAGATGGATAAAGAAATAGAGAGGGTTGCAAACTATACATCGGTAGGCTACACCAATGGGCAATGGAGTCACAAACATCCTACTCATCGAAGGCACAAAAGCTGCTCAATAGAAAACAAGATTATATGCTGATAAGTGGAAGAATGAAAAAGGAAAACATAAGGTAGAATGTTCACTAAATAGAGATCCTCTCAATTTAATGAATCAACAAGTACTTGAATATAAACAATGACTGAAGGGAAAAATACAACAGATCATCTGCTGCTTAGGGATCCATAAATCATTCACAGCTTTTGATCCTCAAATCTGCAATATATTCAAATAAGAAGAAATATAAATAGAAAAGTTACAATCTGAAATCACAGCTTTCATGAGTCTCCACTAGAAGTAATTCTTACAATCATAAAATGCCCAATGGCTTACACTGAACACACAAAGAAAAAATACCTACTCCTACTCTCTCTAGCCTCTCTTGGCTCATGAATCCTCTTTCTCCAAGAAATATCTCCTTCCTTAAATACAAAAAAAGCATACAAATAATCTTAGGAGGTCGAGTCTTATCTCTTCCATTGGATTCTAAGCCTTGAAGATAGGTGGCAACAATCAAAGAGACAAAAGTCCAAGAAAATTCTAATTTTTCAGGAATTTGTTGGAAGTCATTAATAAATTGGTTCCACCTCATTGCATGAGGCCTTTGATAGAGCTAAATCCTAGGTGCAGGTGTCCCTTGACATATAACTAATCCTTGAGAATCCTTTCGAATCCTCCTTGACAAGTGGCAACCTCCCAACAAGGCGAATATCAAAACCATGACCACTACAGGAAATTTAGTAGCTTCGCTATCCAGATTCGGTAGTGCAACTTCTATGTCTGATATCTCTCAAACCGAAACACATTTTGAAAAACTAAGAGAGGTTTTTGTTATTTGGAACGTTATGAACAAAAACCTCCTCCATTTTTCAAAAATGCCTTCTCAATTGTTCACAATACAAGTTTTAAGTTAGTGACTCAAAATTGGTAAAATAACTTTGCACAATTCGTTTTTTCCCAGAATTTAAGTAGCGAATTTAGGTAGTGCCCGCCTATGTGTCTACGTACAATTGGGTAGTGCAAATCCATGAGTGATTTTGATGCTTAAACTTGGAGATTGTGCATAACCCAATATAATTTCGATTTTCCCCAAAATAAATAAAATATCCCATAACAATTGTATTCATTTGCCAAAATGAATAATAAAAGATTTATGCAACGCTGAGGCATAAACCAATCTTATGCTAACGGTTATTATAAGGGCATGTGAAGGGGAATCGACGTCGTCATGTTATAACAATGTATGTGACTAAAGAGTTATAAAAATTATCACATACAATGATATTTATCGTGTCTATTTATTAGAGAATGATATCATGTTTTATTTATTAATTATTGAAAAACATTAAATATTTTGAAAAAAATATTATTGTTATTAAATTTTTTATTTAATATATATATATAAATGAATTAAAATTGGTATAGAGAAATTTCACATTCATTCTAAACAATTAAAAAAATAATCCATTATTCTTATTATGTATTATTTAATAAAGATGTGTTTAAATGTTTTTGGGTTATCTTTTAATGTTTGGATTAATTTATTTATTTAATTTTTTTTATTTAATATTACTAAATGATATTTAGTAAATTTGTTTATTTTATAATTTAAAACTATATAATTATTAAGTTAAATTTTAATATAAAAAATATCTTAAATATTTTTTTTGTTTTGATTAACTTAAGAAGAAAATCAACATTGCTAAAATAAGAATAATTTTTTAACAAGTTTATAATGAAATAGGGTGTTGGGTAATTCCTAAGATGTAGTAAGTTCAAAAAATTTGTAATGTTAGTGAGACTTAGAGGGTTGAAAATGAAAAACATTTTTTCTTTGAAAGTTTTATTATGATATTGATCATTCTAACTTTTTAACTCTTCGAAACTATGGTGATTTAGGAATGCTTCTCTTAGATCTTTTTCGAATAAGAAAATACGATGCTAAAGAAAAAATAATAATTTCCTTCTTTGTAAATTACGATATACCAAATTTTATTTTAATGAAAAATAACCTCCATTATCAACATAAAAATACTATATATTAATTATCAAATAATAATTTATTTAAATATTTTATTATATCAAAATAATATATAAAATATCAGTATCATCATTCTAAATTTAGCGATGATAACAATTTTCGTGAGCGACTGTATTAGTCTACCCTCACAACATTGTGAAACTCTCTAACTAGGTAATGATTAACCTACAATTCAAGCCACGACGAGAGTGCTAGTAAGCTATGACAGGGACATTGCCACAACTCTTCGTCAATATGTGGTCTATGTGCATGGCCCCTTTACTCCTTTATGTGATTCAGAATAGTAAGAAATCGCTAGCATGCATCCATCAACAAAACACTGTGAGTGATCCGTAAACAACATCATAATATAATCGATCATATGTCACATATGCATGAATGAAATACTCAAACTAATACAATTCACTCACTGACTCAATCCAGAGTCCAAGGAGGTCCATTGATGACATCGACATCCCAATTTGTCAAGTGTCCTGCACACTCAGGGAAAACACGTCAATAACATCTGTCAATATGCATATATCAATAACATCAAATCATAATCATCAACATCATCATAAAGATCGACAAGATAAATATATAATCATGTACTATAGCTGGATCACTTGCACGCAAGTGTCCTCAGAAAATAAGTCAATAACATGTGCTCGCAAAAATGGGATGTTACAAAAGAAGTAAATAAAGGGCGTGTGTTGTCGTGATTGGATGGGCCCAAAAGGATATTAATATCATTCTACATCTAAAGGATAGGGTGGCTAGGGTCAAAGCAGGACCCAGAATAATTGAAACACAACAAATTAGAAAAACAAATATAATATAACATTTAAAAGGAATTATTTGATTGTAATTCTTCATTTCATAGTCATGGACATATTTGAACGCAATGAAGATTTTGATTATGTTGTTATGAAATCGTGTGGAAATGAAATGTTAAACTAATGTGCAACTATAATCTTAAATTTCTATTATTATCATCATAAATTAAATAATTCTAAATATTATTATACAAAAATATTGTGGAAATGAATTCTTAAGCTAATCTACAATTATAATCTTAAAGTTATATTATTATCATCATTAACCAAATAATTCTAAATGTTATTAAACGGAAATCCTGTGAAAATGAAATCTTAAGATAATCTAAAACTATAATTTTAAAGTTCTATTATTACCACCATAAACCAAATAATTGTACATGTTATTAATGTACTGACTAACATAATACTTCTTCCTATGCAAGAGAAGAAAGGACCCTAGAAAGAATTATGTAGGAATCATCAAGACATGAATATTAACAAATATAATATAGCATTTAAACGACATTGTTTGGTTGTAATTCTTCATTTCATAGTCATTGATATATTTGAACCCAATGAAGATTTTGATTATGTTGATATGAAATCTTGTGGGAATAAAAATTTAATTTAATGTACAACTATAATCTTAAAGTTTTATTATTATCATCATAAACCAAATAATTCTACATGTTATTAAACTTAATATAATTACTAACATAATACTTCTTCATATGCACGAGAATAAAGGACTCTATGTAGAAATCATCAAAACACAATAATATTTAGGAAGGAGAGTTTTACAAAGAAAATCATTTTGATACCTACAAGAAAGTGGCATGGACAAAAAAGAAAAGTACTATAAATGCAAATATCAAATAATATGATACTAAAAACAAACTGAAATTGATTGAATGGAATAGAAATGGACATAAGTGATTTTACAAATGGATTTAAATCATAGGCATGAATACAAAACTCACGTCAATGTGTCATATATATATAAAATGAACATTTCTAGAATATATATTTGAAAATAACATAAATCTATATATCTCAAAGTTCATGTCAATTGTTCCATATTTACATGCATAAATTACATATTGGCATATTGTGTATAAATTAAAAATGGTTGTGTCATTCCAAAAAAACCAAAATAGATAATGAATGAATTTAGTAACTTTTGTTTCACTCACCAATGTGTTATGTGCACTTTAAAAATTAAACTTTTTTTTTGGTTGTTTTTCTTTGATGTATATATATAATTTAATTTATTTTTTTTAAAGTCACGTTGAAGTTGGACATCAAATTAGTGTATGTGACTTTTTTTGTTCATCGATTTGATTGGTAAAGTCTATAGAGACATACATACCCTACTTACATCTAGATTTGAACTTATAACATCTTCAGAAAAAACACATGTTCTTAACCATTAGACCCACTAACTCAAAGATTAAAATTTGTCTAAAAAAATTACAAATAAAAGAACAATACTCACTATCTATTCCCTGAATTTTTAAATAAAATTTAAATAATTATAAAAAACTTACAATAACTCCATAACTTAAAACAAATAATGCTTCCATCAAAACTCTTACCACAAATAATCCTTCCATCAAAACTTGTTATGGGTGCATGAGATGGAGAGAGAAGCTTGTATGTGATGTCCTACATCTCATGGAACTCTTCTTCGTAATCATACTCTATATAATTTATGGACAAACATTTTTTTTCAACGAATTATGAATGCACGAATCTAACTCAACTATTCATTTCACCTAAAAAAGTGATTAGGGGCTAGGAGCCTTGCACCCTTGGGTAAGAGATAGAGTTAGCCGTCAAACGCCATGCTCCAAGGAAATAGTAATGGATGTGCCTATGGTTGGTACAACTGCATGTGAAGGGGAATCGACGTCCTCATGTTATAACAATGTATGGGACTAATTTTATAGCGAGTTATAAAAATTATCACATACAATGATATCACATACTAATTTGTTATAACAACGTATGTGACTAATTTTATAGCGAGTTATAAAAATTATCACATACAATGATATCACATACTAATTTATCGTGTCAATATATATAAGAGAATGATATCATGTTTTATTTACTAGCACAGCTTAGCGGTTGCTGCACAATAAAAACTTTTCAGTCTAGTAAAAATTTCGAGTTAAATTAAAGAAAAAAACCTAATTGATACAAAGGGCTCGTCCTACTAATAAAAATCAACCAAGAGGGTTGTTGACTAATACAGAACAGCTCCGATTTTTGTAGCACGAACAACCAAGATGGGTGAGATCTGAGGTGACAGCTCCGATTTTTGTAGCACGAACAACCAAGATGGGTGAGATCTGAGGTGACAGGT
Source organism: Picea sitchensis (assembly GCA_010110895.2). Lineage (NCBI taxonomy): Eukaryota > Viridiplantae > Streptophyta > Pinopsida > Pinales > Pinaceae > Picea > Picea sitchensis. The sequence goes on along the minus strand of SNQJ01S0006798.1, from coordinate 15,008 downwards.
GAATATTAAACATCCGTACAGGTCGTGGTATCAAATGACCTTTCAGATATAAAAAATGAATGAGTGCCATCAAAGTGAAACGTGTGCAGAGTGTTTTTTAATGATATAAATGTGGCCTGCATATATTTTAATTCTCCTTAATCATTTGAACGTGGCAATTATGTATTTTTACAGTAAATTTATAATGTGATTAGGTAAATGTAAAAATGTAAACATGTTAACGGATGTCTTCATAAGTGCAAGGAAGTTATGAACAATAAATCCGACTCATTGATTTTGGAGGACGACTAAAAATATGCCAGCATCTTCAATGCTTAACCATTAGATTAGAATTTAAGATTAAAAGATCATTAATTGTTCCCATTATCAATAGGTATACACTCGACGTAATTAAAAATTTTGTTTATTAATTATTGAAAAAGTTTAAATATTTTGAAAAAAATATTATTATTATTAAAATTTGTTTTTTAAAAAATGATAATTTTTTCCTAATTATATAAATCCCTGAATTAAAATAAATTAAAATTGGTATAGAGAAATTTCACACTCATTCTAAAACATTAAAAATAAATCCATTGTTCTTATTATGTATTATTTAATAAAACACTAAAATAAATTAAAATTGGTATAGAGAAATTTCACACTCATTCTAAAACATTAAAAATAAATCCATTGTTCTTATTATGTATTATTTAATAAAGATGTGTTTTNCATTCATTCTAAACAATTAAAAAAATAATCCATTATTCTTATTATGTATTATTTAATAAAGATGTGTTTAAATGTTTTTGGGTTATTTTAATGTTTAGATAAAAAAAATTGTTTAAATTTTTTCAATTAACATTATAAATGATATTTATTAAATTTGTTTAATTTATAATTTAAAACTATATAATTATTAAGTTAAATTTTAATATAAAAAATATCTTAAATATCTTTTTGTTTTGATTAACTTAAGAAGAAAATCAACATTGCTAAAATAAGAATAATCTTTTACCAAATTTATAATGAAATAGGGTGTTGGAATTCCTAAGATGTAGTAAGTTCATAAAAATTGTAATGTTAGTGAGACTTAGAGGGTTGAAAATAAAAAACACTTTTTCTTTGAAAGTTTTATTATGATATTGATCATTCTAACTTTTTAACTCTTCGAAACTATGGCGATTTAGGAATGCTTCTCTTAGTGCTTCTTCGAATAAGAAAATACAATTCTAAAGAAAAAATAATAATTTCCTTCTTTCTAAATTATGATAAACCAAATTTTATTTTAATGAAAATTAACCTCCATTATCAACATAAAAATACTATATATTAATTATTAAATAATAATTTATTTAAATATTTTATTATATCAAAATAATATATAAAATATGAGTATCATCATTCTAAATTTAGCAATGATAACAATCTTTGTGAGCGACTGTATTGGTCTACCCTCACAACATCATGGAACTCTCTAACTAGGTAATCATTAACCTACAATTCAAGCCACGACATGAGTGCTAGTAAGCTATAACAGGGACATTGCCACAACTCTCCATCAATATGCGGTCTATGTGCATGACCCCTTTACTCCTTATGTGATTTAGATTAGTAAGAAATCGTCAGCATGCATCCATCAACAAAACACTGTGAGTGATCCATAAACAACATCATAATATATCGATCATAAGTCACATATGCATGAATGAAATACTCAAACCAATACAATTCACTCACTGACTCAATCCAAAGTCTAAGGAGGTCCATTGATGCCATTGACATCCCAATTTGTCAAGTGTCCTACACACTCAGGGAAAACATGTCAATAACATCTGTCAATATGCATATATCAATAACATCAAATCATAATCATCAACATCATCATAAAGATCGACAAGATAAATACATAATCATGTACTATAACCGGAACACTTGCACGCAAGTGTCCTCAAAAAATAAATCGATTACATGTGCTCACAAAAAAGGGATGCTACAAAAGAGGTAAATAGAGGGCGTGTGTTGTCGTGATTGGTTGGGCCCAAAAGGATATTAATATCATTCTACATCTAAAGGATAGGGTGGCTAGGGTTAAAGCATGGTCAAGAATAATTGAAACACAACAAATTAGAAAAACAAATATAATATAACATTTAAAAGGAATTATTTGATTGTAATTCTTCATTTCATAGTCATTGACATATTTGAACGCAATGAAGATTTTGATTATATTATTATGAAAGCGTGTGGAAATGAAATGTTAAGCTAATCTACAACTATAATCTTAAAGTTCTATTATTATCATCATAAATCAAATAATTCTAAAGGTTATTATATAAAAATATTGTGGAAATGAATTCTTAAGCTAATCTACAACTATAATCTTAAAATTCTATTATTATCATCATAAACCAAATAATTCTAAATGTTATTAAACTGAAATCTTGTGGAAATGAAATCTTAAGATAATCTAAAACTATACCACCATAAACCAAATAATTGTACATGTTATTAATGTAGTGACTAACATAATACTTCTTCCTATGCACGAGAAGAAAGGACCCTAGAAACAATTATGTAGGAATCATCAAGACATGAATATTAACAAATATAATATAGCATTTAAACGACATTGTTTGGTTGTAATTCTTCATTTCATAGTCATTGATATATTTGAACCCAATGAAGATTTTGATTATGTTGATATGAAATCTTGTGGAAATGAAATTAATGTACGATTATAATCTTAAAGTTTTATTATTATCATCATAAACCAAATAATTCTACATGTTATTAAACTTAATATAATTACTAACATAATACTTATTCATATGCACGAGAATAAAGGACTCTATGTAGAAATCATCAAAACACAATAATATTATCTAATCTATATTATTTAGGAAGGAGAGTTTTACAAAGAAAATCATTTTGATACCTACAAGAAAGTGGCATAGAAAAAAAAAAATATTATAAATGCAAATATCAAATAGTTTGATACTAAGAACAAATTGAAATTGATTGAATGGAATAGAAATGGAAAAAAGTGATTTTACAAATGGATTTAAATCATAGGCATGAATACAAAACTCACGTCAATGTGTCATATATATAAAATGTACATTTCTAAAATATATATTTGAAAATAACATAAATCTATATATCTCAAATTTCATGTCAATTGTTTTGTTTCATATTTACATGTATAAATTACATATTGGCATATTGTGTATAAATTAAAAATTGTTCTGTCATTCCAAAAAACCAAAATAGATAATGAAGGAATTTAGTAACTTTTGTTGCACTCACCAATGTTATGCACATTTTTAAAATTAAACATTTTTTTGTTGTTTTTTTGATGTATATATAATTTTTTTTTTTTTTTTAAGGTTATGCTGAAGTTAGACATCAAATTGGTGTATATGACTTCTTATGTTCAACGATTTGACTAGTAAAGTTTATGGAGGCATACATACCCTACTTACATTTCGTTTTGAGCTTATAATATTTTAAGAAAAAACACATATTCTTAGTCATTAACCCCACTCACTTAAGAATTAAAATTTATCTAAAAAAATTATAAATAAAAAAGCAATATTCACTATCTATTACCCTAATTTTTAAATTAAATAATTTAAATAAAATATAAATAATTATAAAAAACTTATAATAACTCCATAACTTAAAACAAATAATGCTTCCATCATAACTCTTACCACAAATAATCCTTCCATCAAAACTTGTTATGGGTGCATGAGATGGAGAGAGAAGCTTGCATGTGATGTCGTGCATCTCATGGAACTCTTCTTTGTAATCATACTCTATATAATTTATGGACAATCATTTTTTTTCAACGAATTATGAATGCACGAATGTAACTCAACTATTCATTTATTCATTTCACCTCAAAAAGTGATTAGGGGCTAGGAGCCTTACACCCTTGGGTAAGAGATAGAGTTAGCAGTCAAACATCATGCTCCAAGGAAATAGTAATGGATGTGCCTATGGTTGGTACAACTACATGTGAAGGGGAATCGACGTCCTCATGTTATAACAATGTAGGTGACTAATTTTATAGCGAGTTATAAAAGTTATCACATACTAATTTATCGTGTCTATATATATATATTAGAGAATGATATCATGTTTTATTTATTTAAATTTTTGTTTATTAATTATTAAAAAAATTTAAATATTTTGAATTTTTTATTTTTTATTTTATTTTTTTTTAAGTAAAAAAGATGGATCCTATTATATTATCATAAATAAAATACAGTAACTGTTTGTGATGTCAGTTGTCCCGCCTAAGTAAGAAATCGAGACAGTTGGGCATCCTATGCCAAGTGTTACTCTTGTGACAAAATAGACATGGTTTCGTCCTGCCTGAAGGAAACCAGGACTGTCACTTGTGAGGTTCAAACTGTATGCCATAAGCTAGATATAAGGAAACTGAAAAAACTAATTGAACTAGAGCTACATGCAGAACATAAAAGGGACTCCTAACCGAGAGCATCATTGAACCGTTTTACCCGTGCGTTTCTTCTCGTTTCCCTATTGTCGCCAGCCTGCTGGAAGCACGTATGTCTGCGCACACGTTGGGCATTGCCACTGTGGTAGATTTTTGGAGTGGGCCACAAAGAGCATATCAAGCCGCTGGTCAATCCTAGCAAGGTGAAAAACCTAGTCATCCATCAGACTTCTTAGCTCGAAGATGAGTGCGAGGTGCCCCAAGTCAGTAAAGGGTGGCTGCTCTAGCCCGCAGCTGTTGACGGAGGCTTGGTGTCTACAATCCATTGCTTCTTTGTTTGTCTGCTCCAAACGGTTGAGAGACTAGGTTGCCATCCCTGTGGTTGCGTCGAGAGGGGTCTCTTCTTCAACAAAACAAGTGGGGAAGTGCTCCTTCAGGCTATTGGCTTTGAAATCCTTCTGAGTGTCCCTAGGCGAAGGCTTGTCTTCCTTTCCGAATTCAGTAGGTGGGTTCCAGTTATCTGGGACTGTAACCAGCGGGGGCTTGGGGTAGCTTCGCATGAATTCCTCTAAAGTAATTTCCTCCACGTACGCCATGGGAGGAGTTCATGGTTTCCTACTCCGTTGAGTGGACGCTATGGCCAGTGCCTGTTCAAACTTCCTCTGTCGCTGGCGTCGAGACTCGACCGTGTACCAAGCGGAACCTCTGCACGTCTTTCCTTGTGCCCTGGGCATGGTGGAGACCCAGGGAATGACCAGGGTTCCTGGCGGATGGACTTCTCTGCTCCAGAGCTTCGGCGGGACCTTGAATCTCTGCTCCGGTGGAGTATATTGCGGATGCGCTGGTGGAGTGAACACTGCAAGGAGAAAATGCTTCTTTATGCTATCAATCCCTGTGATAAGGCGTAGGGCTACCACGACCACCATATCCATTAAGGCTTGGTGCTGAGTGCACTGGAGGCTGGTACAATTCCCTTCCGCGACGAGGTTCGTCGTTTGGTAAAAGTTGTTGTAATCCATGGTGACTTAATGGCAGAGGGGATGTTCGTCGGTTGATGCATTAATAATGCATCCCGATATTAGTTTGCGTGTCTCTCGATAACTACGTGGCACCCCATCCGGGGTATTTTGAAAAAAATATTATTATTATTAAAATTTGTATTTTAAAAAATAATATTTTTTCCTAATTATATAAATCCCTGAATTAAAATAGAATTAAAATTGGTATAGAAATTTCACACTCATTCTAAAACATTAAAAAAAATCCATTGTTCTTATTATGTATTATTTAATAAAGATGTGTTTTAAATTTTTTTAGTTATCTTTTAATGGTTGGATTAATTTATTTATTTAGATTTTTAATTAACATTAAAATTATTTATTAAATTTGTTTAATTTATAATTCAAAACTCTTATAATTATTCAGTTAAAATTTTAAGATAAAATATGCTAAATTTTTTTTTTTTTATTTGATTAGAGAAGAAAATCAACATTACTAAAATAAGAATAATTTTTTACTAAGTCTATCATGAAATAGGGTGTTGGGCAATTCCTAAGATGTAATAAATTGAAAGAATTTGTATTGAAGTGGCGGCTTGAGAAGGTTGAAAATGAAAATCATTTTTTCTTTGAAAGTTTTATTATGATATTGATCATTCTAACTTTTATCTTCAAAACTATTGTAATTTGGAATGCTTCTCTTAAAGCTTTTTGGAATAAGAAAATACAATTCTAAAGAAAAAAATAAAATCATTGTTTCTTAAATTAGGATAAACCAAATTTTATTTTAGTGAACATTAACCTTTATTATCATTATAAAAATACTATATATTAATATTAAATAATAATTTATTTAAATATTTTATTATATCAAAATAATATATAAAATATGAGTATCATGATTCTAAATTTAGAGACAATAACAATGCTAAAAAAATATGGCACACAATACTTTCACATCTTATTTAAATATATCAAATACAGAAGATTGGCTCTTTGCAGAGGACTTTGGTTTGGAGGGTGGGTTGGCTGAGGAATGTTCTGGTTTTATGTCTATGTTAAGAAGCAGTGGTGTTAGACTCAATAGTGATGAGGACAATGTAGTATGGTCTTGGAACAAATCCACGGGATCAGTGACTTCCAAGTTAGCATATGATGATCTTCTAAAACATGATGTCGTGGAGGAACCTATATGGTGGCACAAAGCTCTGTGCAAAGTTAAGATCCTAGTCAAAATAATTATCTTTATTTGTCTTTGCTTATATGAATGTGTCCTCATTGGGGAAAATTATAGGAATAGGGGAGGAATCGGGCCCTCGGTGTGCACCCTCTACCTAAAATTTGAGGAGACAACCATGCACTTGTTTGTCCATTGTACAACTACACAAGCAATCTAAAAATAAGTCTGTGAACATCTTAAGATAAAGGGGAATTGGGATCAACCTTCACTAGATGAAAATTTATTGATCCGGTTCATATCCTTTCCTAGAAATAACGAAATACCTTTCCATTTTCTTTGGGGTATATGGCACTACAAAATCACAATCCTGTTTGAGGACTTTCCTTAGAGAATGATGCGATGACCAACTCTATAATTGTGTTGGCTATCAAGGAGATGTCAGGTGAAAAGAAAGATGATTGTTTAGATTTCATTATGAACCCTGTGTATTTTGATAATAGTCCTATTGGGTTCTTTGATGGTCATGTTGTAGGAGGGGTTTGTGGTGTGGGCATTGTTCTCAAGTTAAGTTCACATCATTTATTTAGAGCACAATTTGTTGTTGGTGTGGGTTCCAATATTAAGGATGAACTTCTTGGTTTATGGGGAGTTATTTCATTTGTAAAGAGATGTCACATTATAGATTTAATTGTGGCTAGAGATTCGAAGGTTGTGTTAGAATGGTTTGATGGGAAGTCACACTTGAACGCTCTTATCCTAAGGCCTTGGAAGATGAAGATTATGGCTCTCAAACAACATTTCAGTTGGATAAAGTGTCTACATGTTCATAGATAATAAAACTCTCTGGTGGATTCACTTTCAAAACTAGCTCAGGAGTTGCAGCTTGGATGGCTACAATTCAAGGAAGTTTTTAAGGATACTCTGGTTAGCAATGGACAATTTTATAATTTTGAAAAGTTCTATGGTAGATTAATATCCTTGCATATATGTTTTGAATTGAAACAACATATCTTTCTTGTAAATTTCTGGAACTAGTTATTTCAGAAACAATAAGGGTTATAAAATAGGCAAGAGAAGTTTGTTAGATATTTTCAAAATATGTGTTTTGTAATACAAGAACATTTTGGTTAAAGTGCATATTGACATTATGTATAAGTCACATTTAAACCCTTTTCGTGATGAGAAGTTTCTTTTGATTTAATATTGAATAACAATGAAACTATTTTTCCAAGATTAAAAGAAAAACAACACTAAAAATATATATGTTATAAAAGGTGTTGAATTTGGTATCACGAAAATAAATTTAATCCGCGCTTTCCTTTCATACGCTTATGCTTTAAAGGGCACTATAAATAACTAGAAAGTCCAGCCAAATAATAATATCCAAAAAACTAGAAAGTCCAGCCAAATAATAATATCCAAAATCTAGGGCGATAATTAAAACCACATGGAAAAGATTCTTGAAGTAATGATTCAACCAAACTATTCATCTCTCTATTTCGTTGGGCCCACCACCTTAGGGAGTTATCAATTTACAATACTACGCCGATATCGAGTTAGTACACATAGGTCACTGTTATATTCTATAGGACTTGCCCCCAACCACTTGTTCACACTTTCACCCCACTCTTGAGGATATCCAACGCACTATGAGGAAGTATGTCCCCTTTAGGTTTAGGTGGGACAATGTCTCTGCCAAAATATAAGCCATAGATTGCTAAGGGTAAGCATAATTACATACTTTTATAGACTATGATGGCATCAAGACTTTAGGGTTCTCAAGGAGAGTACCTATCGATATCGATGACTTTTAAGTACTACAAAAATCAATATATACAAAACAACATGCGCTTTTTGCGTTAAAAACAAAACAAGCTACTTGAATATGGGTGTATGATTACTTCATATTATTAAAGCTTAATGTTTTTCTTTCAACTTTCAAATTATTAAAAAAAATCAAGGACACTGAGAGATTCTTTATGACTAAGCACGTGAACATATCAGTATTGATATCAAACACTTATGCTATATAGAATATTCATGTATACACATAAAAATATATACAAAGTTCAATACATAAGCGATATTATTGTTCAAATAAATAATTAACATGATAGTTTTGAAAGGGGGATGGTGATGGTGATGGTGATGGTGATGGTGATGATGATAATGATAATGATAGTGGTTATAATGTTTATTGAGACAATATAATGTTTTATTGGATCTTAATACATTGTAAGGAATTACTTGGTTTGTTTAAAAAAAAAAATTGTTTGAAGAGAATTATGAGAAGCATTCTTAAATCACCAAAATTTTGAGGAGTTAAATTTTAGGAAGGTGAGTATTGTAACAAATATTTTGAAATTGAGATTTGATATGGGTGTATATAGGAAATTTTGAGAGAAAGTGTTCTCCATGTTCAACCCTCCTATTGTCATAAATATGGCAAATTCTTCTGACCCATGACATTTTAGGAATAGTCTAACGTCATACAAAGCTCATGAAATTTTGTTCCTTTTTAAATAGCTATATCGATTTTCTTGTTTAGATTAGTTAGAATAGAGAGATACTTTCATCTTCTAGAAAATGGTTGATCACCTCCTTGTAATATCTTAATTTTTTTATATCTTCTAATCCTTTATTGCACTACAATTTCTCCCTAATTTTTTAGATGTAATAATATTTTTAATATTATTGTTACTATGTAGAGTGACCTCTTCCTTCATACACCAATGATTTAGCTAATACACAACATTTTTTTGTCACTTGTAATTGACTCGCAACTGGTTTTGACTAGAGTTTGAGTCATCCTTAGGAAGCCTCTTACCTTCAATGTTATTTATCGTGTTCTTATACATTAAGTATCTAGTGATAGCTATGTTCTCAATGGGGGAAATACCTTCTTCTGAGAGGATGATTGGATATAATGTATTGTCTTTAATTTTAAAAGTATAAGGATAATTTATTTATTCCCCCTAATAAATAATTAAAGTAGTAATTCTGGAATTCAAATATAAAGTGATTATAAGATAAGTTAAATTTGGTACTCAAAAGAAAGTGCTAGAATTTGTTTGGATTCACATAAAGCGTGTGTTGAGTATAAGGATAAGTTAGAGTTCATTTTTTGAGAAAAATGAATAAAATTGGTTAGGATTCACTCCTTGTATTGTGAATAGAAAGATAAGTTAGCACTAGTGGTTAGGAAGGGGGCATAAATTTAGTTTATATATATGTATGTGGTACGGAGAGATCTAACATGTTTTTATTTCCTTTAAACACACTTCTTCTTCATAATATCATTTGTTGATTTAATAATCTTTGGAAATTGTTACCAAAGAATCTTTGTTATTATGGAAGCATAGAATTTCATTTTTTGATTTAATAAGTTAAGTTTTGGGAATTGTTACCAAGGAGTCTTTGTTATTATGGAAACATAGAATTTGTTATTATAGAAGCATATAATTTCATGAGGAAGAAACTAATATTCGAAATAGTAGAAGTGAAAATAAAAAGTTCATTAAGGAGCTTAAAAGTTTACAAATTAAAATTCACAAATTAATCAACCTTAGGTTACCCAATCCTTAGGATGGGCATGATCAATTAATTTTAAGAAGATATTTCAGTGATAGTCTATATCATGAAAGAGACAATATTGATAAAATAAACTTAATCCTTAAAATGAGCATGTTTGAGCATCAATTATTATTAAAAGATATTTCATTGACAATTAAAAAAAACATTATTAATAAAATAATCAAATTTAAAAAAATTAATATAACCATAAATATATTTTTCTATTAATTTATCAACATATTAAATTGTGCTTAGCCATAACCATTTTAGTTAGCCCATCTTCCATAGTTTCATGATTAATATGACATCATGAGCCTTCTTGTATCTTAGTCACAACACGTGATCAGTGGATCTTCCAGTGGGATCTTATTATGGAATTATTAATAATTCAATATTCACTATGATTGCTAAGAAAACATTGATGTTGTTACACCATGTACAATCGCTTGTAATAATTTTGTTATATCATGCAAGTGAAAATGAGGAAGACATTGCATACTATTGAAACAACTATTCCATAACCTTCTCGTGTGTTGTGTCTATTTATTTGATCCAAATCTGATTGGGAACATGATGAAAAATGTGAATTATTTCATAAAAAATACATAAACATAGTATGAAAAACATTATATTAGCCTAACAATGGTGAAAACAATTACACAAAATGGTATGGATAAAATAGTGGTAGATATCTTCTAGGAGATATGTATCTACTACAATCATTTATAAAAATTCCAATGCATAAATTACATTTTATAAGTAAAAAACTTAATATATAAAAATCCTAATTCTAACATAAAGTTAGGTTTGATTCGATAGTATGAGGTAATCCTAACTCTAACATGAAGTTAGGTTTGATTCAATAGTATGAGGTTTATGAAGTTGTTTTGTCTAGAAAAAGCATTGTCGAGACCATAACTTTTCACTTGTTTTTCTATTTTAGATCTTCCTTATCTCATTAGAAAGAAAAATTGCATAATGAGATGGATTTTTAATGACTAGGCATTGAAACATAAGAAAATAATTTGAGGCCCTTGAAAATATGTTTAAATTTAAGGTCTCAAAAGGTACAAAATGTATCTCTATCAAAGCCAATATTCGATATCCATAAATGACCCGAAGATCATTCCTTCATACTTACGTAGCTTTGGTATCTATTCCCTCAATTTATTGTACTAGATAAGGGATATTCTGCTAAGTTTAGCTCCTAGTGAATCACTTTGTAACAACCTCCTCGTTACGACAACAATCTCTGAGAACAGGTGCAATTTTTTTTTTGTTTAAGGTGTGTGCGCGCATGTAGCAGTAACAAACACACTTGACTCTACGTCGCCACTCGACAACCAACAAGACGCAACCACGATGTTCAACACAAGAAGACTAAAGGCACCCAACGAGTAACTGCAACAATATACGACCATAGGCATAAGGCGCACAACACAAACATTAAGACATACTAGGGGTGCATAGTAAGAACACAGAGGGAAGAATCCAGGGTGTTAGGGTTACTATTTCTGCACAGGAAAGTAGGGAGTTTAGTCTTATGTCTTCTCGAAGGAAGATTAGACAGGCTCCTGGCTGACTGCTCAGGCAGAAACTAGTAACCCGACCTAGACAAGACGCCAGCAAGACAAACACAACAAGATGACCCCGACATATCACAGTGACAACATGCAATAAACGCCCCTAGACATAAGGCGTACAACTAGCAGCTGTAAGCAGAAAATGACACCAGGTGTTAAGTACAGTACAGTCACAGATGGAAGAATCCAATAGTAGAGTTTACTATTTCTGCACCAAAAAACAGGGATTTTAGTCTTATGTCTTCTCGAAAGAAGATTAGATAGGCTCCTGGCTGACTGCTCAGGAAGAAACTAATAAATCCTTTAGGGAGTCGCAGTAGTGGAAACTGTGCCTTTAAACAGCCCGAGACTCTTGATACGGAACTGGATTCCTTACACAGGAAAAATCACACACACAGAAATATATACTAAGGTTACATGGAGGCATCTATACCCCGCCCGACACAAGCAGTCCCAGCAAATGCTACATCTAAACACAAGACCATCGCTACGCGATCACATCCAACCACATCACAAGAATTCCATGGTGCAAGAAGATTTGATTACGAATTTTGGGCATAGAACGACATAAGTGCGAACACAAGAAATTAACCTTATTTTAATTTGAGATGCAAAGGTAATCCCCCTATTACCAAATCTTAAAGACTATAACACAACCATTCTCCTTTCTTGAGCTATCATCTAAAAATTACTTAAGATAAGCTAAAAACACCACAACCACTTACTCATCATCTAGTGAGTATATATGCATTACTTAAGCTAAGCTAAAAGTACTTAAGCTAAGCTAAAAATTACTTACTCATCATCTCACGAGTATATATGCATTACTTAGGCTAAAAATTACTTAAGCTAAAAAAATTACTTAACCTAAGCTACAAATTGCTTACTCATCATCTAATGAATATATAAGCATTACTTAAGCTAAAAATTACTACAACACAACCACTCTCCCTTTTTATGAGACATCGTCTAAATTAATAGAATATTCTGATAATATACTGAAATGATAAGGTTAACTAAAAGAATACGCCACATAACGCAAATTTCCAGAATCCTTTATCGCAGCATATAAATTAACATTTGCATTTACTCATTGAACTATCATCATAAACAGATTGACAACTTGGGAGTCCCCGGCTTGCTAAATCATCAATGGTTTCTTCATGGTATTTTAAGGCTAAAACTTTTGTGTTAATTTAAAACAGTTTCCAGGTTTGATTTAGTACATCATATTCTCTGAGGAAGTTATTAACATTTGACCATCATCGGTATAGAGAATTTACGAGCCAAGGCAAGGACAGACCTCGGGACTGCTACAGGAAATCGGTGACAATATAAAATAAAATTAGAGAATAAAACATGCCAAAGTGTATTACACTGCTCGGGTTAATAGAGTCTTTTAGATTAATAAATTTAAATATAAAAGTCGACTTTATTCAGGCAAGCATAAGGTAATTCATACAAGGTCGCAACTAGCGCGCTGTCCTGAGGTCACAATTTAATAAAAACATCAGGGGCTATGAAGGCCAACCACCTGTCACTGCCATTCAGTCCCCCTGCCAACGCTTATGTCCCCCTTCCAACGTGCGTCTCAGGGCTGCTATTAGCGAAGATTAATAATCCAAAGGGGAACAACCAAACTTAGGGGTTCTGACCGTCATCAAAATGAGTAGACTGAGCGGCCGTGGAAATCAAAAATCGGTGCAGGAATCAAATGTGAGGCTGTCGGGATTCCCATAGATTGAAACGCCCCGAAGATAATGGAGGTAATCCCGTGGGGTTTGTGAAAGAAAGAGGTGGTTCTCAGCCATCAATAATACAGTGCGATCCACCAAGCTGCGACTGCAACTGTAATTCATCCATACTAACAAGACTAAGGACAAACTACCAAGCGTACACCCGCGAGTTAACCATAAACGATGCCGATAATATGGCTGCGAATGTAGCCTAAGAATATCTCCTTGATTCCACATTATTACTCATACGGTCGTTCCCTGTTCGTTCTAAATAAATCCTTGGTCAACCCAAGGGTAAAATCTATGCTCCTAACAATACCTTTGCTACCAGTAGTTAAATCATTGATAAAAGGGTTCCTAAATAGATAGTCATGAGGAAGGGACAACGTAGAATAAATAATACCCAGACGCAAACCCTGAACAGAAAAATGCCAGGATACAATCTCCAGGTGTAAGATTATGATTGGGAATTAAACAAGACCTATACCCATCCCAAGAGGCCTGCGCGTTATTCGAAAGAGGTATTGATCCATTAATTTGCAAGAGATAAAATTTATTTTTACCGTGTCCAAAATCTCTGAAACACAAAAGAAGTCAGTATTATCGACAGACCAATTGAATCTGAAACCTGTCTCCTTTATCAGATATCTACTAAATATAATGAGAGCCCCGTAGAAGGAAAATCGCAGGCAGCAGTAAGGTTTTCGGGTGTAGTAGCTGGAGCTAAGTCAAACATAAATGGCCTATAAAACAATCGCACCAGTAAAAGGGAAAACGCTCAAAAAAGGGCAGAGGAGAAAGTCCAAAACTTAATACATGGAAACCATCCACCTGGGGTAAGGGTATTTACAACAAAAATACACCGATGCAGGTGCGAATCTACTCAGTCCGCAGCGGTAAAATCCAGCCACCTAAGGGTTACATATGGAACGCTGGAGTGGCCAATGTTAAGGGAAGGGCATGCAGAAACAAAAGTTGCGAGCAAGGACATTACACAGTTGAGTTGGCGTTCACATCAGTTACAGTATAAAATCCGAACAATAAATAAACAATCATTTAATACATTTACAATCGAGGTTCTGAACCTATCATAAGTTTTAGTACATTTTACTCTACTAACAAGAGAGCGTACATGGCCTTATCACCTGTTGATGACTTCCGCACTCCTTGCCGCTCCTGCTCCGCACCGCTCCCGCTCGCTGACCAGAGAGACCTCACCGGTACCTCCCAGACAAACGCTAGGGGTACTCTGCTTCCCCCTTAGCCCCCCGAGGCGCAAAGGGGACACACAAGATCCAGAGATAAGACTAGCTTCTCAGCTCGCCTCCACGGCTGAGCTACCACTCCAACACTGCTGAGAAATTTCCAACTCCTCACAAGCAAATAGTCAAGCCACAATCCGGCAGCGTAACATTACGCTAACCGTCTTTTTTTTTTTTCTTCCTTCCTTTCCCCTTCTTTTATAGAAATTTGAGACCCCCTTACATTCCT
>SNQJ01S0006797.1:123208-164717 GCA_010110895.2 Picea sitchensis | reverse complement strand
AGTGATGCCTTTCGGATTGAAGAATGCACTAGCCATATTTTCTAGGGTGGTGGTCGAAGCATTCAAGGAATTTTTACATAATTTTTTGGAATCATATTTTGATGATTGGACTATTTTTAGCTTATTGAAAAACCATATTGAATGTTTGAGACTAATGTTGGATCAGTGCAGGCAATGTCAGATTGCCCTGAACATGAAGAAGTGTATCTTCTTTTCACCCTTTGGAGTGTTTCTAGGCCATATTGTGTGTAAGAAGGGGTTTCTGGTAGATCCTTCCAAGATTGCCATCATTGTTGACGTACCTCCCCCTACTTCAGTTAGACAATTGTGCATTGTGTTGGGACATACTAGATACTGCAGAAATTTCATCAAGGGATATGCACAGATAACAACACCTATGGAGAAGTTATTAAAGAAAGATTGTTAGTTTCAATGGTCAGAGGAATGTTAGCAGAGCTTCGACACACTAAAACAAAAAATGGTTATTGCCCCTATTCTGGTTTTCCCAAATTGGAGTAAGGAATTCCATGTCCATGTCGATGCTTCATCTATTACATTAGGAGCAGTGTTAGCACAACTAGGAGTAGGAGATATTTACCACCCATTAGCCTTTGCTAGCAGGAAGTTCTCCATAGCTGAGATAAATTACACTACCACTGAGAGAGAAGGTTTAGACATGGTGTACATGTTGTAGAAGTTTCGACACTACCTGTTGGGAGGACATTTTAATATGTTCATTGATCACTCTGCGTTGAAATACCTAGTCAACAAGCCATTGTTGGGGGGAATAATATGCATATGGATACTATTATTCCAGGAATACGATTTTGAGATTGTGGTCAAGCCAAGGAGAATGAACAAGGGACTTGGCCACTTGTCTAGGTTAGAACATGGAGAGGAACCTACTAGCTTGGAGGATACACTACCGGATGCAAAGTTGTTGGCCATCAAAAAGGTTGATGATCACTTCGCCAAGATAGTCCAGTTCCTGTCAATAGGAATGGCACCTCATGAATATACAGTTATTCAGAAGAAACAATTGGTAGTTTCTACTACATATTTTTCACTTATAGTTGGACAGCTATATAAGATGGGACCTGATGAGATATTGCAGAGATGTGTTATGGAGGCAAAAAGACCACTGATTTTGGTAGAATCACATGAGGGAATCGCAGAAGGACATTATGCAGGAAAAACAACAATGCAAAAGGTTCTTAGATATGGCCTCTGGTGGCCCACTTTACACAAAGATGCTATGGACTACTACAGAGCCTGCAATATATGCCAAAGATTTGGGAAACCTTCCAAAAGATATGAGATACCTTTAGCACCGAAATTAACATTAGAAGCATTTGAGAAATGGGCCATTGATTTTGCGGGACCTATCAACCCACCAGGGAAGCGCACAGGAGCTCGTTACATCATCACCACGACAGAATATTTGACCAGATGGGTAGAAGCAATAGCAGTTAAGGACTGTAGTGCAACTACAACTGCGTGATTCATATTTGATGATATCATAAACCGATTTGGATACCTGAAGCCCTTGATGAGTGATCAAGGTACACACTTTTTTAATAAGACTATTGAAGCCATGAATCAGGAATTTGAAGTTCATTATCAGAAGAGTACGCCATACCACCCACAAGCGAATGGAACAGTTGAAGCTTTCAATAATATCTTGGAGATAGCTCTGATGAATATTTGCAGTGTAAATAGGGATGATTGGGATTTGAGAGTACCAACAGTACTATGGGCATATCGAACCACTTGCAAGAAGCTGAAAATGCAAACTCCCTTTAGGATAGTTTATGGTCTGGAAGCAGTGGTACCTATGGAATATTTGGTTCCTAGTTTAAGAATCACAGCATTCACATATATGGATGACATTGGCATTGTTCAAAATAGGATCGTGAAGTTGGTATAACTAGAAGAAGACAGGTTCATTGTAGGATTCCATCAATAGGTATAGAAGGAATGAGAGAAGGCCTACCACGATAGGCATATCAAGAAGAAATCATTTAGGCAAGGATATCAGGTATCAGTATATGACAACAAGTTCATGAAGCATCCAGGGAAGCTTCAGACACATTGGCTTGGGCCATATGAGGTTGCCTATGTTACAAAAGGAGGAGTTGCACAGTTGAAGACCCTGAATGGAGAATGGAAGGAAGGTTTAGTGAATGGGAATCGATTGAAATTGTACTATGACAACCAGCTTCCTCACAACTCTCAGCAAAAGCATAAGAGGAAGGGTCTAGGTACCAGGTGTAGTTGAAATTGGGTACTAGATATAGAAAATACAATATGCACAAGGAAGGGAGGGACAGAGCAGAAAACACAGGCTTCTTCGCGTAGTCTGAAGTCGAAGTAAAATAGAAGGTTCAGACCTGCAGTGCCTCGGGACAAGTCACATGTGAGTGTTGGGGGCATTTTTGCCCTTGGTTATGGAAGAAATCGAATATTCAGGAAGAAAGGTGAAGTATGAACTACGGGGAAGGCACAGTGACTGAGAATGGGTCGAAGTGGTCAAAGAAGAAGAAATAAGGAGTGAAGTAAGGGAACATGTGTCATTGAATGAGAAGATTGAGGAAGAAATATTAGCAAGGAATATGGATCGTGGAAAACTCAGTGAGTGGAAAAATCCACCAATGGATGCTTTGGAGCACCATGCGGGAAAGAAGAAAAGACCGGCTAGAAAAGCCCTGAAAATGCGGGTCAATTTGACCTAGGGTTTTAGACACCTAGGGTTTTGGGATCTAGGGTTTTGAAACCTAGATGTTTGTCATGTAATGTATAAATAAAGGTCTAGAGGAACTGGGATGGGTTGGTTCTGAGTTCGTCATTGTGGGTTAAGAGAGTGATTATTGTTGTTGCATGAGGAGAGTATTGTTTTGTGAGAATATTCTTGTATTGTAAGATCTTCAGTTGGGTGCGAATATCAACCTTGCAGCTGGGTGCGCAGGGAGGGGAGAGAAGAAGAGAAAGAGAGAGATATATGCAAGCTAAGTGCATATATAGAATTGTATGTTTTCATATAATATATCAAGAAATGCAGTTTTGTGGACGTAGCCATAGGGAGAGGGTGAACCACGTATATCTTGTTGTCCTTTATGGTTGATATTGTGTTCTTTACTTTCTATTATTATGTTGTTGCATTATTGTGCTAGATATGGGATATAATTGTGAGAAGTAGACTTAAGTTGGTAAAGAATAACTAGCTCTCTATGTGTTGTTTTGGACCCACTTACATTTCCTCTGGTTGTAGACACTTGTGTCCTGCAACCCCCTATTTATACTTAGGGAAACATAACCATTTGTTGGCATAGGGGCAGACTCAGGGTTCAACACTTCAAAAACGCACCAAAAAAACCCTAACTATCGGCCCTTTCAGAAACACCTGGGAAGCAGATGAAGTCACACCCAAGGTAGAGGCAGGGGGGTTGAAGGAATCAGATGTCTACAACCTAGCTGGGACACGGATCTGTGATTACAACACTTAACAAAGAACTTAGCCAACAATATTCATTAAGTTATGATCCTTATTTACACCGCAAGATTATTACAGATCAATGCATTAATAATCAAGATCTAACACTTCCAATCACTTAGCACACAACATCAGAACAAATCTAGCATTTATTCATATATAAAGCAGCAAGCATAAATGGATCTACCTACTATACATCAAGAATAGTGCACTAAGAAAATAGATACATAAATAACATGAACAACATAGCACCAAGCACATCAACATAGGATATACGTGGTTCACCCTAGTGTGGGGCTGCGTCCACCAACTCTTCTTCTTCTTTATTGATCTTTGAGCTTCTTACATTCCTCTTCTCCTGTGAAAAAAGCCACAGAGCCAACTCCACAAGAGACAGAAGATCTGCATGCACCTCACCAGATCCTCCTTCCTCGAATTAGGTCAAGGCATAAAGCCAACTACAACCACTTGCACTTAGCTCTACAAGTCTCACATATAGTATGCACAAAGCATTCACAACTATTCACACTTAGAAACCTTCACAAGTTCTTGCACAAAGCCAATCAGAACTACTTCTTACATCTCTTAGCTACTTATTTATACATTAAAAAAGAGGCCTAAACATGGGTAACCCCATGGGCCGACATCCCATACCTGTTACATAAACCCTAAAACCCAAAAATCCCGCAAAAGGGGTGAGATCCTGTGATCTCCGCTTCATCTGGGCACTTCGTCTTTAACCAGCCTGTCGAAGTCCCAAAATGGTCAAACACGACCAACGTTTCCACCAAACTTGGTTGAGGTCCAACATAACCATTGATGAATTTTATGCTACAAAGGTTATATTATTTGTATTCTTTCATTTGCAATATACAAGAAACTTTCTTTACTAGCCAAATGATTGCATGGCTTCACTGGAAATTTGATTATACTTAATAAAAGAAGCTCAGATGGATAGACTAGTGTAGGAATGTATATAAATAATATTTCTATGCAAGCATTTCATTTTCATAGAATGTGTTTCAGTTATTTGGTATGTTAGTTTTCAACAATAAGCAAGTGCTCTCTAGGCATGAACAATTCACAATTTGCAACACAGACTGATTGTGGTACATCATAGACAAAGTACAGGCTGCATGGATAAAATGGATAAGGAATCTGGTCTACAAATATTCTTCGAGCCTCACAGGGAGGTCTCCATCCCCTATGGAGCTAGATGTTAACACATAGGAAGTATAGGTATTGATGTCATGAGATTATCCATCATGATAAGGATAAGCCATCATGAGTCACACCTTGTTTTATTTTGTATCATTACCTTGATAGGTCACACCTCCATGGTTGTACTCAAAGTATCCCCTTTTTCACTATAAATCCATTCAAGTGTGCAAGATATGTTTGATTTTTCATTGCAAATTGGTGCTACAAACTAGTGGAAGAAGAGGGTTGGAGGTTAGGCAACTTGCAGGCATCTGAGTGAATATATAAAATTACTAGCATCAACCTCATAGCCATTAGGTACTCCATGAGATTATTTTTCTTTTTAGGAGGTTAGGAAAGGGTTTGGCTACTTTGTTTTCCTTTGGTGCTGCGAACTGGAACAGGAACTACAAAATGAGACAGGCGCTACAGAATTCGCTGTGAAATTTCCTGTACCAGCTGCTTTTACAGTTTTGATCATAAATCCAAAACAGTGATATGGGTTTCTCTGAATTTTTTTGTGGAGGAATATGATATCTTTGTTGACTTTCTGACCAAATTTTAGCCTAACCCAGTTTGGAAGTTGAGAGAAACAATTAAAACACCAGTGAACTACGAAATGTGTTGCAAACTCTTTATTTTGCATAATTGTTGGATATTCGCCTTGTTGGGAGGTTGCCACCTGTCAAGGAGGGTTCGAACGACTTCTCAGAGATCATTTATATTATAAGGAACACATGCACCTAATTTTTATCTCCATTAAATACTTCATGCAGTGAGTTGGAAACAATTTATTAATGACTTCCAACAATTTCCTGAAAATTAGCAGTTTGTTGGATTTTTGTCTCTTTGACTATTGCCACCTAGCTCCAAGGCCTAGAATCCAATGAAAGAGATGGGATTCGACCTCCTACGTATTTTTATGCTATTTTCTATTTAATTAAGGAGGGACCTCTTGGAGAGGGTTCGGATTCATGATCCAAGAGAGGAGAGAGCTAGAGGAGCAGTTTAGTTGCTCAATTATAAGCCTGAGGGCCTGCTGTAATTAGCATTTATGCCATTAGAGATTCATGATATTTGTTTATAAGACTTTGTGTTATTTATTATCATTTTATCTTGTCATATTTCTTGAATAGAATTGCAGGAATTGAATATCAATGGTTTTTCATGAGGCAGGAGATTCATGAGTTGCAAATGATTTGTAGTAATTGCCTCCTTTCATGATCTTTGTTCTAGTAATATTTTAAGTCATTTTTACAGAGAGTATATTTGCTTGATTATATTCTTCTTTTTGTTATCTTTCTTATACCTCCATCCATCAATTATATCCCTTTTGGTCTAGTATGATCTTGAGTGTCGTTGATATGTAGGATGTATTGACTCCATGCCTAATGGAATGCTTCTATTGACAATTTGCTTCCCTCTCCATTTATTCCCTGTATTATCGATCCACCTACTCAAACCATTCAATCCATTTATATTTTGATGGGTATTGAGCTTGCACTTTAGAAATCAAAGTGTGACATTTAGTTCTAACAGGTAGAACACTACTTCTTCCACCAATACATAAAGAAACCAAGATAAGAAGCACAAGAGAGAGAAGGTTTCCCAAGAATATGGACTCCCCCATTCTCGTAAGAATAAAAAATTGTAGGGTTTCTGCTTCATTGTGCCTAGGGACTCCCCAATTCTTCCTAGGAAAATTGTGATCTCACATTCACAAGCTCTTTAATATCTAAGTAAAGTAGGGTTTATCTAAACCATGGAGTTAAACCTATTTTAAAAATGAGAATAAAAACAAATTCTCAAATTATAGAGTCATTATGATTAACCCTCTTTTAGCAAGTTATATCAATACATAATTATTTAAAAAAACAAGATTAGTATATGGTTAGAAAACCATGGAAAATGGGCTAAAGACCAAGAAAATTTTAGAAGCTATTATTATTCCTTACCCACAACTATAGAATTCCATTCATCATTGACCATCCATTAGTTTTCCTTTGACTACAAATATTTTTCTTGTTGTCCAATTTTGTACATATCCTTAACAAAATAATTATGTTTTCATAATATTTAAATTACTTGTATCACATATATTCGATGTCTTTTGGTCGAGCTCTAATCGAATGAAATTTTTCAATCTTAGATTATATCTAAGTTTTGAGTTTTAATTACCAAACGTGCCTATGTTTGGAGTTTTAATTTTACATAACTACATCATCTATTTATTGAGGTTGTTAATTCATGTCAGTGGAATTGATGACCCCATATTTTGCCTATTTTCTCCCTATTCCAAACCTCTTTTTGTATATGAAAAGCATGCATTTTGTATCTCCATCATCCTTTTTGGACTTATTATCAAGTTCCTTTCATCATTTTTCTATGGGGTAAGAATCATGTATGTTTTGTATTCATTTTGATAGTTTAATGTTAAGTTTACATTTAATTAAAAGGGTATAATCATTTGACACCTTGTTATTTTGTTAAAACATGTCAAAAGTGTGCTCTGACCCTTCATCGGGTAGCCTGAATTTATATCAAGCGAATATGGACCTTCATCCTACACTTAATACGGAACTCGAAGCGCAACATGGCCATTAGTTGGCATATATGTGGACTTTTCTGGTGAATGTAAAACATGGGTTTTGTGTCTACTAGCATCCTCCTGCTATGGTTCATCTTGCACCTTGATTTGAGAAGTTGGAATTTTCCCCTATATTCGATCTTATGAACTTAATGAGATGTTATATGTTATTGCCCATTAATGAAGGTTAACGATTTTCCATTTTTGAAGAGTGTCGACCCTTTCAGTGGTCGACCTCTCATTTGTACTGGAAGTCTGTATATACATGAGGCCACTAAAAATGATAGGAGATTACCATGATAAGATAATTGTTGTA
The DNA here is from genome assembly GCA_010110895.2 of Picea sitchensis. NCBI lineage: Eukaryota > Viridiplantae > Streptophyta > Pinopsida > Pinales > Pinaceae > Picea > Picea sitchensis. The sequence continues at coordinate 157,124 of SNQJ01S0006797.1, read as the reverse complement.
TTGTGTTGAAAACTTGTCACTATTATACATTTATGATTTTAATACAATTCAAATCGATGTGTTGAAAGTTGTGATTATTTTATGAGCTAGAGTACCACAACTATTTGGGGGGGGCACCAGTAGACTATGTGTTCTTTTATCTTACTGTATAATCATATTTATATAAATTCTCTTTTGCAGGTTACTCATTCAAGATTTGTTTTAATTATTGATGTCTTTCTTCTAACCATATTTTAATTATATATGTCTTTCTTCTAATTGTGTTACCATTGTATATACTCATCTTTAATTATTTATATTGTGATGCAAATGTGTATATCTTCTTTGTAGGTTGATCACTTAAAGATTATGCATATTCATTAAGAGATTGTTCACATCCCATTTAAATTGTATTGTGAGTATCTTAAGCTAACTCGTGCAGGACTGTGCAATCATCATATCTTTGTTGAGACATTTCTAGTTTAAATGCGACAACGTAATTTGTGATTTTGAATCCTTTTGAGTGATTACTTCATAGGTCTAATTGTTTACAAGAACATGTGTTTAGTGTATTGAAATTCCTTTAATGGCAAATTTTTTAGTAGATTCTTTTGTTTCTACTTTACATTTTTCTGTAGAAATCAATATCGACCTCATTCTGTTTGAATTGTCCATTGTACTTAGATGTCATCGTGACATTATTCGCCATCGTAGATGGTAGAATATGATCATTTGAATAAGATAGATAGATGATGTTGTTTACCTTCTTCAGTGAGATTAGTCTGTAACTAAATAATGGTGTTTACCTTCTTCAATGAGATTAGTGTGACGATGTTGTTTATCTTCTTTAGTGTATAAGTAACTATGATTTCTTAATTTAATATTAAAAATCTATTTTAGAGTAGAGTTCAATTTAAATGATTATTTTTTAGAAAAGATAATTCATTTTGGTTTCATAGTCATAGATTTATTTTTATAGTAGTTCCACATCTTCACTCTGCAAATTTGGAATAAGTTAACTTTTCAAATAGATCTTAGTGTTCTTGTAGTATTTTGTATCATCCTTTGAAAATAGAATTGTAAATTGAAAGCATAGTGTTGATCCCTAGGATAGATTACTCTTTCGCTTGTTCAATTCACTTTCCATATCTCATTTCAGTACTAGGATTTAGTCATAGAATATAGTGTTAGGAATACATAAATAGTTAGCTCATGTTCTATCTTGACTCATACTGTGTTACAACTCGAAGTTTACTTACCCCGATCGATAATTTAGTCAAGGTAAATTAGGTATATAATTTACCCATCAGTATTAAATACATGTGATGTCATATATTGTATGTGAAGTACAATGCTGCCACAAATTTTTCTTACGATCTTGTAACAAAATTTTTAACAGAATTTACACTTATCACCATTCCACTATTGAATCTTTGTTATCTTTGATTATTCAGTCTAGTTTGATGTCTCCTTTCTCACGAGTTGCTTTCTTCCATCTCCATATTTCTTATCTCCTAATATATTTTAGGATTTTCCTCCTGTGTATATACCCTAGTCAGACTATATTTATAACTTGCATAGATGGGTGTATTCATGAACTAAATTCCATCCTTTCCTTCTCCCTCTCCCACGGGTTGTAATCTCTTTAAAAATAATTTGGACCATGGAATATTCAGTCTCATGAAGGTGGTGGAGTTGGATGCACCCATGGTGAATGAAAAATGGAGTTGGATGCATGCATAGTCAATGCAAATTCAGATCTTAACCACTCCAATGACATGCATTTGTATACCATTACTCAATTTTTTTAGTTTTGGCTATTTTTAAAGAACTAATTACATTGCAATTGTTTTTATTGTAAATTCATGTTCATGGTAATTATATGTTTTGATTATGAATTATTGGACATGGTAATGATATACATTAAAGGTTTGGTCCCAACTCTTTGTAAATTCAATTATCACCATGGTTATCATTGTGTCATTGATCGCTTTCTTTGTTATTAAATTTTTTGTTTATTAGTAATTCTAATAATCGATACTTTTTTCTTTTCGTTCAATATATCGCAGTTCATTGTGCCTGAGGTGTAGGACAGTCGGTGATGAAGTGTGTTGTTAAGGTGCTCCGTGATGTTAAAGTCATCGGTTCGAAACCTGCGGGGACAAAAAATCCAGTCATGTTAAGGGTTGGTGTGGCTCAAGCCGGGTACGATCCCGGGGTGATTTGGACAACTTAGATTCCCCTAAGTCGTGGTTTCTTAGCCACAAGATAGTCCCACATGTCAAGGACAAACTAACAAACAAATAATAATAATAATAATAATATATTTTCAAGGTCATGGAAAATTCAGACACTAAATCAGTGTATGTGATCCCCTTCTTTGGGACCTCTAAGGAGGAAACACATGTTCTTAACCATTAGTCCCACTCATGTTGTTATTGATTTGTTTTTTATTGAATTGATTCATCATAACACCAAATTGGTGTATGAAACCTCCTTGTTTGTGGGACAAGGGACCCCAAACTCACTTCTTATTGATTGGTCCAACACTCAGACCCCCTTGTTTTGAGACAACACATGTTCATAACCATTAGGCCCATCATGTTATTATAAATTTGTTTTTTATTAATTTGATTGATCATACACACTTGAAAATTTGATTGAACCTACACACGATTATAATAACAAGAATAATAATAATAATAATAATAATTGTTTGTGAGACAACACATGTTCTTAACCATTAGGGACACCATGTTTTTATTGATATGTTTGTGATTGATTTGATTGAGCCTACACACTATAATAATAATAATAATCTAATTTTAAGGTCATGGTCAAGTGAGACACCAAATTGGTGTATGAAACCCCCTTGTTTGTGCGATAAGGGAGCCCAAACTCACTTATTATTTATTGAGCCAACACACTTCAATACTTTCAATGGATAGAGATATATAATAATAATAATAATATATTTTTAAGGCCATGGCCAAGCTAGACATCAAATTGGTGTATGAGGGGACACACGATGATGATGATAATAATAATATAATGTAATTTTAAGATCACGATCAAACCAAACACAAAATTGGTGTATGAGACCCCTTTGTTTGTGGAACAAGAAACCTGTTAACCCCTATATTTTCACCCTTGAAAATATTGAGGGTTAAGATCCAACATGCACTATTTTTGGATGGAATTCTGAGATTCTCCCCAAGTTGGTTCCCATCAGAGGCAAGTATATGATCAATACATGGTTGTTTGGTTTAGAGTTAGAGTTGGCTTGGTTTCCCATGCATTTGAGAGAAATATATAGACATAAATATGGTTGCTAAAATTTAGGAGACACGGTTTTAGTGGGTCTCTTGGAAGTTTGAGGAAGTTCTGAGCATATAGTATGATTCCTTGTTAAGGTTTAATATATTATTAGGTTTATTTTCAATTTACTAGATAAACATAGCATAGATAGGATCACTGAGAAATACACAATCACAAGAGACATATCATTTATCCTGGGAAACCCTCATAAGGGAGAAAACCCAACAAAAAATTCCTTAATATAGATAGCCAATACAATGCCAAGAGAATAAACCAAACAAGATAGAAAGTCCTCTCCCAAGTAGTGTGCCTATGTCTCTCTCTCTTCTTCTCCAACTGTAGCTCCAAACTTGCGCTCTGATCATCAAGTGAGTGAGTGAAAAAATGAGGCGTTGGCCTCTCTTATTTATACAATCTGGCAGGTGTTGAACTGAGGTTTCTTTTCACTGGTAGGTCCAACTTCTCATTCTCGGTGGTTATAACCACTTTAATATATTATGTGGGATGACTTCTCATTTAACATGTTACAATTAGGGTTTGACCAATCTGTAAAAGTGGATTTGGTCATTTACAATGCCTGACATGATCAATACACAAAAGGGGATTGATCTAATGAATAATACATCAATAATAAAATAGAATACTCTTTGCAGTTAAAATATTTCAACACTCCCCCTTAACAAGAACAGTATTCTACAACACCATCAGGCGAGAGAGAGAGGGTAGCATCATCAACAACATCTTGGAACATTGATTGGCATATCTATAAATCATCAGAAGTTTTTCTCATCATCAATATCATCATTCAAAATAGGGAGATGGAATGGAATCATCATCCTCATCAACATGAGGCTAAGGTAACATCATCATCTTTTTCATGAAAGATGAAATAACATCATCATCATCATAATCATCTTCATCAATAAGTTGAAGTGGCATCATCATCATCATCTTCAACAAGAAGTTGAAGTGGCATCATCAACATCATCTTCAACAAGAAGTTGAAGTGGCATCATCGTCATCAATTGCATCAGAATGGATTAGTATAAAACTAATACATCATCATCATCAATAACAACACAAGGATGATACAACATCAAAAACAACAATATCACAGCACAAAGGTTGGATCGTCATCAACAACAACAACATCACAACACAAAGTATGGAGCATCATCAACATCGACACTAGGCTGAGAGTATACATCACGAGGTTGGAATCACATCACAAAGGCTGGAGCATCATCAACATAAAAAATGGGCTAAGAGTCTTCAACATGAGGTTGGAATCACAACATAAATCTGGCTACACAATATCATCAGCAAGAAGCTAGCATCACAGCACGAGGTTGGCACATCATCACAGCATGAGGCTGGCACATCATCACAACACGAGGTTGGCATGTCATCAGCATGAGTTTGGCATCACAACACTTAAGTTGGCACATCATCACAGCACGAGGTTGGAACATCATCACAAAACAAGGTTGGCACATCATCACAGCACAAGGCTGGCATATCATCATCATGAAGCTGGCATCATAGCACTAGGTTGGCACATCATCATAGCAATTAAGTCGGAATCACAGCACTAGGTTGGCACATCATCACAAAAATTATGATGGCATCACAGCACTAGGTTGGCACATCATCATAGCAATTAATATGGCACATCAACTCTACTCCCCCTTTCGAGGGAGGTCCTTTCGGACTATACCAAGCTTATCTCGAAAGTGATCAAACTTTACAAGAGATAGAGGCTTGGTCAACACATCAACAACATGTTCATTTGTGATAACATAATGGATTTTTATGGATCCTCTCTACAACATATCACAAATGAAGAGATATCGGATCTCTATTTGCTTCAACTCATCATGGAACGCAAGGTTCTCCATCATCTTTATACAACTCTAGTTATCACATAGGATCATGATGGCTTCCATATCCATATCAAATAGATCTGTCAACAACATCTGAAGCCATATGGCTTCACAACTGGTGGAACATGCAACAATGTATTCCTCTTTTGTCGTGCTCGGAGAAATTCTAAATTTCTCCCTAATCTGCCATGAATTCATGGTTGAATCCAGACTGAAACAACATCCTAAAGTGCTCTTTTTATCATAAGCACTTCCATATCAATATGAATCAGTGTAACCACTCAGTCTGAAGTCATGATCTATAGTATAATAGAGACCAAAATCCAACTTACTCTTAAGGCATCTCATCACATGTTTTGTCAAAACAAGGTGAATAGGTATGGGCTCTACCAAATACTGCCTCAAGGAAAAACATATATTTGGCCTGGTAATCATCAGATACATCATTGAACCAATAATTTGTTTGTATAGAGTAGAATCAACCAATTCTAACGAGGTATCTATCAAGAGCTTCAACTTTTTTTCCATGGGTCTGTACATTTAGTTGCATTTCAACATGTCAACCCTTTTCAATTTTAACTGCATACTTCCCTTGGTTAAGGAAGATCTTTTTTGTGCTCTTCCAAACTTCAAGACCTAAGATATAATGCATTAGGTCTTCTATCAAACTCTGTGGCGAGCTTCTTCTGCAATCTGTGATGATATTTTCTTCATATTTTCAATGATACATCATCTACATATAGTAGTAACATCATGGGCGCATCATTCATAACCTTGAGATAAAGGTTAGAATCAACTTTACTCTTGGTAAATCCCAAGATCTTCAGGAAACTGTAAATTCTACCATATCAATATCTAGGAGCTTGCTTCAATATGTACAAATCCTTCTTCAACTGGCAGACATGAGTCTTTCTATCTTCAATCTTCGAATCATTTTTTCTCATTACATTGTACCATTCTGGTACACTTGCTCAGCTACAACGCAATTTTCACAATCATGTTCTAGTTCTATATGCTTTCTGCAAAGAATTTGTCTGTCTCACTGTCTGGGAGTATGTCATCTACTCTCTCTGCGACTGTCCCTTCTGGAACTGGGACTCTGCACCTACACCTACTCTAAATCTAAGAAGGGTTTCTCCATTCTCACTGTGACTACTGAAATCAGGGAGTAACTCCTCTACTCCATCATGGAAGCAACTTCATCTGGAACTGAGAGAGGCTCAATAGATGATATTGAAGGTATCTCTTCTTATTTCATGTAGGTAACTCTATCTTTTATTGTGGTCATGTCTCCATGACCCAACTAATGTAATGCACCAACTTCCACTTAAATTTAAATATGGGGATTGCTCCCACTGCATCTCATATTATATATGAATCATTGTTGTTAAGGTTGTCTTTATAAATATTGGAACTATTTCTTCAATTACTGGAGTAAGTGTCTTGTCATAGTCGTCTCTGAAAATCTGAAAATCCAAATTTGACCCCCTCAAACTTGACCAACGGATTTCTAGACTAGTGCTTTTGGTTTTCTGGTGCTTCTGGTTTTCTGGTACTTCTGGTACTCTAGTACTTCTGGTTTTCTGGTACTTTTGGTACTTTGTGAAAACTAAGGTTTCACTTTTCGAGAGATCTACCCACTGAAAAGGTGTGCTGAAGGTGCCAAAGATTTCCTTGGGTTAGGGCGCACTTTTCTAGATGGTTTTGAGGATGAAAATATTCTTCAATAAAAATCCCTAATTTTCATGTACGGCAACAATGACTTTTTTCTTCTTCTTGTGAAAGATGATCTCTTCATCATAGCTCTGATACCATGTTAAGGTTTAATCTATTATTAGGTTTCTTTTCAATTTAATAGATAGCCATAACATAGATAGGATCACTGAAAATACACAATCACCAGAAACACATCATTTATCCTGGGAAACCCTCATGGGGAAGAAAACCCAACAAAATCTTCCTTAATATAGATAGCCAAGAGAATACCAAGAGAATAAACCAAACAAGACAGAAAGTCCTCTCCCAACTAATGTGTCTCTCTCTCTTTCTCTTCTTCTCCAACTGCATCTCCAAACTTGTGCTCTGATCATCAAGTGAGTGAGTGAACAAATGAGGCGTTGGCCTCTCTTATTTATACAATCTGGCAGGTGCTAAACTGAGGTGTCTTTTCACTAGCAGGGATGATTTCTCATTCTAGGTGGTTATAACCACATTAATATATTCTGGTGGCCAACTTATCATTTAGCATGTTACAATTAGGTTTTGACCAATCCGCAAAAGGGGATTTGGTCATCTACAATGCCCGACATGATCAATCCACAAAAGGGGATTAATATAATGAATAATATATCAATAATAACATAGAATACTCTTTGCAGTTACAATATTTCAACAGTCCTTGCATGATTCTAGGCCCAATGAAACTTGTTCGACCGAAGTCTAGGAAATTTATATTTTTGCAGGTTTTTCTCTAGGCCCCAGATTCAGATTTTGAGAAAGCAATATTAATCCTTAAGCCATCCAGAGTCTTTTGAATCTTTTCTAGGTTGATGTGTCCCAATTTACTATTTTTATCAGGTTGAGAATCAAGGCTCGCATGTCAGTTCTAATCACATATTTGGATCTCTTGCAAGAAGATGAGATCAATGAGTATAAATTCAAGGGCATTCAAACAACTTTATATTTTTAGCAGGTTGAGCACCAGGGCTCGCATGTCGATTATGGTTATGGATTTAGATTTCTCGTGGAAAATTCAATTCAATGAGTATAATATCATGGACATGTGAGGAATTTCTATTTTTAGCAGGGTCTATTTTTAGAAGTAGAAAAATGATGGTACTTGCCCAGTCATGTGGAGTATTTGTGGAAAGTTTGAGTTAGTTTCGACAAGTATCAAATTTTTGGGATCCGATTGATACTTTTACCAAATGCTATGTTTAGTGGGTCCAGTCATCATCCGAGCAGTTCCAAGTGGCATCCTCATAGGTTGACATGTGGCAACTCTATGAAATGATATGGCATCCACCTAAGCTAGGGCACATATTTCCAAATTTTTGAGCTTATGATAATTAATTAATGATGGGAGAAGGATAAAAGAGAAAAGGATAAAAATAAAAATGGAAATAAATGGGCTTGGCAACAATTGCATTAATGACAAGGTGCATCTCACCCTTCACAAAGGTGCCCATAGGTAAGGCTTTACAATTCTCGTTATCACATGCACCCCATTTCATCCCATATACATGCATGAATTGGATTAGTGACACCTAGAAAACACCCTAGGCTTAAGGGGGATTGACCCAATAGGACATCTTGAGTGTTGGACACACTGACCACACTGAGAGGGGGGGGTGAATCAGTGTAGGGCTCTTTTCACTTGTAAAACTTTTCCCTTCACAAAACTCCTTAGTTAGAAATCACCAATTACTCATCACTTATTACTGTCATTTATAACCAGTTAAATCTGAACATATATCAACAACATATACTAGCAACATATATCATCAATAAGTTATCACCACAAGGAACACAAAGAACACAAGATGTATGTACATTTTTCTTTTTATTATAGAATACAATCCTTGGGTTATCAACAACAAAGGAATAGAGTTACAACTCCACAAGAGAACCAACTCTACAATGAAAGACTCATCTTACACAACTCAGCACCAACTAAGAAGAGGAATCAATCCTCAACAAATACCAATCTGTCAACAGGTACGTGACCTGTCAGTAGTGCAGCACGCGTATGTACGCACCCTACTAGTAGTACAACTCATGTATGTGCGCAGCCTATCTTTACTACAACCTACGTATTCTTTCTTAAAAATTAGTTTTTTCTCTCCATGAAAAACTCATATCCTCTGTAGCCTTCAGTCACATCCACTTTTGTCTTTCACTGTCCAATCTGAACCATAACCAATCACAACACATCTATTCTCTCCAACAACTTACTCATGCTCCTCAACCATCCAATATGAATGCTACATAATCATGTATAAGTAACCAATATACTATGGAAATCATATCATTACTGAACCATAAGAGTGTTTCTTATTCTATCAATCAACCAACATAATCATATCACAACAACCATACCAAGAATTCCTTAATAATTCACCATACAATAAGAAAGAGTATCCATCAAGATAACTATGTAACCATACCAAAGATTCTATGGCAAATCTGAGCCTATAGAATGTAGATCTAGAACTTGCTTCAGCCTTCAAGATCCTAGTACCAGCTTACAATTTAGTCTTCATGACTTCCATCCAGCTATACACGCTCTGTTTTCATTTAGCCCACGTGTGTACGCGTCCTGCCTCACTATAGCCCGTGTATGTATGTTCTCTAGCCCACTATTTCTCGTGTACTGCTTCAAGAACTGAACTTCCAAAAATTTCATTGTCAATATCTTATACTTATGGAAACTTCGATGTGTCCATGAGATCCTCAATAGATCTTCAATATATTCTCAAGATATTTGTTTTCACAAGAGACCATTGCCTCTTATTTATAATCTCCAAGTAGCTTCCTTAGAAGCATCTTCTAGACCAATTTGTCCACATAGCTACTTTTTCCACATAGTCACCTATGTCCAACTTTGTCCAATTTTCCACTTTTCCATATATCCAATAGCTAGTTAACCACTTAACCAACTTTCCTCACTTTAGGGTTAACCCTCTTATAACCACTTTCCATAATTAGAAAGTTCTCCATTTACTTTATTATTTAAATAATCCTCTTTGACTTTATCACATCATTTTATTATTTAAATAATTTCTTCTTTGTAAGCACTTTGACTTATTTGACTTTTTAGGGCTTCTAGCCAACATATGAGGGTCCTCCAACTTCGTAAGGCCATAACTCTCAAACCATGAGGAATTATGTGACGTTCCACATACCATCGGAAATGGCATGACAAGCATTATCCATCTAGGATAATTTCACGTGAGGGCTTTCACCATAATGGGACCACTTTGGAGTTCATCCATTTGTACTCCCTATCAACCATGACAAGACAATAATGAGTCATTTTTCCATCAATCCAACTATGCACCATATATAAATGACAACTCATTGATCCATCTTCATCTATGCAACACATTGATCAATCACTACATTAATATACTATGACAAGACATTGATCCTTTGACATCAAGTCTTTGACCTTTGACATCAATCCTTTGACAACAAACCTTTGTCATCAATGACAACATGATACAACAATCTCCCCCTTTGGCATTGATGGAAATACCAACATTGATGTCAACACCAATCATTGATGGCAACATGTAGACAAGGCATTTCTCTACATCAATAGTCATCTCAATCACATCAATGTGACTATCTCTCCCCCTTTGACATCAATGCAAAAGGGTAGATCTCTCCTTGGGGTTTCTCACCCTGCCTGACCTCTCCTTAGGGCTACTCCCCCTGCCTGGATGCCTTTGATCTTTCTTTGAATAATATCTCCCCTTTTGAACAAGGGATATCACTCTGATGTAATGTTTAAAACATATCGCTCATGCTCCCCTTGTGACTATCACTCCCCCTGTAACCATGACTCTGTTCTCTTTCTCCAAGTATAGGGTTCTTTTTCCAAGTATTTATCTTTTCATTTGATAAATATCTCCTCTTGGAATCATGGGAAGAATAATGATTCCCCCTATGGGTATGTCTTCCCCTATCTTCTCTGCAATATGAAAAATATGCTACCACTACAATCTTCTTCTGTTGCAAAATGTTATTGCGCAACCAGAACATAGATCAACTTCTTCAAGAATGATCCACTCTTCCTATGATGATCCTTGGACCTGTCCATGCATCAAACTCGTGCCATACCATACATCATGAAGAAAAATATATGTCAATAATGAATAGATAATCATGAACAAAACATCAACCAAGTACATCATGTCCCATATTGTGTGCCAACCATGCACAACACCCATGTATATCAACCACGTACATCAATACCATAGATTATGCCATAATATATCATCAACGGAGTGTATCAACCATATGCCTCTACCAACATTCCAACAATGTGCCTCATATAAGTGTCATATCACTCATGATATGCCTCTACCATGAACCAAGTGCCACAATCATGCATCTTCAATCAATCAAGTGTATCAACTATATCATAACATACATCATGTACCAAGAATATGCTAAACAAGTAATACCAGTGATGTACTTTAGTCAAATATCATCCCCCACAAACATATACTATCTATGAGTGCATCAACATTGCACTAAAACTTGTATCACCATGTATACCAAGCAAGTGCATAAACCATACACCAATACCACAACAAGATGAACTAAAATCAAGATGTGACCTCATACATGTATGCCATAAAGCATGTGCCAATCATAATGTTGGTAGGTGCCTCCAAAAATTGTACCAATCATGCATCAACTATAGATCAAGCTGTGACTCATCAATGATGTACAACATTACCACCTCATCAACTCATCAACTATATGTCCCACTATGTAGCTCATCCTCATGTCAAATGCATTCATCAATATATCCAACAAATATGCATCTCACAATACATTATAAGATATATCAATAGAAATCAAATAAGTACCATCCATTTACTCTAAATGATTTGCCTCAACCATCATTCACTTTAGCAAGTAATAAGCATCCAAAACTATGTGTACTAGAAGTGTGCCTCAATATATTAAAGATATTTCTAGCTAGCATCATCGTGATATATCTCATAACCAAAGTACCATAACTTCACTATCACAACCAACATTGTTCATCAATAGAAAAGTATCTCAATCCACACTCTAGGGTTAGTACCATGCATCCAAGATAGTCTTTCAACACTCAACCATATGTCATCACCATACATACATCAATTATGTATCCCAACATTCAATCATGAAAACTTGCAACAAAACATGTCAGACCCAGCAACAAACCATGTTAAATCATGCAACACAAGTTATCCCATCACATCAAGCTACAACTCATATGCATAGCCTTTTTCCCAAGTCTTTTACCACATATACACGACCTGCTGCACAAACAAATCGCGTATGTGTGTGACCTATTTATAGGTCATCTTGAGTATGTACGTGATTGTTATCAATGTAACCCACGTATGTTTCTGAAGATGTCAAACTTGAGCTTCCCTTAAGGCTTCCATTCTGTTCTGATTTTTCAGTTTTATTCACCCACTTCTGAAGGTGTCCCAGCTTCTCGGAACTTGAGCTCTGAGCTTCCATCTTTTCAAAAATTTCTTCCTTCCTAAATTCATTCCTTCTTCTAGTCATGCTATATGAAGTCCTAATCATGGAATTTCTTCTTGTGTTCTAGCAATCCTAGGATTTGTGGCCAAATCCACTACAGTTGTAGCATCTCATGATATGACAATCAACAACAATGTGTCCTACTTGATTACATCTCCAAGACCTTAGGGTGCTATGACATCTTTCATTATCTCTCCTTGCATAAAATATCCATTCCAAATCTTTGTGATCATATTCATTACATGAGTAACAATGACCATGAAAAACATTTTCATATCTTTGCTTTGGTGTCCATCTTGAAGGTGTATCTCTTCTTTAAGGTGTAAATATGGCTTCTTGATATCTTCCTTGATTTTTTCTTTTGAAACTTTCCTTTCCCTATGTATATGGTTGACTTGCAACATTATTTCCATCCTTTGAGAGTGAGGGACTTACCTCATGCTTATTTGAGCTGCTTACTTCAAAATGTGTGGCTTCATTGTTGTATCCAAGGCTTGATTTATCAATTGGTGATCTTTGACTATCCAAGATCTCATTCAAGATTGTTGATCTATTCAATAATTTGTTTGACTTCTCTACTTTCTTTCTAAGATCAACAAATTCAGCTTCCAACTTATTACATGATTCTTCCTTTTCATTTACTTTATTCTTTAGTAATTCCCCTACCCTTTTGGCTTCTTCAATTTGAGTCTTGAGATGAATATTAACTTCAAGACTTTTTCTAATCTCATCATCTACCTTATTACTTTCTTCTATTTCATTCTTTAGTCTTTTGATCTCTTCTTATTTTTCTTCTAATCGAGTCTTTTTACCTTCTTCTTGTTCTTTGAGCATTTCCTTCAATTTCAAGATATGCCCTTGATTTTTTTTAAGAAAACTTTTAGTGTTATCAAAAACATAGTTATATTTTATACAACAATGGTCATAGTTGTATTCAAATAGACCCAATTCAAATTTATTTTGTATCTTTGATAGTTCTTCTTCTACTTCTTCCATGGGATAACTATCATCTGATTCTACACAAACTATTTCTAGATTTTCTTCTTCACTTGTAGACAAATATTCAACACCATCACATTTTTAAATAATGCAATCAAGGGTTTTTGGATATTCTTTACCTTCATTGATATTGATGGAATTGTCTTCAAGGTATTCCTTTTTTCTTTGGTATGTCTTCTCTAGATTTATCCATAGATCCCTAGCAGAAGTGCATTGTCCCATGCTCTCTTTTATAGAACTTGAGATTCCACTAAGAATAGTCTTGAGAGCCAATGCATCATTCTTATTTTCTTCCCTTTGAGCTGCAAACTTTGACTTGTTCTTCAAGGGAACTGATCCACCAATAGATGCTTTCCAAACACCTACTCCTAGTTCTTTCAAATGCACTTTCATTTATATTCTCCATGTAGAATAGCTTTCCTCATCAAGGATTGGAACTTCATCATCCATTTGTGTGTCCATGGATCTCCTCCAATCTTGTTAAGGCTTATAGTGAAGTCCTTCTCTGATACCAATTATTGGACACACCGACCACACTGTGAGGGGGCGGTGAATCAATGTAGGGATCTTTTCACTTGTAAAACTTTTCCCTTCACAAAAATCCTTAGTTAGCAATAACCAATTACTCATCACTTATTATTGTCATTTATAACTAGTGAAATGTGAACATATATCAGCAACATGTATCATCAATAATTTATCACCACAAGGAACACAAAGAACACAAGATAAATGTATAATTTTTCTTTAATTGTTGACTACAATCCTTGGGTTATCAGCAACAACTGAATAGAGCTACAACTCCACAAGAGAACCAACTCTACAATACAAGAATCAACTTACACAACTCAGCGCCAACTGAGAAGAGGAATCAATCCTCAACAGATACCAATCTGTCAACAGGTACGTGACCTGTCAGTAGTGCAACACATGTATGTACGTTCCCTACCAATAGTACATATCGCGTATGTATGTGGCATGTTTGTACTGCAGTGTGTGTATTCATTCTGAACAATTAGGGTTTTCTATCCATGAAAAGCTCAGATCCTTTGCAGCCTTCAGTCACATCCACTTATGTCTTTCACTATCCAATATGAACCATAACCAATCACAACACATCTATGCACTCCCACAACTTACTCATGCTCCTCAACCATACAATATGAATTCTACTTAATCACGTATAAGCAGCCAGTATACTATGGAAATCATATCAGTATCGAACCATAAGAGTGTTGCTCACTCTATCAATCAACCAACATAACCATATCATAACAACATGTTGATGAGGCCTAAATCCCCTAACTCAATAGCAGGAACCAAACCCGCCATCGAGGCCCAATTAGACTCTGCAGAGTTTGGAGTGGAATGGTTCTCCAGATCTCACGATCTGGCCAAACTATCGATGAGCTTTTGTGTTTTCAGGTGAAGGCTCTTCCTTCACTTGGGATAGTTCTTCTCTGTATTCTCTCTTATATGGAGGGCTGGTACAAGATATGCAAGACAGTATCAACCAAATTGACAAAGACAGGACAAAATTTTTAACCATTGGGAAGGGTTCGAGCTTGGGATAACCCATTGCTCGAGCATGCAGATAGCGATCTTATGCCAGAGGGCCTAGTACTAATACTCTAACTGAATGAGCATCCAACTACTATCTGAGAAAACTACTTAACAAAAAGAAAAACATATATGTAATCAAGATCATGGCAATCAAAATAATTCATCTACCAAGAAGCTCGTCACATAGCTAAGGTAAACTACTTAACATAAAGAAAAAGAAATACATATGTAACCAATATCAGGGTAAGCAAAATAATTCATCTACCAGGACATTCATCACATAGAATCACAATGATTTACTTTCATCATTTAAAGCAAAGAACATCAAAACATTGCACCGTATAACTTGACAATAGAATTAATTGCTCTTACTCATTCACTGCAACATTCATGGAACAGGACAGGAAGTAATTCTCCTCCAACTCCAATCACATACATTTGATGAAAAATAACTCATCTTTGGTCCAGAAGGGATTCTTAATTCATACCAGTCTCAAAATAATTATCAACAACCAAAAGAAAAAGTGTTCTTACAACAACCATCAACCCTTGGCCATCGATCGATGTCCCTATTTATAATATAAATTCTTAATAGTAATTAACGGTAAAATATAATTTAATCTAATCAAAAATCACCACGTAGAATTATCATCTAACAGTCTTTCAACAGTCCACTCGAGTTGTTTCCTGAAAAGGGCGGGCTCTTTCATAATCAGACCACCTGATAAAGAGTTCTTCGTAGGTGTTGTCCCATGGAAATCTGTGTTGTTCCATTGGAGCCGCATATATTCCCCTGATGTTTGTTGCGTGTGCCCGATACTTTGCAAGGCTGATGTTCAATTTCTGAAGCATGGTTCTGGATTTTATTGGATGTCCCGTGAACTGTTGTACTTGCCATGTCTTTGCATCAGTGACTCTTACGCATTCTTCAGCCCATAACACATCTTGTTCTGCACATAGCTCGATTACTTCATTTAGGTCGATAAACATATCGGGAATTTCAACATCGGGGAGCCCAACATATTTCATCACTTCAGTGATTCAGTTTTGGTGTTTCTTTCAGTTCTTCAGCGAGGTCATAGGACAAACTCTAGTCAGTAATCAGGAAGGTTCTTCCTGCAGTTAAAACAGAAGTAGTTTAGTGATTAAGAAACCTCTGATAAGACATAAACAAACAAAAAGATGAACACATACCTGCGTAGCTTGCTAGTCTCAGTCATTTTTAATACTTACGCGATCCCAAACGCTTCCTTTGAGTGACCTGTGAAGTTGTCGCTCCTCTTTGGTGTAAATTAACACATCAACATGCCATAGTGTGGCTAATCAAATACGATAGTCATGAATGCATAAATTATCATGGTAGTTACTTGACCTTTAGGGTCGAAAAAAGGGCATCGAGGATGAGTTAAGCGCGTGTGTGATTCCAAGAGGTTGGATATCATACAGATAAAGTCGTTAAATGCCTCCAGAAACTATACCACCAATCATGCCAAGCATCATTCATCAATAACGGAGGTTTGGAAATTCAAAAAGATTGAAAGGATCATACCGCACATTTTCCTGCAACCCCGATCGACAGCGCCTTCATGTTCTGGATCACATCCGTCGATCAGTTGTGGCGTGCCGATTTTTCCAAACATCATGTCGCGAGGCATGGATATTATGTTGGCATGCCTAGTGTCTCTCCTTGATTTCTCTATAAATTACAGGAGCTTTGTGAGAAATTTTACGCATATGTCGAGCTCGTATTCCCTGGAATTCTAGTTTGGTAAGTTCATCTTCGGGATGTCCTATTCAAAAATTCTTTATCATCTGTAGACGCCTTGAGTTCCTTATGCTTTTTTGTTTTGCAATTATGGGATCCCCTTCAAACATAGGACGAGCTCTGCGAGGCAGCTGGAGTGTTAGGTCTCAACCCCAGCGCGCATGGGACTCTTTCTTGTTGGCTTCTTGTGTACTCGAGACTCCAATGAGAGGTACAGGTATCTTCTTGGAGGCAGTTTCATCATCCACGGAGGATCTAGGGATGGTCACAGATATGTCTGAAAGAGCCATGCTGGAGACTGTGCCTTCTTCAGGACCAAAACCGTGGAGAAGAGGAATGCCTAGGAATAAATCTCGAGAAGGAGAAGAGAACTACCCCAAGGCTGAACTGAGTGCATGTCCAACCCTTGAGGAGTCTGTGATGCTTACCAACCATTTGAAATTGGTCGGGACCGCTGACAAAGGAGGTAGNCTTGCAATAGTCGATCTCTACCAAGAGAATAGAGAGATGGGACGTCAGTTGGCGGAAAAAAAAAAAGGGATACCGCTGTCACAAAGTTGTGCAGGAAGCACTGTTTGGCTACAGATACGACTTCGAGAAGCGCAAGACATGATTGTGCAGTTGTGCGAGGTGTAGTGAATGGTAGCGGCAGCAGAACATAAGACATCACAAAGTGCGAAAGGCAATCTGAGAGAGGACCAGCGCACAAGAGAGAAATATTTGGCAGATTCTCGCTCCGCATTCTTGGAAGTGTTTCTTAACATCTCCTTGTATTTCTTCTTTTGTAAAATTTTGTAATCTTATGGCTACTGGGCTGGCTAGCCAAGTCGTCAGGGTTGTCTATTCGTATCTAAACCGGGCCTGGAGGAATTTTTGATTGTGTATATAAAAATAAATGAAGGTGTTTGAATGTATCATGCTTCTTTCGGATGTGAATCATGTGTGTATTATTATTCAAGTCTTTTACGTAAATTATTAGATTTTTGGGGATCATTGTTATTTCGTCGTGAGTCTGTTAATGCTTTTCTTTGTAAAATCTTTGATATCAATTAATACTTCCATGGAATTATAGACTTTGGTTATTGAAAAAATTAATCATGGAAAGACATTCTGCTAATGGATAAGAATCATACTGGGATTCTCACTTGCACTGAAAGTACTTGAGAAAAGACTAGAGGCCACAGTTGTCGATACCGGGTGGTAGGAGAAATTATCATGTTAGGGAAACAATTAGTTCACCCTCCCTAATACCGAAACTTGTTTCAGGAGTTTGGCGGTCGGCAGTGTCACTTTATCTATGCACGACGCTTATAATCGCACTTTTCTGCCGAACCTGAAAAGGTCTGCTTTCGGAGAAATCCTTTCCGAGGCTGTTCATAAGAAAGAAACACTACTATCATCCGCTGTTGATGAAGGTCGGTAATCGACTACTTTGAATTCTCAAAATGATTTTCACCATCTTAAGCTTTCGCCAATGCTGAACTTCTCTAGGGAGTCAGGAAAAATTTGGGTCGTTGATTCCTCGAGTAGTCATTGTGTCTCTTAAGATGGTTCTTTGTTGTATGTTCAAGAGAAACTTAAGACATGAAACATATAAGATAAGTGGATTATCAGACTTAGACCAAGGTGAGAACAATCAAAGGTGGAAAACAAGGTGGTACCCAAAAGGAAATGGTCACAGAACTTTTAGGGTGTGTTGAGCACTCAACAAATGGTGATTCACTGGGCGAACCCAGAATCTCTGTTCCATGCAACAAATATCTCTAGTGCTCCTTCTAACCATATTGACCTAAATTTATACATATATTATTATTATTATTATTATTATTATTATTATNTGGTCGTTTACTGGGAGAGTATCGGGTCCCCCCCTCAAATTTTGAAACCAGTAAGTACCTACCCCAATCTTCTCCGCCACCTGGAAAGGTTCGAGCCATAGGTTCTGAAACTTGGAATGTTTTCCTTTGGGTTCATTTTCCCTATCCCACTTCAAGACTAAATCTCCTACTTCAAAGTTCTTTTCCTTAGCTTTATGCTTATCAAACCAGCTTTTCACTATCTGTTGATGAGACAGAAATTTTGACTTAGCCTTTTCTCTCTCTTCTTCCAGCATAAGCAGGGTGTTGATTGTTTGTTGCATGGCCAAGGATGGTTCTTCGTTAGAATCTTGGGCCAATTGGAGAGATGGAAAATAAAGCCCATTTGGGAGGATGGCTTCTTGTCCGTAGACCAGAAAGTACGAGGAATTCCCTATAGATTCCTTGGGTGTGACCCTATCAACCCATAGGGAATTATGGAGTTGGTTATGCCAATTTTTATGGTTATTCACAACCATCTTCTTTAGTATCCTTACCAGGTTCTTATTGGTTGATTCTGCCACACTGTTTCCCTACGGGTAATAATTTGCAGAGTACTTGATTATGATTCCTTTGTCCAGGGTGAACTCTGCCAATAAGGTAGAGGAGAAGTAGGTTGCATTATCAAAGACCAAAACAGAAGGAACACCAAACCTTGTAATTAGTTGTTGTTCTATAAATTGGATGACAATTTTCTCATTTACATGGGTTAAAGGAATGGCTTCTGCCCACTTTGTGAAATAGTCAGTGGTAATAAGAATATACTTGTGCAATTTCGAAGAGTTGGGTAATTTCTCCTATGATATCCAACCCCCACTACTCAAAATGTCTAGAAACGGTTATAGGTTGAAGTGGGATTGCTACCCTTCTCTCCTTTCCAACACTTATTTGACAAGTCTTACAATTCCTAGAGTAAGCATGAGCGTCTTTGAACAAAGTGGGCCAATAATAGCCGGCTCTTAGAACCTTATGAGTGGTGGTGTTTCCTGCAAAATTTCCCTGAGAAGGGCCATCATGGAGTTCTTTCAACACTTTATCGGTGTCTTCACGTTCAAGACACCTCAATAATACCCCATCATAGTTGATCCAGAAGAGTACCGAATTTATGAGGCGATATTGTGTGGATTTTAATTGGAGGGATCTCCTTTCTCTGGGGTTGAGGTTTTCAAGACAAGTCCCATGATGTAATAGATGAGCCAAATCCTTATACCAGGAGTATGGTCTCGGGGAAATGTATGCTGATTCACCACACCATAGTGCTATTTCATTATCCCACCCCGGATCTTGGTTTGCTTGATCTTGAGCTTCGACTGCGAGCTTGCACAAACCTTGTCCTTTTACTAACTTGGCAATTTTTATATCTAGATAAAATTCCTGGACTATCGCCATCCAGTTCCCTCTTCTTTCTCCCATTTCTTGTTGGGTAAACAAGGATCGGACTACAGGGTGTGGCACAATCACCTTGGTGTGATTCTTGAGGATGTACGACCTAAACATTTTTATTACTTTATTGACCACGTAGGCCTGCTTGTCTATGGCGAGGTAATTGAGCTCAGCTCCTTGAAGGTTGGTGCTCATAAATGACACCGGGGCTTCATTTTTTCCATCGTCCTTTTGAGTCAAAACCGCAGCTAGCAATTGGTCAAAGGTGCAAGTATACAAGTTAAAGTCTCTATTGAAATCAGGACTTCGCAATACCGGGGCTTGAGATATGGAATCTTTGATATTGCTGAAAGAATATTTTCGTTCATTATCCCACTTAAACTCGGAATCTTTGAGAATCATTTTTTGTAAGGGTTTGATGATTTCGGCGAAGTCGAGCGTGAATTTCCTTACTAAATTAATTTTCCCGAAAAAAGATTGCATAGCTTTCTTGTTATGGCATAGCGGGAGTTGAGCTATGCATTTAATCCTTTCAGGGTCTATGTAAATTCCCGCTTGAGATATAATATGACCTAACAACTTACCTTATTCAAAACCAAAGATAGTTTTCTTAGGGTTGAGTGATATACCATATTTTCGGCATCTTTCAAAAATCTGCGTTAAGTGTTGGATGTGTTTTTCTCTATTCTTCGAATACATCGTTACATCATCTAAATATACTACCACACACTTACTTATAAGTCTCTAAAATGCCACGTCCATTTCCCTTTGAAAGGTCACACCTACGTTAATCAAGTCAAAATGAATGCGTTTATAAGCGAAGGTTCCCCATTTGCTCTGGAAGGTAGTTTTTAATTGGTCTTCCTCTGAAACCAACACTTGGTTGTATCCTGAGAAACCCTCTAGAAGGGAGAAAATTTTCGAGCCCGACACGGTCTGTAGAAGTTGCTCCATCGGCGAGATGGGATAATTGTCCTTTTCTGAAGTTCTGTTGAGATTCTGAAAGTCTACGCATAATTAGATTTCTCCTTACTTTTTCCTTACTAGAACAAGGTTCGCTACCCAGGTGGAATGTCTAACTTGGAAAATTATATTCGCATCTAAAAGATTCCTTAACTCTTGATACATGAGAGGTTCCAAGGATGGGTGGTACTTCTAGAGCTTCTGTTGAAAAGGTTTGATTTCGGGTTTCAACGGGATGGTGTGTTGAATGATGCGGGTATCATACATTTTAAAATATTTATAGGACCAAGCGAACACATCCTGGTATTGTCTGAATAATTTGAGGTAGGATTTCCTCTCCTCTTTAGATATCATTTTTCCAAGATTCATATACTTTGGGTTTCTTGGGGTTCCAAGATTTACAGTTTCGTGGAGGGGGCAGGAGCTACCAATCTTTGTGTTTTTTGGTCCTTTGAATCGTTCCTTTAGATCAGACAAATTCTCTAGATTCGCTATCCCTTTTGGAATTGTGTGAGTCTTTGGTTTATCCGCGTGTTGACCCTCTCGAGGACTAGTTTCCCTTAGTTGTTCTTGGAACTCTTCATCATATATAGCGAGGTCTCTGAAGTTGTCTTGATTAGTCAAGAATCTCATGATATGTGCATCCCCCTCAAAGACTTTCCAATTAGAAATATTATTAGGTACCGATGGCTTGTAGAGAAGTTCTACAATGAATCGGGAGGCTTCGTAATCTTCTAAAGGCGAGAGTCTTGAAGTAACAGTGGCTAAGGGGTCATCGAGGATATTCTTCTCTCTAGGGACCGTGGTGATATTGAAAGCTTCAAAGAATTCTATCAACCTCTTCACCTCCTGCTGGTAGTTCTTAAGATGAGGGGATTTGCAGTGTATAGTGTTTCTCACTTATCTAATGATGATTTACGAGTCTCTGAACACCTTTAATTCCTTGACATTAATATCTATGGCTTTCTTTAACCCTTTTACCAGGGCTTCATACTCGGTAGTGTTGTTGGTACACTCAAATTCTAGTCTACAAGACAAGAAATGGCGTTTACCTTTTTAATCGATGAGGATTCTCCCTGCTTCCGAACCCTCTTGTGACTTGGATCCATCAAAATAAAGGGTCCAAATTTAGGAGTGATGATTTCTATCCCAATCAGTGTTCCTCTCTTCGATCTTTTCTTCTGGAAGACCTAACACTAGGTTTTGACAAAAGAGAGAATCTTCCATTGGCATCAGGAATTCTTCTTGAAACGTCATTTCGGAGTTTTGAGTAAGCGAAACATCGGATAGTAGAGGATCAAAATTTCCAAAGTGAGAATCAAAAGAATAGTTCCCTAGTATGGGAAAATCGCTAGAGGTTGGTTCGTTCGGGGTTTCTAGGTCAGTGATTGTATGTTTCAGGTATCTTTTCCTATCGATTTTGATCATGTTTTTGTATCCCTTCAGTGGTAGCCAAAGGTGTGCCTAGTCTATGCTAAAGTATTCATTTAGTTTTTTGGACCAATATCAGCTCAATAATATCCCATATGCCTTAGGGATGTCCACCACAATGATGTCAATAACCTGCATGAAATTAGGATGAGTGGATATCCTAATCATCACCTCTTTGAGTTAGCCCATGACCTTGACCTGGGTCCTTTCTAGTTGTATGACATGCTTATCACTTTTTAGAGGGACAACACCTAATTTGTTACAAACAGCCAAGGGCATGACATTAGAAAACGCCCCAGAGTCTACCAGACAATTGTGGAGATTCCTGTTGAAGACTTTGAACGTTAAAAGGAAAGGTGGTACAAAAGGCCTCTCCTTCCTGCCTTCTGATTAGGTGTTTATCGTTGGTTTTCTTGCAAAATATGTAGGGGGAAGATTCTTCTCCTGACCATCGTCGATGGTCGGGTTTTTTACCAAACTTAGAACTTGCAACAGAAGGTCTTTCTATTGTGGGATTTTACATATGTCCATAACCGATACATTTGCTTTCAGCTTCTTCAAATATTCTACTACATTGTAATCTAATTTAGGAGAGTCATGAGTATGGATACTTATAGGTTTTTTACCGAGAGCGAAAGGTATTCTCGAGCGATCGGGAGTTAATTTACTTTGTGAGGCACAGGTGGCATCAGTATATTTTGGGTCGGCTTGACCCTTACTACGTGTTTTTATCGTTGATATCTCTGCAGGTGGTCCCTGAGATTTAAACAAATCATTTGAAGATGCGATCACTTCAGGATCCCATATCATCATGGCCGTGTATTGTGGTGGGTCAGCCTCTTCCTGATCGACAATATTAAAGGTCAAACTGCTAGATGGTTCGGTCAGAGAAACTTCGTCTATTAAATGATTGGCCATTAAATTCATGGTGTGGACCCACTGAGGGCATTCCCTTTCTGAGTGGTTCTCTTGGTGGTAAGTACAGAAAGAATTAGATGTGACATTCCCTAAATCAATGTTTAGGTTGGTTGGGGGAGGTTCATTTTCTTTGAACGACTGGTTTCTTTTAAAGAAAGACTTATAGGGTCTTTGGTTTTGGTTTCCCTCACCCTCATTTATTTTCATATCTATAATCTCATTTGATAGTTTCTTGACCATGCGTTGCAGGTCTTCTATATCCCCATTACCTTTATTGGGAGTTGTTTCAGTCGGCTTCCCTGACAGTCTAGTCGAGAGGAGTCCTCTCCTAGGAGGGAGGTGGCTTTCTTTTCTCACTAGAGAGGCTTGGCCTTCTTTACATCCTTTCATCTAGAAATCTATCATTTTGGCCTCCTCGAAATTCTCTGCGATGGTTTTCTTAGTGGCTCTCTTAACGAACATTGAAATAGGGGTCAGAAGCGCGTTGGCATAGACCTCAATTTGCAACTCTTGAGTAGGTTTCAGCGCGGGCTGAAATTTGTTTAGGATAGTCATGAATATTTGATTGAAATCTTTGAAAGGGCTCCCATGGTAGTTTCTTCGGTGAATTTGTCTATGAAATCCTTTTGGAAATTAGTCCAACTAGTTATGGATCCTACTGGCAGATTAAAATACCATGTGGAAGCCGAGTTCTCAAACGTGTAGGGGAAAAGTCTACATATTACATCTTCATATTGAACATGCATAAGCCTGATCGCGAGTATAAATTTCTTGATATGATCTTTGAGCAGTCCTGAGGTTTCAGGATCATACTTGGGGAGAAACTTGTACAGGTGCCGAGGGAGATTGTGTACTTGTCCCGGGACGGCCACGGTGTCCCCGGTCAACCAAGGTTGGTTGTCTTGAAGTGGAACTTCTCTCTCCTCCTCACGACCGTTGTTCCCTTCCATATCTTCGGAGTTGGAGTCAGGCTCTTCTTCTTTCGAAAGGTCGTTAGGTTTGGAGATGTCATAGGTTGGCGTCTCGAGTATGAGGTCAAGAGGTTCTTGGATTTTGGTGATCGCAAAATATATTAAGTCTTCGACAGAATGTACGAAAACTTCGTCGGGAGTGTTGACTACTAGTCTTCTTTGTTGTTTTCTTCGAGGGAGGATGGGGGTGAAGGGAAACGCGTCAATTTGCCAGGCATAGGCTCTGTAATCCTTCTAAACTGATTCACTTCCTCTTGAGGGAAAGTGTAAGGTATTTTAGGGTGAATATATCATTCCTCAAAGTGAGGTGATTTATCCGCTTTGGGAGTACTTAGTAAAGGTGGGTTGTCTGTTGGATGACTAGCCATGCATGTGGGCCATTATGAATCTATAGGTTGTTTGAAATGTCAAGAAAATTGCATATCCAACCCTTCATTCTCAGGCCCTCCTTCTAGTGCCAATTCTATTGATGGGGCCTAAATCCCCTAACTCAACAATAGGAACCAAACCCGCCACTGAGGCCCATTTAGACTTTGCAGCGTTTGGAGTGGATTGGTTCTCCAGGTCTTACGATATGGCCAAATTATGGATAAGCTTTTGTGTTTTCGGGTGAAGGCTCTTCCTTCACTTGGGATAGTTATTCTTTGTATTCTCTCTTAGATGGGGGCTGGTATGAGATATGCAAGCCATTATAAACCAAATTGACAAAGATAGGAAAAATGTTTTAACCATTGGGAAGGGTTTGAGCTTGGGATAACCCGTTTCTTAAGCATGCAGATAGCAATCTTATGCCAAAGGGCCTAGTACTAATACTCTAATCGAACGAGCATCCGACTATTGTCTGAGAAAACTACTTAACAGAAAGAAAAACATATATGTAATCAAGATCATGGCAAGCAAAATAATTCATCTACCAAGAAGCTCATCACATATCTGAGGTAAACTACTTAACATAAAGAAAAAGAAACACATATGTAACCAAGATCAGGGTAAGAAAAATAATTCATCTACTAGGACATTCGTCACGTAGAAGCACAACGATTTAATTTCATCATTTAAAGCAAAGAACATCAAAACATTGCACCAGATAACTTGACAATAGAATTAATTGCTCTTACTCATTCACTGCAACATTCATGGAATAGGAAAGGAAGTAATTCTCCTCCAACTCCAATCACATACATCTGATGGAAAATAACTCGTCTTTGGTCCAGAAGGGCTTCTTAATTCATAGCAGTCTCAAAAAAATTATCAACAACCAAAAGAAAAAGCATTATTACAACAACCATCGACCCTTGGCCATCGGTCAATGTACCTATTTATAATATAAATTCTAAATAGTAATTAACGGTAAAATACATTTTAAGCTAATCAAAAATCGCCACATGGCGTTATCATCTAACAGTATTTCAACAGTCTACCTGAGTTGTTTCTTGAAAAGGGTGGGCTCTTTCATAATCAAAACACCTAATAAAGAGTTCTTCGCAGGTGTTGGCCCATGGAAACCTGTGTTGTTCCATTGGAGCCGCATATATTCCCATGATGTCTATTGTGTGCGCCCAATACTTTGCAAGGTTGAAGTTAAATTTTTGAAGCATGGTTCTCGCTTTGATTGGATGTCCCACGAATTGTTATACTTTCCATGGATTTGCATCAGTGACCCTTGCGCATTATTCAACCCATAATGCATCTTGTTCGGTGCATAGCTTGATTACTTCATTTAGGTCGATCAACATATCGGGGATGCTGATATCGGGGAGCACGACATATTTCATCGCTTCGGTGATTCAGTTTCGGTGTTTCTTTTGGTTCTTCAGCGAGGTCACAGGATGGACTCTAGTTGGTAATCGGGAAGGTTCTTCCTACAGTTAAAACAGAAGTAGTTTAGTGATTAAGAAACCTATGATAAGACATAAACAAACAAAAATATGAACATGTACCTACATAGCTTGCTAGTCTCAGTCATTTTTAATACTTACACGATCCCAAATGATTCCTTTGAGTGACCTGTGAAGTCGTTGCTCCTCTTTGGTGTAAATGAACACATCAAAATGCCATAGTGTGGCTAATCAAATACGATAGTCATGAATGCATAAATTATCATGGTAGTTACTTGACCTTTGGGGTCAAAAAAAGGGCATCAAGGACGGGTTAAGTGCATGTGTGCTTCCTAGAGGTTGGATATCATACAAAGAAATTCATTTAATGCCTCCAGAAACCATACCACCAAGCGTGCCAAGAATCATTCATCAATAACGGAGGTTCAAAAATTCAAAAGGATCGAAAGGATCATACCGCATGTTTTCCTGCAACCCCAATCGATGGAGCTTCCATGTTTTGGATCACATATGTCGATCAGTTGTGGCTTGTTGATTTTTCCAAACATCATGTCGTGAGGCACGGATATTATGTTGGCATGCCTAGTGTCGCTCCTTGATTTCTCTATAAATTCCAAGAGCTTTGTGAGAAATTCTATGCATATGTCGAGCTCGTATTCCCTAGAATTTTGGTTTGGTAAGTTCATCTTGGTGACATCCTATTCAGAAATTATTTATCATCCATGGATGCCTTGAGTTCCTTACAATTTTGTTTTATTTTATTATGGGATCCCCTTCAAACACAGGATGAGGTTTGGGAGGCAGTCAGAGTGCCAGGTCTCAGCCCCAGCGCGCCTGGGACTCTTTCTTGTTGGCTTCTTGTGTACTTGAGACTCCAAGGAGAGGTACAAGTATATTCCCGAAGGCAGTGTCAGTGTCCACGGAGGAGCTAGGGATGGTTTCAGATATGTACGAAAGAGCCATGCTAGAGATTGTGCCTTCTTCGGGCCCGAAACCGCATAGAAGAGGAAGGCCTAGGAAGAAAGCTCGGGAAGGAGATGAGGACTTCCCCAAGGTTGAATTGAGTGCATGTCCAACCCTTGAGGAGTCTGTGATACTTACCAACCATTCAGAGTTGATCAAGACCGCTGACAAAGGAGGCAGGAGAAGAGAGGGGAGGGAAAAAGCGTTGGGTACTTCTATCGAAAATTTCTCTCAGCAATTAGAGCAAGCTTAAATTGTAATAGCCAAGCTCTACCAAGAGAATAGAGAATTGTGACATCAGTTGGCGGCAAAAAAACTGGGGATATTGTTGTCGCAAGGTCACGCAGGAAGCACTATTTGGCTGCAGAGATGACTTCGGGAAGCACAAGACATGATTGTGCAGTTGCGTGAGGCACAACGGATGGTAGCGATAGTGGAACATAAGACACCACAAAGTGAGAAAGGCAATCTGAGAGAGGAACAGCGCACAGAAGACAAATAGTTGGAGGATTCTCGCTCTGCGTTCTTGGAAATGTTGCTTAACATCTCCTTGTCTTTCCTATTTTGTAATTTTTTTTGATCTTACAGCTACCGGGCCGACTAGCCAAGTTATCAGGGTTGTCTATTCGTATGTAAACCAGGCCTGGTGGAAGTTTTGATTGCATATATAAAAATAAAAGAAGATGTTTGAATGTATCATGCTTCTTTCATATGTGAATCATGTGTGTATTCGTATTTAAGTATTTTACATAAATTATTAGATTTTTGGGGATCATTGTTATTTTTCCGTGAGTCCGTTAATGATTTGCTTTGTAAAATCTTTGATATCAATTAATACTTTCATGGAATTATCGACTTTGGTTATTGAAAAAATTAATCATGGAAATACATTCGGCTAATGGATAAGAATCATACTTGGTTTCTCACTTGCACCGAAAGTACTTGAGAAAAGACTAGAGGCCACAACTATCGATACTGGACGACAGGAGAAATTATCATGTCAGGGAAACAATTAGTTCACCCTCGTCGATACCGAAACTTGTTTCAAGAGTTCGGCAGTCGGCAATGTCACTTTATCTATGCACGGCACTTATAATCGCACTTTTCTGCTGAACCTGAAAAGGTCTCCTTTCGGTGAAATCCTTTTTGAGGCTATTTGTAAGAAAGAAACACTACTATCATCCGACGTCGACAAAGGTCGGTACTTGGCTACTTTGACTTCTCAAAATGATTTTTTCCATCTTAAGATTTTGTCGATGTTGAACTTCTCTAGGGAGTCAGAAAAATTCTAGGTCGTTGATTCCTCGAGTAGTCGTTGTGTCTCTTAAGATGGTTCTTTATTGTATGGTCAAGAGAAACATAAGTCATGAAACATATAATATAAGCGGATTATTAGTCTTAGACCAAGGCAAGAACAATCAAAGGTGGAAAACAAGGTGGTACCCAAAAGGAAATGGTCATAGAACTTTTAGGGTGTGTTGAGCACTCAACACAGCCATACCAAGAATGCCTTAAGAATTCACCATACAATAAGAAAGAGTATCCATCAAGACAACTTTGTAACCATACCAGAGTTTCTATGGAATATCTAAGCCTATAGAATGCATATCTGGAACTTGTTTCATCCTTCAAGAGAGTGGCACTAGATTACACTCAAGTCTTCGTGACTTCCATCCAATTGTACACACTCTGCCTCCCTTATTAGCCCGTGTGTATATGTGTCCTACCTCATTGTATCCCACGTATGTACATTATCTTAGCCATTGTTTCTCACGTACTCCTTCAGAGACTGAACTTCTAAAACTTTCACCGTCAATATCTCAGACTTACGAAAACTTTGATGCGTCCATGAGATCCTCAATAGATCTTCAATATATGCTCAAGAGATTGTTTTTCACAAGAGACCATTGCCTCTTATTTATACTCTCCAAGTAGTTTCCTTAGAAGCATCTTCTAGACCAATTTGTCCACATAGCTACTTTTTCCACATAGTCACCTATGTCCAACTTTGTCCAATTTGTCACTTGTCCATATATCCAATAACCACTTAACCCACTTTCCTCATTTTAGGGTGAACCCTCTTATAACCACTTTCCATGATTAGAAAGTTCTTCATTTACTTTATTATTTAAATAATTGTCTTTGACTTTATCACTTCATTTTATTATTTAAATAATTTCTTCTTTGTAAGCACTTTGACTTCTTTGACTTTTTGGGGCTTCTAGCCAACATATGATGGTCCTCCAACTTCGTAAGGCCATAAATCTCAAACCGTGAGGATTTATGTGACGTTCCACATACCATAGGAAATGAAATGACAAGCACTATCCATATAGGATAGTTTCACTAACAAATTCATTGATCTTTATCTCATTATTCAATAATTAAGCATGGGCTTTCTAACCATACTTCTAGGATAACTCAATCACAAAGCGTGTTCCCATGAGGGATGTCACCATAAGGGGACCACTTTGGAGTTCATCCATTTGTACTCCCTATAAACCATGACAAGACAATAATGATTCATCTTTACATCAATCCAACTATGCATCATATATCAATGAAAACTCATTGATCCTTATTCACCTATGCAACACATTTATCAATCACTACAAAAATATACTATGACAAGACATTGATCCTTTGAAATCAATCCTTTGAAATTTGACATCAATCCTTTGGAATCAATGACAACATGATCCAACAATCCCCCCCTTTGGCATTTATTGCAATACCAACATTGATGTCAACACCAATAATTGATGGAAACATGTAGACATGGCGTTGTTCTACATCAATAGGAATCTCAATCACATCAATGTGACTATCTCTCCCCCTTTGACATTAATGGGAAAGGGTAGTTATCTCCTTAGGGTTGCTCCCCCTGCCTGAACTCTTCTTGGGGATTCTCCCGCTACCTGAACTCTTCTTGGGGCTGCTCCCCCTACCTAGACGCCTTTGATATTTCTCTAAATAATATCTTCCCTTTTGAACAAGTAATATCACTCTGATGTAATGTTGAAAACATATCTCCCATGCTCCCCTTATGACCATCACTCCCCCTGGAACCATGCCTTTGTGCTCTTTCTCCAAGTATAGGGATATTTTTTCAAGTATTTATCTTTGCATTTGATAAATTTTACCTCCTATAATCATGGGAAGAAGAATGACTCCCCCTATGGGTATGTCTCCCCCTATCTTCTCTACAATATGAACAATATGCTACCACTGCATTCTTCCTCTGCTGCAAAATTTTATTGCTCAACCGCAACATAGATCAACTTCTTCAAGAATGATCTGTTCTTCCTATGATGATCCTTGGACCTATCCATGCATCAAATGCGTGCCATACCATACATAATGAAGAAAAATATATGTCAACAATGAATAGAGAATCATGAACAAAACATCAACCAAGTACATCATGTGCCAACCATGCACAACACCCATGTACATCAACCATGTACATCAATACCATAGAGTATTCCATAATATATCATCAATGGAGTGTATCAACCATATGCCTCTACCAACATGCCAACAATGTGCCTCATATAAGTGTCATATCACTCATGATATGCTTCTACCATGAACCAAGTGCCACAATCATGCATCTTCAATCAATTAAGTGTCTCAACTATATCATCCCATACATCATGTACCAAGCATATGGTAAACAAGTAATATTGATGATGTACTTTAGTCAAGTACTATACCCCACAAACATATACTATCTATGAGTGCATCAACATTGCACTTAAACATGTATCAGCACCTATACCAAGCAAGTGAATCAAACATACACCAATACCAAAAAAAGATGAACTACAATCAAGATGTGACCTCATACATGTATGCCATAAAGAATGTGTCAATCATATTGTTGGTAGGTGCCTCCAAAAAGTGTACCAATCATGCATCAACTATAGATCAAGTTGTGACTCATAAATGGTGTACACCATGACCACTTCATCAACTCATCAATGATATGTCCCACTATTTAGCTCATCCTCATGCCAAATGCATGCACCAAGATATCCAACAAATATGTATATCACAATACATTATAAGATATATCAATGGAACTCAAATAAGTACCAACCATGTACTCTAAATGATATGCCTCAACCATCATTCACTTCATCAAGTACTAAGCATCCAAAACTATGTGTACTAGAAGTGTGCCTCAATAGATTAAAGATATATCTAGCTATCATCATCATGATATATCTCATAACCAAAGTTCCATAACTTCATTGTCACAACCATCATTGTTCATCAATAGAAAAGTATCTCAATCCACACTCTAGGGTTAGTACCATGCATCCAAGATAGTCTTTAAACACTCAACCATATGTCATCACCATACATACATCAATTATGTATGCCAACATTCAATCATGAAAAATTGCAACAAATCATGTCAGACCCTGCAACAAATCATGTCAGATCCTGCAACACAAGTTATACCATCAAATAAAGTTGCAACTCATATGCATAGCCTTTTCCCAAAGATTTTACCATGGATAAGTGGCCTGCTGCACAGACAGATCACATCTATACATAGCCTATTTATAGTTGATATTGTGTATGTATGCAAGTTTTATCAATGTAACCCGCGTATGTTTCTGAAGATGTCAAACTTGAGCTTCCCTTAAGGATGTCATTATGTTATGATTGTTGAGTTTTCTTCACCCACTTATGAAGGTGTCTTGGCTTCTCAGAAATTGAGCTCTGAGCTTCCATATTTTCAAAAATGTCTTCCTCCCTAACTTCATGCCTTCTTCTAGTCATGCTATATGAAGTCCTCATCATGGAATTTCTTCTTGTGTTCCAGCAATACTGGTATTTACGGCCAAATCCACTACAACTATAGCATCTCATGATGTGACAATGAGCAACAATGTGTCCTACTTGATTACATCTCCAAAACCTTAGGGTGCCATGATATCTTTCATTATCTCTCCTTGCATAAAATCTACATTCCAAATCTTTGTTACCATATTCATTAAATGAGTAACAATGACCATGAAAAACATTTTCATACCTTTGCTTTGGTGTCCATCTTGAAGGTGTCTCTCTTATTTGAGGTGTAAATATGGCTTCTTGATATCTTCATTGCTTTGTTATTTTGAAACTTTCCTTTCCTTGTGTAGATGGTTGAATTGCAACATTATTTTCATCCTTTGAGAGTAAGGGACATACCTCATGCTTATTTGAGGTGCTTGCTTCAACATGTGTAGCTTTTTTGTTCTATCCAAGACCTGATTTATCATTTGGTGATCTTTGACTATCCAAGATCTCATTCAATATTGTTGAGCTATTCAATAATTTGTTTGACTTCTCTACTTTCTTTATAATATCAAAAACTTCAACTTCCAACTTATCACATGACTCTTCCTTTGCATTTACTTGATTCTTTAGTAATTCCTCTACCCTTTTGGCTTCTTTAATTTGGGTTTTGAGATGATTATTAACTTCAAGAATTTTTCTAATCTCATCATATACCTTCTTATTTTCTTCTATTTCATTATTTAGTCTTTTGATCTCTTCTTCTTTTTCTTCTAATTGAGTCTTTTTACTTTCTTCTTGTTCTTTGAGCATTTCCTTCAATTTCAAGATATGTCTTTGATTTTTTTTAAGACATATTTTAGTGTTATCAGAAAGATAGCTATATTCTATATAAAAATGGTCATAGTTGTATTCAAATAGACCCCATTCAACTTTATTGTGAATATTTGTTAGCTCTTCTTCTACTTCTTCCATGGGATAACTATTATTTGATTCTACACAAACTATTTCTAGATTTTCTCCTTCACTTGTAGAGAAATATTCAACACCATCACATTTTGAACTATTGCAATCAGGGGTTTTGGAGATTCTTAACTTTCATTGATCTTGATGGAATTGTCTTCAAGGTATTCCTTTTTTCTTTGGTATTTATTCTATAGATTTAGCCATAGATCCTTGGCGAAAGTGCATTTTCCCATTCTCTCTTTGATAGAACTTGAGATTCCACTAAGAATGGTCTTGAGAGCCAATGCATCATTATTCTTTTATTCCCTTTGACCTGAAAAATTTTACTTGTTCTTCAAGGGAACTAATCCACCAATAGTTTCTTTCCAAACACCCGCTCCTAATTCTTTCAAATGCACTTTCATTTCTATTCTCCATGTAGAATAGTTTTCCTCATCAAGGATTGGAACTTCATCATCCATTTGTGTGTCCATGGATCTCCTCCGAGATTTTTAAGGAATATAGTGAAGGCTTGCTCTGATACCAATTGTTTGACACACCGACCACACTAAGAGGGGGGGGTGAATCAGTGTAGGGCTCTTTTCACTTGTAAAACATTTCCCTTCACAAAACTCCTTAGTTATCAATCACCAATTACTCATCATTTATTATTGTCATTTATAACCAGTTAAATGTGAAAATATATCAGAAACATATAGAAACAACATATATCATCAATAAGTTATCACCACAAGGAACACAAAGAACACAAGAGTAGAATTTTATTTTTATTATGGACTACAATCCTTGGGTTATCAGCAACAACTGAATAGAGTTACAACTCCACAAGAGCACTAGATCTACAATGCAAAACTAAACATACACAACTCAGAAACAACTAAGAAGAGGAATCAATCCTCAACATATACCAATCTGTCAACAGGTACAAAACCTGCCAGTAGTGTATCATGTGTATATACGCACCCTACCAGTAGTACAACTCGAGTATGTACACGACCTTTCTATACTACAACCTGCATATTCCTTATGAACAATTAGGGTTTTCTCTCCATGA